>OY728159.1:956176971-956762693 GCA_963277665.1 Viscum album | reverse complement strand
TAAATTTCCACCAAAAATTTCAAATGTTACTGAATTATTTCTTATTTAGGCTCAGATCTCAAAGGAACATACTCTATTTCAGTCAAACATTAATTTTTTGTGTTTTTCATTCAATATTGTATATATTGGTTAATCAAATCCATGTAAATATTTATTTATTTATATATATGATTTATTTTATATTCAGGTTTCATATTAGTTATGTATTTCCTATTTGGATTTCCACTTATTACGCACATGTTACATTAATTTGTGTTGAGGTATTTTGGTCATTATAACAAATTCATATTTAATTGATATTTTTATTTGGTGTTTAATGTGACTGCATGTTTATTATTATTTTTCTTGGTGATTTTCAAGCTTTATTCAATATTTAGAATTGATTCATTATTATTACTCATTATATTATATATATATATTAATATATTCTGAAATTGATATATCTATGTCTGTAAATTCTCTAGGTTTAGCAGTATATCTAGTTATAGCTTCAATTCTACTTTCTTATTATTCTGAATTTAAATTTAATATTTTTACGTGTGTTTGTATATATATATTATAATAAATTTCTAGAATAGAGAAAATAAAATATTTCAAAAAAATTCAAAACATGAATAATAAAAAATTTGATTCTCACATGGACATGGTTGACATAAATTTGTTATTTCTCATGACTTTATAATTGAAAATTATATTCTTTACAACTTTTCAGTCATTTAAAATATATATTATTACATTATTTTAAATTAAAGTAATATTTATAATTTTTTTAAAAATATGTTATTTACACTAATTAATGGGGAATTTAAACTAATATATAATAAATTTAAAATCATTATAAATTAATAATAAATTTAATTAATATACAAAAATCCATAATACTTGTTATATTTATATTTTTTGAAATTTTTTTTTAATTTTTTTTAATCCGTTTTAATATTTATAATTTTATTTATTTTGTTTAATAATAATTTTTTATCATTTTAAATGAAATAAATTTTTCTTTGAAATTTTTTTTATCCTTAAATCTAGATATTTTGTATGATTTTATAATTTTTCTATGATTTTTTTAAATTTTAATTTTTTTAATTAATATTTTCATATTTTAATATTTTTAATTATATTTATTTTTTTTCAAAATATCTTATATTTTTAAAAAATATTTATAATTATTTTAAATATCTATATTAATAATTTCTCTAATTATAGTATTTATGTTTAATTTATTTCCTTTTGTAAAAACAATTAATTAAAATAAACTATCACAATTAATTTTTTTATAAAATAGAAAAATACAATTTATTATGGGAGACTAAACTATCACAATTAATTTTTTTTCTATATTCTGTCACAAATAACTTCTTTTATTCAATTTTTTGCAATGGAGGATTAATGACGGACTCTATGAAAAATAACCTTTTTCCATAGATGTAAATTGCTAACGTTCTATCATAAATACCACAATATATAGGTGTGACTCTTTCACCTAGTCTCAACATTGTTGTTCCCTCTTATTTTGTTATGAATAAGAATGCTTCATCCGAATATGTTTCCTGAGGTGTCACTCTTCATTCATCACTCTAGCCACTGTCTCTGTATAATCCATAACAAATAGTATATAAATATTTGATCTAACATCTGGTTTCAACCACGCCACCAAAATGTGTTCCTTAATGGATCAACATGCCACAACAATTAGAAAGAATTGGCCTAAATTGTTAAATTCATCAAAATAATCTAATTGAGGAATTCTCCCACATCGAACTAAAGAGGTATGATGTCCATGAAATTTTCAATTTTTGCGAATATAATTATTTGTTTTCCAATTCGTCAAAATCCTCTCATACAATGTCATCGTGCAATTTATATTGAACTACTAAATATAACACCCAGCATGCTAGATCCTCTAGAATACAAATTTCAAACATTACATTAAAATATGTTGATGTTATATGGAAATATATGATTGGATTCAACATATTCAATGAAAAATCATTTTTCTGGTTTAAATCATCTCGAATAATGGGTGGATTATTATTTTGGAAGAAAAATAAATTAGTAACTATTTTATTGAATCTATTATATTCCCCCTATGTGTTGAATAAAATGTTTGGAATATAATTTAGACCAATTGATGGTGTAACTATGGTTCAGGTGAGACTACATTCTCAACAGCTATATTGGTTGGGATCCTATAGTGCCTATCAGGATCAATTATCTGTAATTAAAAACAAATGTTATTATCACTCTCTAGAAAATAAAGGATTTGCTATTTGTAATAACAATTCCAATTTTTTTTTATTAATGTCTATCCACAATAATCAATTTTTACTATTTTCAGAATACCAGTATCAACACTTATCAAAATCTCACAAATAAAAAACATTTTCAACTATATTAAAAAATAATACATTGTTACCATTTCCATAAATATATTTCTCAATAAAGTGAAATTTAGTCTGAGTGGTATTCCAGCCAATCAATTCACAACATGTAACTCGAATTGAGTAAACACATGGGAAAAATGATAGAACTCACCATGATGTGTCTAAAAACAATCAGGTACCCATCACCCCTAGTAAGATGAATGTAAGTATAAAGGGGTTAGAAATAATATATTATGATCTAAATTTAATTTTATGTTAATATAACTCATTCATTATATTCCAAGTGATGGAATAAAATAATTTCAAGCATTAGGACTAAACAAAACTAATACTCAATGGTCGAATAATCTAATTTCATTTGTAACACTCATAATATCACCAATTTTCTTGGGAAGAGGGGACATGTGTCACTAGGCTTCATGTGACATAGCCAAGAAATTAATTGTTAGAAATAAATTCATAGGTCCTTAATAGCTTTTGAGGTGATTTTACCTTTAGAAAATATATATCTTGATGAGATGAAAAAAACTAAACAAACCAATATATGAATCATGTTAAAAAAATAACTCCATTAAAAAAAATTAAACAACCTTGTTAGACTAGAATGAAAAAAAAATCTGAAACAAAATCTAAAGAAATACACAAAATAAAACCTACTAGAAATTCACATCATACTCTATGATCCAAAATGGAAATCCACACAAATGTATTGAGAATTATCACTAAAGATCTAAGATACTTTACTTTTTTCTGTGTCTTGTTAGCCATCATTATTAAATTCAAAATTGTAACTAGGAAAGGGGTGACTATAAAATTAGAAGAATTTCCCCAATGAATTAAAAATTCATAACACAATTATAAGACTTGTAATCAAATTTATATAATATAGTTATCAATATTAAGAAAACATAAATAAAATAAATCAATGGAATAAAATAAAATAATCCCTTAAAAATATTCTGTAAATAAATTTTGTATATGAATTACAAACATCCCAACATCCACACATCTATACACGCATTCCCATATGATATTTCAAAGTCTGGAGTGATCTCTTATCGATCTACCATGTTATCATAATGTACACAATTTCTTGTTTTCCCAATCGAACACACCAAATGTACAATGTCTGGACATGGCACCATAATAGTACACCCCCTTATTTTGGATAATACCAATAAAACCATGCACTAACACCAACCATGTGTTACAAAACCAATTTAAAACCATTTCAAATAAAAATACACTTCCTTTTTATCATTTAATCCACTGTCTTCTATGATTCAATAAAAATATGAAATTTTATAGTCACTATTTAAAAATTATAAAAAAATGTTATTTTCCAAAAATCCTTCCAATTTCCACAATATCATAAAAAACATCACTAATGAGGTTTATATAAAAAATAAGATGAAACATTTACATTAATTTCAAGGAAACCATTGGTTTAATAGTCTGATTTCATGTTAAAATAAATTAGAGTTGAGAAAGATTTCATATATATCATAATAATTGGATTGAGGGAAGAAAAACACAATGATTCTCAATATTAGATCACAAAACACATTTCCTTCTTTTTATTCAACCATAATACATCACAAGTTTGATAAATTTACAATTATCTTCCCTTAACAGTTTGTTTCTACGATTTATAAATAGAAAAAGATAATAAATCTATGAACAATGGCCAATAATGAGAACATACCGAAAAATGTGGTCCCCCAATGCAATTTCATTTACCAAAATATTTATATTGAATCAAAATAGATTTTCTCTCATGCATTCGGTGTAAAATGATTTCATATTATAGAAAATTTAGGGGAGAACAATTAATAATGAAATTAAATCAATCATGAGTGAATAATTTTGGAGCGACAACTATACACCATAGTGTAAGGCCGCACGGTTTGGAAACCATTTCCCAAATGTGTATTTTATACTATCATAAGAATACACCAGTCATTGATGGATTTTATGGTTATAAAAATTGTACACAACAATTGATGAGTTACTTAAGAGAGTCCCTCTTATGGTTGAAAAGAAGGTGCATCGAAAATTTGATTCCATTTTCCCATCATTACATGATTTATTTTGGGAGTCATCATTATTATTCTAAACAATGATACTTCTATATGCTTCTCTAGTTACCACTTTCATTCCTTTCATGGTTTCAAGGTGATTTTTTAAAGTTTCTAATAAACATGATCAACTAGAAATGCCTCCAAAACATTCTATACCTCCTCTAAACCTCCAAAATCTTAACACAATAATTACATATACATAAATTATATAAAATAGTTATGTACCTGTAATCAGTGGTGCAACTTTTTTTTGAATCCATAACCAAATTAGTACTTACAATGTTATCAAATAATGAAAACACCCCAAAAGTGTATTGAAATTCAATAAAATACCATTCATAATTCTAAATGTAAATAATTGCTAACCACATAGCCAACAATGATTTGAAATTAATTATTGTACTCTATCATCAAAAAATTTCATGAACACCACTCATCAAATAAAAAAATAGTGGAGTTAGATATATTTAAATTTTAACTCCATAGGGTTAACACGTTTTAAATTTTTACCTTTACCTACATGAATATAAAATACAAAGGGTCTTATTCATTGTAAAAAAATGTTGGTACTACTAAATTATATTCCTCATTTTTAATAAAAATATTCAATCCATTTTATAAGATTCAATTTCTATAAATTTTATAAATTTATGTCTAAATATGCATGAGAAAAAACAAAAAAAATAGTTTTTAGAAATGATCATTCTCAACGTTAAAAAAAGATTTATTATTATTCAATACCTGGTGATAATGATGGTATTAATGATAAAACTCTTTGTTGAATATTTAATCTATAAATTTCTAAAAGAAATATTTTAAATAAATATTAATTTATTTTTCAAGATAAAAAAACTCTAATAAAAATAAAAAATTTTATCATAAAAATAACACATTATACCACAAATTAATTTATTTTTATTTCAAGAAAATGATAAATAATTAATTCACTGCATACATATGTAAAAGATATAACAGAAATTTATTTATTCATATATATTCCCTAAAATATAATATATAAGATTTAAAATTGAAATTATATAAAAATGTTCTAATATTATTTTACAGTTCATATACATTAGTGATGACCAGAGAGAAATCTAATTTTTTTCCAAAATATAATATATCATAAAATCTCATGATATTACATTATATCCTCTTATATGAATTAATCAATCGAATATAAATAACTCTATTTCAAAAAATTGAGAATACTAAAGCATAATCCCCTTGGGTCTAATATATAAATTGAATAAATGTATGGGTTTTATAGATAGAATTGACCTGGTGAGTGGGATTGTTCGACTATAAATTATCTATTTGATCTATAATTTCCACTAAATTTTAATCATAATAGGTATAATTATATTTTGTTATGTAATATAATTTTAGTAAAATTGAATTATCATGTATCAATATCCTTTGCGGAGATACATGTGGTATATTTTGGACAAGATATATATTTGGTGTTAGATAAAATTCTTTAAAACAATCATAATATTATCCTAATTTTTTGAGGAAAAAATATATATTGAAAACAAAATTACCATATTTAAAAATATTATAATATTCTTCTGAGAATATATTCATTAAAATACCTTATCACCAACATCAAACACCGAATTTCACCAATGAATTTCATATAAACATTTTGGTCACCTCTAAGATTACCAAAATGTGAAGATGAAAGGATATTTCCTTCCCTCCAATTTCAAAAGATAGATCAACTCATAATAAAATTATTTCAACAATTTCATATGAGTTTAATGATTTTCATCACTTCTTAATATTGTGTGATTTATGAGGAGCCATAAGATTTCTCGTGTGAAGCAAACTATTATATGTAATCGTGGCCATAAATAGTTTTGATCCCAATCACATTTGGAATACATAGAACAGTATCTCAACATATCTAAATAGGTTTCAATGGTCCTCTCATACTAACCATCTATCATTGGATGATATATAATTATAATTGTCAACTCTATATTAAATTCATTATGAAGATACATCCAAAATATTAGGTTAATCCAGGAATCCTGATTTGATAAAATATAACATGATACTCTAAAATTTATTAAAAATTATATAATGTATACCCTATATATACAATCAATAGATAAGTATTATCCAATTTTAATGACATGTGATGTATTTATAAAGTGATATACTACAACCTAATAGACATTACATATATTATATGTTTTAGGTAGTCTGATAGTGGAATCCATAATGATGTCTTCGCATTTCAATGTTGGTATATGTAACGTATATAGAAACCCATTATAATTTTCCCACTCATCCATTTTTGGTAAACTATGAATCAAGATTTAATAATTAAAATATCCTTGTTAATGTTTTCCCACCATAGATATCCTTTTTGATGTCTATATGTCTTTATACATATATGGTTTAATGAGAATTATGAACTACAATTTTCATCTATGAAATTCACCTCCAATATTTTTATTGATAAGATATATACTCTATTCCATATCTTTATTATTCAATGACTATAATGGTTAATGTCAAGTACATTACACACCTTATTCTATGGATTCATGTATACTTTCTACCCTCTTTAATAATCACATAAATAGATGGATGAATATTCATTGAAAAATGATATGATATGTTCCCATTTAGTATTAATGGAATATCTATATTATGAAAATTAATAAAATAATGGATATATTTTAGGTATCATAAAAAAAAAAAATTTTACTATCCTGAACATGGTTCACACTTTTTCCTTCACATGGAGGAAGTTTACAGAACAATAACAATAATTAATAAATTATTCCCATTTAATATTGTACATATTTATAAATTTTTTTGTGAAAATATAAAAACTATTTTTTATCTCTATATCTATATGACTACATTCACCACAATGATAATTATATTATATTTTAAATGAATAAATTTCCATATCCAACTCTAAATCATAATCTGAGTACTTTTTACAATACATTTGTCATTAGTGTGAGGCATAATCATTCACCACGTTAGTCTATATAAAGAATCATCCCATTAACATCTTATGTATATAACATTTCATCACAATCTATTATCTACTACATGTTTTTGTGGGAAAAGGTGAGATGATCATCCTTTATATATGATCATTGAAATTATCCACAAATTCATTAATCTATTGGAACATGTATCTGTTCCTTTTCCACAATGATAGGGGATTATAAAACGATGAAAATCCGTATAAAATGATGGATAATATCTATCCAACCCATGAATACTACAGATCTCAGTCCCTATGGTTTGTCTATTCCATTTCTTAATAATATAATTTTTTGGGATTTACCCATATAACCTCACTTGAGATGATATGACCCATTAATGAAAAAGTTTGTTGATATAAATCACACAATATGAATTTAAAATATAGATTCACCTACAGAAATTTATTCAATTGAATACACAATTTTTTCTCATGCCAGTTTTTTTGGAATGTAAAAATATATCCTCTCTAATTACTAACACTAACTAATTAGGTAATATCAAATGAATGTATTAATAAAATTCATGATGATATAGATAGAATTGGTAGTTATAATTCATGTCACTATAAATACATAATTGTTATACTTTGTGTTTATTGTTTTCTTTTTCATAGCCTTTTTTTGAATAAAAATTTATGTAATCAAAAATGACGTTTATCCTTTGAAAAGTACTGAAAAATATGTTGTTGATCAGACATTGAATATATACGATGTATATGATACATTTTATAGATATATAACATGTTATATTTTCAAAAATCAATAGATTTATCAATTAACCAATCATTTTTCCTAAGGAAAATATTTTTTCCCTGATATGGTTATGCATTGGGAAATATAAATCCATTAACGATTCAACAACGATTACATTATCTATTCATATAACTCATTTTCGGTAATTCTATATGATTTAATTAATATTATTGAGTCACAAGGTATGGGTTATATTGAAAGTACAACATAATGATTCAAGGGAAGACTAGTCAAGTATTTAGTATGTAAATCACCATTTTCCCAATGATTAGGAATATAGTTAACATTTATTTTCCACTAACCATTTAAGAAAGATATAAATCATGAATTTGTGGTAGGAACCATAAAAAGATGTAATTTCCTATATAATTTTCAATTAGTTTTATATAAAATATATATCATATTATGATTTGGAATATAAATTTTTTTCATCCTAGGAAATCAATATAGGATCTATATAAGGATATCAAATCTATTAAAAAAAATTAAATTCATATAGATGGAGAATCATATTATTTTGATGAATCACACTCCCAAAACATCATTTAAATGGGACATAATTATTCTATATGAAATAACCATTCCATTAACCATTACTCCTAATAACACAACATTTTATCATTGATGCACTGATGTGATTATATTAAATAATTATTTAGATATAGAAGAATGGTCAATAAAAAATAAAATTAGCCTTTTTGAATTCTAGAGTGGATGGTAAATTTAAGATTCTAATTTAATTTCCCTTAATACACATATGTTGTGTTTACCTTATGTGAATTCCCATTACCACTTATAAATATTTTTTTTATCATTTAATAGGAACCTATACCATATTATATATTCCCTAATTTCCATAAAATGCATACTCATTGAGATAATAGGATTAATTTTTGGTTGGAACATGTTGTTGATATTTTGTACCATTACATTCATTGAGTATAAATTCCACATAACTTTATCACTAATTTTTTTGATGAACATATTATACACAATTAAAATGAATGAATGAAATTTTCTTTAAACATATTTTAAAAACATTGAAATGGTAGAATATTAATTTCATTTTCACAGTATATTTTATTTTAATAATTTCATCAACATTATATATTTATCATCCTATCACCTATAACATTATAATAAATAATAACAATAATATACATTATTATATTGAGATCATGTTGAATTATTTCATTATAGATACACATGTATCTTATATCTAATCCATTTCAGATACATAATCTCAAACCATAGAAGAATGAATTAGTTTTTCTGGTAGTTTCATTGATAAAAACCGATGTTTACTATGAGAGTATTTCAAAATTTTACTAAAAATTACTAATATATTAATCATAATTATAATTCTATTTTCATTATTCTATATACTTTTAGTGTAATTATATTAATGAAATTATTATTAAAAAATAACTTCATAAACTCTTTTCATTTTAGTGATTCAATTTTCTACATTGGCCTCATATTATTGTTAATATTCACCCATTAATCTATTTCTCTATGTATATGAAAAATTTATCAAAATGTTATTTTATATTATCATAACATTTTATATAAAAAATTTAGTAGTTCTTATCCATTTCAAAATAATTTTTTTGTTATTAAACCCACTAGAAGAATGTTCATGATGGACCATGGAGTACTCAAATATACATTATTTCCAAAATATAACACATTCAATATCAAAATTATTTGTGGAATGTGAATGTTTTATATGAATAGAATGAAGTTTTTTTCATTCCATCTAAAAACATTCACAGGTGTCAAATTATTGACTTTTCCATCACATTCAGTGTAAACATGACCCCTATTAGTTTACATTATTGAAAAAAAAAAATTAGAAATAATAACAATATTGATTATTTATATAATCATGAAAAACAATTCACTAGATAATTAAATGAAATGTAACATTTTATTTATTACACCTTAGTCTTACCGAAGGACATCAATAGTATTTAAAAATTCAAATCATTCATAATGGTTGAAAAATAAATTGCGAATTATCCAAACATGTCCCTCTAGAGTTTCTATACAAATATATATATATATAAGAATAGTCACTGCATATATGTGATGATCATGTTAATACCCAATATTCCCCCCTCAATTTTATTACTACCAGACCTGCCCATCCAACATCAAAAAAATTATTCTAATATAAAAACAAGGATATATTTTCTTACCAAACAACCAACATTTATTAATTTCACATAAGATATTTTCTTATACATTGGATTATCCTAAGGTTTATCATTAATGATATCTAATTTTGATATCTAAAAATAACAAATTATTAATATAATATCAAAGGATCTGAAACGAGAATTTTCAAAATAAATATTTGATAATGTTAGTTGAATAATACACATTCTTCCCAATAATATACAATATATGAAATTAAATCAATAGTTACTATAGATAATGAAACATAATCATCTTTTTTGCAGAAAAATCAAAAAAATCTCTAAAAATTATCTTCTCACAATGTATAATTATGATTCATACCCATCTTCAGACATATATATTAAAACATGGGAAATTAAATATAGGAATGTGCAATATTAGATGTATAATAATGGTTAACATAATGGATATCAAATAGTGATCATAAATGTTCCTAAGATAGAAATAAGGGTATGGGATAAATTTCATTACATAGTGAAATTATTACACAATGTTTCAAATATAATCATTCATAAATCATTTTATAAAGATTTATCTTAAAAAAATACATATGTCATAAGTGTGTGAAATCATTAATAATCAACCATTATCCATGGAAACATTTAATAATCATGAAAAAATAAATTTTTTTCATAAAAATAAGTATTGAAAATAATTTTCATAACTAAGGACCACTTCTATGACTATCATAGAGGACTAGGTACATTAATAATTTTTTTATTTCAAAAGGAAACATTTAAATACAATATTATCATATTTTCTTAAATATAATAGTGATCTTGGTTCAATCCCAATTCTAGTCCATAATATATCATGACATATCATTCATTACTAAATGAAGTAAAGGGGTATATAATTTTCACCTACCATATACATAATGATAACTATAGATATGTGTTTTATGACATTACTGAACATTGCTTATTTTATCCTAACATAAAACAAGAATGATAAAAGGGATTTATTCCATTATATAATAGTAGTATAAATTGTGCAAATTAAATAGATTTCACAATGATTTCAACATAAATTTTGTATCCACTGTGGAAGAAGTGAGTTGAAAAAATATTTCAACACAACATTATAACAATATATCTACAAAAATAAAATGTTAATTATCATTATATTTTATAACCATTTAACAATATGGATAATCAATGGTTTTTTACTAAGATACATGGAACCATTAAAGGTAACATGGCCATTTATTTGAAAAAAGTAAAAATAACAATTTCATTTGTTATTTTAATATCTATAAATATCCAAAACATAGTCTAAAATCATTTAATTTAAAATAACTAATGAAATTGTAATAGAACATTCAAGGAAATGTATTTTAATGAATGTGGAAAAATCCATTCATGAGGTAAATGTGATTACAAATATTCCAATCATAGTTCTTGTAAAATTTGATAAATGACATTTTCATAAAGATATCAAAAATTATGCTTTGATACATTGATTAATAATTAATATATAGTTGATAATGACCTTAAATCATCACTTTATAATAGAGAAGTTCATTATTGAAAACTTTTTAATGAATATGTACATTTAATTACTAAGTCATTGACCAATGATAAATAAGGTTATCCTTTATTAAAAAAAATTGAACATTTTTAATACCAGCAAGATGATAAATCAATGAATTACCATACAATTATTAAATGTTTTTTATTAAAATTATACAATACATTTAGTTCCCTCTAAATAATATAACGTGGATAATCCCTAAAAAAACTAGATAGTGATTTAAACCCATACCTCAAGTCCAATATTTTTATTGTATTTATTAAATCCTCTTGTATAAATAATATAAATTATTTGTATTTCTGTATTAAATAACCATATTTACACATTTAATTATATTCATGGTTAAATTATAACATCTTAGCACCCATTCATTAATAATTAGTCATTATCATAATAATTTTGTGTGCAAAATTTTTCATTTTTATGACTGCTTCAATTGGATATTTATGGACCTCACGAATTGATCATGGTTACATTTAACACATAATATTAGTATTGTAATTATTTTCATATTTATTCATTAAATAATTATTTATAAAAATTAAAATTAATCCTTTATAAAAAAGAATAATATTACATTGTAGAAATGATATTAAATACATAAAAACATGCAATTATTTCACTTTTTGATAGTTTAAATGTATGAAACATAAATTAATCACCTTAATAAAATAGTTAATATACAACTAATTGAAAATTAATTCATTAAATAAATATTTATTACTAGATTTATATTGTGGAAATGAACTATTAATCATAACTATGTGTGGAGGTGGTTTTCCACACATACCAACAAGGAATTCATTCATTTTCAATTTTTTAAAGGATGTGTAAAAAGGTATTCCCAATATCATAATAAAATATTTATATATTCATTTTTTGTGAGTAAATTTTTTTTGGATAAAAAAATTATAGTAATTAGAGGAATAAATAAACATTCAATGAGTCTGGTGGGATGATTTTCTCTTTCATGACAGTCCTCATTATATTTATTTCATATCCATTAATATGAAGGATTTTCCAAAACACCACAATCAATTATATATGAAAACGTAATCAAGGATGGTTTTTGTGTAGGTATTCGTAAATATTTTTCTATATATATGTTTGGGGAAGAGAAGATATATGAGTTCTTTTAATATGTAATATGAGTTATAGTATTGTAAAAATTAAATATTTTAATGTATTATATTGTCTTATTTAAGGACACATGGACCATGAAACCCCAAAGTCACGAATAATATTTTATACAGTTTTAATAAACTCATCTAATAATATGTAATCATGCATTGATGTCATGTTATGTATTATCACTACATTTATCCTACTGTAAACCAAATTTCAAATTTACAAGAGTATCATATAATTTAATGAAAAAATAATTATATGAAACAAATAAATTGGAAATTACATTTTTTACAAAAAATTATAGCTCCAAATTTATAATCAATTTTTTAAAATTTTAAATTTATATGTTAAAAAAATTATATTTAATATAAAAACACAAATGTAAATCCCTGACCATTTCCTAAAATGTATTGGGCTCATTCATATGTATTATTTGACTTCTGTTGAGAACAATTCATGTGGGTCTTACCATGGGGTGTGCATTTGTGAAAATTGGTGAGAAATGGATGAAAGAAGGGTAATCCACCTTTCTTGTATTGTTTTCCCTAACCAAGCTCCCTGACCCTACAAACCATGTAACCCTAGAAAAATAATGTTTTTATTGCAACATCATAGTTTGTCAAACTATTCACCCTATTAATAGACATTGTGTACCACCCTTGATTATTCTCATGGTTATGCTTCATGGATTGGGAAAACCATACACCGAGACCAGAAAATAGTATATATGGTGTTTTAATCCCACTGAAATATAATTTAAACCCCCCATTTTTACCCCCACTCTACCCTAACTCAACCTATCAGGCCTTTTCACAATTTTGTATCCTCTAAGACTGATTCCAATCCATTTTGACATTCATTTTTGGTGATTCGAATCCCAGATTGATGATTTTCCCCTCACCTAGTAAGGGGATGTTTCCTGCGTTTTTTCCTTTTTTCCGTCTGAATCATCTCCCATTATTAAGGGATTGTTATTTCATATTTTGGACAGATTTTGACCTAGTATTATGGATCTATATCATGGATTGTGGATATAGATATTGATTTATAGGATAGTAATTTTATTGATCATGGATTGGGGTTTAGATCTAAATCCCTCTCAATTCGATTATTCTATCCATATTTGTGGATTTCTTTTTGGCATTCCTCACTAAAAACATTATGGTAGGTTGTCTACAATTAAAATCTAAAATCCATGATTTTAATTATTTTTATGTAATTACAGAATTTAAATTGTTTTATTAATAATTGACTTCTTGATTCGGTAAATTATGTAGGTGAATTCACTAATTACGGGAAATTTGTAATTCGGGAGATTTGAATTATTGATTTTGAATAATTAATTATTCATTAATTATGAGGGAATTGGATTATTGAATTAGATAATTAATATTTTAATTAATTATGGGATATGTGCGATTTTGAATTGAATATGTAATTGTTGAATTAATTATGGAATATTTGATATTCTTAATTTAATAATTAATTATATAATTAATTATGGGATATTTGGGATTTTTGAATCAGATAATTAATTATTGAATTAATTATGGGATATTGGAGATTGTGAAATGAATAATTAATTATTGAAATAATTTTAGTTTATTTTAGATTATGAATTGAATAATTCATTTTCTTGTTAATTAATCGATATTTGAGACTGTCAATTGAATAATTAATTGGTGAATTAATAATTGGATATTTAAGATTTGGAATTTAATAAATAATTATTGAATTATTATGGGATATTGGAGATTGTGAATTGAATATTAAATTTTTGAATAACATATTTTATATTTTTGGATGTGAGTTGAATATTTTATTGTAGAATTAATATTGGTTATTCTAGATTGTTATATGAATTACTAATTTTTTGATTAATTATGGGATATTTGAGACTTTGAATTTTCAAGTCCAATTTTTGAATCAGTATTGATTATATTTTATTAATTAATTGATGAATTAATTAAAGGAAAGGTGTGTATATAAAATTTTTGTATTTTATTAATTAATTAGGTAAATAATTAATGTTGTATTGTGAAACTATCATATATGTTTTTTTAGATGAAGAATTATAACAATGGAAATATTGTGTGATTAAAATGGTGAATGGTAATAAAGTAATTCACACGTGACTTAAAATATGAATGGTAACACAAAAATTCAACTATGAAAATATGAATTCTAGCCGAAGTATTTAGTCTTGTATTATAAAATATAAATGTTAAAATGGTATTCAATTATGAAATGGTGAATTTTAATATTGGTATTTAATCATTTATTATGAAATATAAATGGTAAAAATGGAATTGAATTATGAACTTATGAATAGTAAAAGTGGAATTTAGTCATGTATTATGAAATGTTAATGGTAACAGTGGCATTAAAATATATTTTATGGTTCACTAATCCTTGGGTACTTAGGGGTTTTATGGTGTTAAATAACAAATAATTCATATTTTGATGTCTTTTTATATATGTATTGTATTTATTTATATATAAAACTATATACACACTTTTACTTGATATTGTTTTAAATAACGTTGGTGGTGGACTATATAGTTTTAATCACAATGTACTTGATATTCCTGATAGGTACCCAAACATATTTCATGGTTGGATAATGGATAAGGATAATTACTCCAAGTTAGATACATGAATCAGGATAGAGCTTGGATGAGTGAACTAAATGTGTTTCAAGACCGGCATGGGATTTTCCAGTGTCATTACTTTTGAGTTTCATTTTGACACATGGTGTGTAATATATCAAGGAATTTAAACTACATATATATGATATTTCATTTATAGTTGAGGTCATCATGTGATACTAAATTATTCAGGTTACATTATATAATTCAATGTTTATTTTATATTAATTCTGCTGGTCTATTACTATAATAGAGAGGGTATTGTCTCAAGAAAAGTGATATTAGACCCTTAATGGTAGTAAAAAAACTATTGTATATGTGGATGCATGAATGAGTTCATGTTAGTGACTATCCCGATACATCGGAGTGTGGAACATGGGCCAGGGCATTACAATATGTTATTAAAGCCCAATTTTAATTTTTTTTTATTTTGTATTTCAATTTGTGATAGTTATTCAGTTGACTAGGGAGATTCATTCTTTGGTTATGATCTCATGAACGGGAGTATCTAACGCTTGAATGGGTGATAACCCAAGTACCTAGGGTGGGATTATTGTTATTGTTGATTATTGTTATAATTGAACATTTTTTTCACAGTGAGTGATGTACATGTTCTGTGATGCGAATATTGTTTATAAGATTTTATGAGAATTGACTCATGAACCAACATGGAATGTGGGATTATTAGCATGAATAATTTTAGGAAATTATAATTTATTGTGACATGCATCATTTTAGGCATTCACCATAAAACTAGTTTTGGGTATGTTGTTGAACATGATCAGTTCTTCTATACATTAGTTATTGAATCAAAAAAATGTGCCTAATGTAAACATAAAAATATTAAAATGATCCATGTTGAGAATAAATTGCTGTGTAATTTGAAGAAAAAAAATTATAATGTGTTTACCCTTTATTAACCATTATTTAGATGTATGATGGTAAAGGGTAGTGATAATTTCTTAGTGTTTATTGTGTGGTAGAAAGGTAGAATGTGTTTTTATTCCATAATGTGAAAAAATTCACTTATGTAATGTGTTAATTTTTTTTATTTTTCTGGATATGTGATTTTATAATTTATGATTTTTTCCATAATGATTATTCTTGTTGAACAACCAACTAAAGAATATGGTTGGAGATATACCAGTAGTGGATCCTGAGGCACTGATAGTTTTGGTTAAGGTAGTATGAAAACAGTTCTGTGAGATATGTTTTTTCATCATGCTAGTTATGGAATGATTCCCAGAGTGGGGCTTGAGGAACATCTCTGACCATACATGGGATTTTTTTATATATAACCCTATAAATTTTAATAGAGAGGGTGGAATTTTGGGAGTGGAGTACTAAATTGTGTCCATCAAAAAATCCTTGACCATTTGGATCCATCTACTGATATGTGGGATATGTGTGACTCCATATACTCTATAAGGAGAAGTCAATATATAATGGGACATTCTATCTCAGATTTGATATGTTGAAGGTATGTTATGGAAGGAATTATTTTATATGTTCATAGTTCAATGTTATCGAAGGATTCTAATGCAAAAGAGAGTAGTTGAGATTATAAGGTTTACACTGGGTAGTATATCCATGGTGGACTATACTGGATTATTTTTATATTTGTAATGATTTTCTCTAGAATTGGTAATGTATTATACAAATTCTTCATGGAATTTTTAGTATGTAATAATATTAGTAATTATGTTTTAGGTTAACATATTCTGATTACAGATATTTTCTATGGTGGTGGGTTTGGCTCTTATAGGTGAGAAGAATCTGAAGGAGTTATCCAGTACAAGACATTTGGATACTGCAGGAATTCATTATGTATGTATTTTAATAGCATGAAGTGCCTATATGAGGGTGTTTTCAAGTGGGATAGAATGAAGAGTGGCCACGTAAATGATTAGTTTCACATGAACTTAACTGAATTATTTTCCACCAGTGTGTTAGGTTGGCCCAATATAGAAGAACTTTTACCCAAATATTAGTGGAGTGCTGATCATGAATAATTATGGAAAATATAGAGAGTTTTTTTCTGCACCAATGATAAATGGGTATTGATGGAGGAGATATCAAAAATCTGAGCATGGTGATGGTATCTTCTTTATAATATAAGTCTGGAAACTAGAGTTCCACTTGATGTGTTGGTAGAGGTAGTGGATGGTGTAATTATAGGAAAGAGTTCACATATCACCAATGTGGTGATTCATAGGGAGATCCTACACTACCACAAAAATAGTTTTTCCCAGCACCCCCCTTTATCAGCGCTAATGAAAAAGCGCTGATAAAGGGGGTGCCTTTATCAGCACTAAAAAAAGCGCTGATAATGGGTGCCTTTATCATCACTAAAAAAAGAGCTTCTAAAAGTACCACTTTATCAGTGCTTTTTTTAGCACTGATAAAGGCCCCCTCCCCTTTTATCAGCGCTATTTTTAGAGATGATAAAGGGACCCCCTTTATCAGTGCTTGTTTAGTAGCGCTAATAAAGGGGGGGCCTTTATCAGGGTTTTTTTAAAAGCGCTGATAAAGGTTAAAATTCAAAAAAAATCAAAAACATATATATATATATATTAATATATAAATATAGTTATATTGATATAAATATAATATATAATTTTCAAATATATTTTAGATAAGTATAAATGTATATTTACACTTAATATATTTAATATATAAGATATTTAGTGAATATAGATTCATAAAAAAAAAATGTTTTTTAATTCATAATTTGATAATTATTATGGATTAATAGAAATTTAATAACAATTTGAAGACTAAAAAATTTAAAAAATTTAAAAAAGATCCAAAATATGTTGAAAACGCAACTCGAACTTCAAATGGCCATTACTTTTGATCTGGGTGTCTGTTTGAGCTCTACCACATATCAAATCGAATCCTGCGACGATCTCTACATCACTATCACTAGGGGGACCTCAGTATAGGTATTTTTGAGAACAAAAGAGGCATAGAAGGCCTCCAAAACGGAGTTTTTAGTCAGGGTACACCGATTTTTTATCATTTTGTGGATTATCAGCCTCATTTAAGGGGGTATTATTTTATTTTTTTGGTGGGGAATGAATTTATTCCAAGGTATTATATTCATATTGATATCATGTCTTTGAAATTTTATCGTTTTTTATAATTCACTGCTATTTATATCAAATATTTAACTATATTTACATATTTTTTATATATTCACACCGAAAAATTAAATTTTTAAAATAAATAATTAAACATATTTACATTTAAAATATATTATCATTATCTAAATAATAACTAATATCCATTTTATTTAAAATACCAATATATGAATATTTATATAACTACTATATATTTATATAACTATATATATATATATATATTTATCTAGCTATATATATTAATATTACTACATATATATTAATATTACTATATATATATTAATATCACTATAAATATATATATTAATATCACTATAAATATATATATTCATATGCCTATATATATATAAATATATTAATATAAATATATGTTAGTATATGAATAAATATAACTAAATATATATATATAAATAGAGTAATATATTAATATAACTATATATAGATATATTAATATAACTTTAAATATATATTAATATAAATATATATTACTATATGAATAAATATAACTATATATATATATAAATAGAGATATATATTAATATATCTATATATATATATTCGTATAACTATATATATATTAATATAAATATATATTAATGTATAAATAAATATAACTATATATATATATATAGATCATGAACTAGTAAACAAATCAAAACAGAGTAGTGGTAAGGGCTTAGGCGGGCATAGGGGAGGTCTCGAGATCAAAACCTACTACAGGCAGTGGCGCATGCATGGGGGTGGATGTGGGGGCTAGCGCTGATAAAGGGTGGAGGGGGTGCGTGCGGGGTGCTGGAGGGGGTGGAAAACGCTATTAAAAGTGGGGATCAAGCCCTATAAAGCCCCCGGATTGTAATTATTTTCATAATTTTTTGTATTTTTTTGTATTTTTTTTGTATTTTTTTTTTTTTAACTTTTATCAGCGCTAAAACGAAAACCCTGATAAAGGGATCACTGATATAGGACCCCATTATCAGCTCTAAAAATCACTAATAAAGAGGTACTTTTATCATCCCTTTTTTGGTGCTGATAAAAGACCCCTTTTATCAGTGCTTTTCTAGTGTTGTTAATGGCCATTTTTGGCCTGATAAAGGGTGTATTTGTAGTAGTGCTAATAAATCATATGGAATAGGGGTAAGAGTGTTTCATTACATTTAGTGCACAATTGTAGACAATGATTCTAGACTGTTGAGAGTGAGAGGTACTATTATGGACGCTTCAACATCGAATAGTCCCTTTTTCTACTGGTTCTACGCATTCTATTATTTCAGCATATAATGTGAATAGTTTGAACATGGTAGTAGAGTTCGTGTGAGTTATTGATGATAGAAATACCATTAGGAGTATGATGTATAGACATATGTTTGAGCAATGGGTGTTCTCTAGAGGTTGGGGAGTATCATTTTCTGTGGGGTCATTGTATCGTAGAAACATTTTTCTTTGACATCATTATAGTTATAGACTGGTTATTATCACACCTAGATGAAGTTATTTATTTCCAATTGACAGAGGCTTTTATTTCTCCTAATGGTGAAAAAAAAATTAACTGTGGAGTGTGGGATATCCAGGAAGGCTGAGCTAGGCCAATTACTCAACCACTGGGAGAGCTTACAGCCTTGGTTTATAGTTTGTCACAAGATGAAGGGGTTGTGAAAAAGATATATTTCCACCCACCGTGGTTAGTTTTTAGGATCCGTTTCTTGAATTCATATCATGCCATACACCGTTAATGAATGTGAATTTTAAAATTGAGCTCTTGTTGGTGACTTAGTAAGCTTAAATTCCACTATATATACTGGTACCAATAAAACATCAAGAGATCAAGACTCAACTAGATTAGTATGAAGATAATGGTTTTATTAATATGAGTACATCACCTTGGGGGTCTCCATTGTTATATTTTAATAAGACTTATGTGAGTTTTTTCCCATGTGTATATTACCAGATGTTGAATCAGATGAGAGTGGAGAACATATGTCCGCTTTTATGTATTGATTATATATATGACTAGTGGATGTCAAATTATATTTTATCAAATATCGATATGAGATTTGGGTTTCGAATGTTTCCATTTAAACCTTCTTATATATTGTGGTGTGATTTCAGGAGTAGGAATAGCCTATGCTAGATCATCATATTTTCTTTTGTTTTGAAGAACACACCCATAGTGTTTATGGCCCTGATGGAGAGAATTTTCCTTC
Organism: Viscum album; assembly: GCA_963277665.1. Taxonomy (NCBI): domain Eukaryota; kingdom Viridiplantae; phylum Streptophyta; class Magnoliopsida; order Santalales; family Viscaceae; genus Viscum; species Viscum album. The sequence continues at coordinate 956,741,600 of OY728159.1, read as the reverse complement.
CGTATCGGGATAAGATTGGATCGGCTTTTGCAGATGACATCTTTATGTACACCAATACTCATGAAGATCTTGTCCAACATCTTTACATCAACATGTCTAAACTCAGTGATGATTGGATATATACTATGATATATATGTTTTTTAATTAATTAGGTACACTTATTGGGTCTACAAATATCATAGGAAGGTGTTTTATTGGACCCATATAATGTTCAAGAATTGTTTTCTTGGGAGAAACCCACGAATGTTTTGTATTTTTGAAACATTATTGGGTTAGCTGGATATTATTCGAGATTAATCTAGGAATTTTCTTCATTGTAAATTCCCCTATCAAAGTTGATAAAAAATAGGATATTGATTTAATGGGTGGAAATTTGCGACAATGCATTCAAGGAGAAGATTAAGTGGATGACATCAACACCGATCTTGATCCTACCCAAGACTAGTGATGATTTTATGGTGTATTGGGATACTTCTCAGATCAGACATAGAGTAGTGTTGAATTTAGAAGGCAAATTTGCAGTGTATGGATCAATAAAATTGAGGCCACATGAAATAAAATACCCAACCCATAGGTGATTATGCTTTGTAGTATTGGTGATATTATTTGTCTGGGGAAATGATTATGTTTTATATTTATCACAAGATGGTGCAGTATATCTATTCATAGATATATTTGAATTTTTGGAAGTGTAGGTGGGTCGTATATATGCAGTCATTTGATTTTCATCTAGCATATTCGTCCAGAAAAGGAAACTCTATTTTTGATTATTTAAACATTAAAGCTCATACTCAAGCTATACAAGAGTCATCTAATGAGTGAAAGATGATGGTCTGACTAGTAGAGATGCATTTAGTGGTATTAAAGATTCATTTGTAGATGATTCTTATGTTAGTCTTAGTATAATATAAACTTTTGAGGGGGATCGTAGATATATAGAATCATGAGATCATGCTATTTCACATGTGATAAATCATTAATTGTGAGTAGTCACCTACATAATGGTGTATATAAAATGATGAGATCACCTATATTATGATAATTTTTATTATGAAAATAAGTATGCATGAGGAGATGAAGCATGAGGTTCATGAAATAAAATTGGTAGTGCATCCAGGTTTGGTGAAAATGTATCTGGATCTATGATGATAATTTTGGTGTCTAGGAGTGAAAAATGAGATATTATTGTTCATGACATGATTTTACACCTATTAGTTGGTGATTGTCGAGCATTAAAAAATTTGAAGTTCACATTAGGCATTTACCATTCTATAATGTATTAGGATGGTGTGACTATTGATAATGTTATGATTCTCCAAAGGACTCCTCAAAATGATGTTGTTACATGGGATAATTTGGATCATTTGAAAAAGGTAGAACATTTCACAGAAATACGGTGTATCTTCTTCATAGATCAGATGGGATACTTGTACGTTTGGGGGTAGTTCATTTTATGTGGTACCACAAACTATAGTTTTAGGTCATGAGTTAAATTATACAGTGAGCATCTAGAAAATATAAAAAAAGGATCCCAATCTAGATGTTAGGTTCAGTGCGACAATCAACCCACTAACAGAATGGTAGTGAGAACATACTATATAGGTACTTTAGTATATGGTATAGACATGTGTCATAGACATTGATGATTCTTGGTAGAAGCATTTATTTTTAGTGCAGTATTCCTATAATAAAAATTATTAGGAAAATATTCATATGGTACCATACGAGGATATTTATGGTAGGGAATGAGACCTCATATATGATACATGGAGGTAGCTGAGTAACAGTTGTTGGGACTAAGTCTCATATGAGAGAAGACAGAGCTAGTTCAGATTATTACGAAGTGTATGGATATGGCATTGTGTCTGAATAATTCATATAAAGATATAAATATATAGTCCCTAGAGTTTACATATGGTGAATGTGTATTCCTTTAGGTGTCATAAAGGTTGGGAAACTATAGGATACAGAGACAGGTCAAGATGGTGACCATGTTTGTCGTACAGTTTGAGGTAGTGGAGAGAATTGAGATTCTGGTTTATATATTTTCTCTTCTATAGATATATGGTCCTATGCATTATTTTTTCCACATTTCACAACAATGGAGATATCACCACAACCCTTATCATGTGGTCTACATGGATGATATTTATCTTCTAAAAGATACTTTCGTGGAGGTAGATTTGATACATGAGTTGGATCACAGTAAGAAGTTGTTTCATAAAAATTCCATGAATATTTTTCTTATATTATGGGAACATGGCCATGTAAAGGAGAAAAATTAAGAAAGAGAAACAGATGTGAGGGCTCAATGGCCCAATAATATTGACTCAGAATCTCAGAGATTCTTGCGAGTACAACTCGAGGATGAAATGTTAAATGGTGGCATGAATCTAAAGTCTAGGCCTTTTCAAGATATGTAATTTTCAGACATTTAAATAAATTTTCCTTTTGTTGATAACTATTCATTTGGTTGTACCTTGGGGTGTATTTGGGTGAATGTTTTTAAAAAATTGGAAGAAAGAGGGCGGTTTATGGTTGTTACATGTTTTTCTGTAATAGTGCACCCTTGCCTCAAAAATCAAGAAACACTATATAGTGGTGTTTTTCACAACTAGAAACAGTTTCTCAAAACCTGCACACTATTAAGAGAAACCATGAACCACCCCATGAGGAAGCATATTGTTATGACAAATTATTAGGATAAACTGTGTGCCACGAGCAGTAACCCATGTTAATAAGATTTTAATCCCTCAAAAATTTGTTTTAAATTCTCTAAAACCCCCATTTTGACACATATTCATTCATAAAATGATCTATGACACATTTTCAAGATACTAGACCACCTCATTAAAATTCTAATTCATTATAGTCCCTGATCATGGTGATTTTAGGCCTGGATTGAATATCTTTACCACACCCAATAAAAGGATCTTATCACATGTGTTTTCCTTTCTCTTTTATATACTTCTCCCATCAATGAGGGATTTTTATTAATTTTTTTGTTTATATATATACCTATTTTTCTGGTTTTATAATTATGATTTTCGATCTACTTCTAGATTTAATAGATCTGGATTTTTTCTTTATTAGATTTATGTTTTAGATCTGGATCATGGACTACATCTTTATTCCAATCAAAATTGAGAATTTTCATTAGGTGTTCATTGAAAAAAGAATTGAGGTAGGTGGTATTTAATTCAAATGAAAAATTATATATTGAGATTATGTGTATGTATAAAATTGAAAATTTTATTACGATGAGTTATCAATTTTATTTTATTGTTAGTTTTTGTATAAAAAATAATAATCCAATGTTAGTAATGATAATGAATAAAATTGTAAATGTAATATTATATTATTGATTTGGTATTAAGTAAATGGGGAAATCAAAATGAAATTTTTCAATAAAATATGATACGAAATTTAAATACTAATCTTCTAAATATGGTTTTATTTTTATTATTGTTTTATTAAGATTCTTTTTTAGATATTATTAAAATATTATGAATTATTATCAACAAATAATATAATATAAAAACCATTTTTAAATATGATAAAACATAAGAGGTATTTAAAAACAATAAAAAATGATATTATTTGGGAAATAATATTTTCTCTTTAAAAAGAAAAAAATAAAAAGTAATATATTTTGAACATATAATATGATATAAGTATTAATAGAATATTAATTAGGTTTATTTATATATATTTTTGTATTCATTATATATATATATATTATTCTTATTTTTTATTTATGTGTATTATTAAATTATTTCATTAATATAAAATTAAAAAATTAATGAAATTATTATCATTTATTATTATCATTTGATTATATTTAGTTGAAATTTAGATTTTATAGGATTGAAATATTACTATAATTTTATTAGTTAAATATTATATATGAAAATATAAATCGAAGTAAATTAAAACGTTAAAAATAAAAATTATATATAGATTTAATATAATAAAAATGAAAGATTTAAATGTATAAATAGAAGAATTCAGTAAAACGTTTCATCTGGTTCATGGGGGAGAAAATGGCGCATAAAGGGATGGGGATGAGATCTTCTTCAATGCCCCAAAGTCGATTCATGGTGTCGATCTATAACACCGATGATATTGAGACCGTCGGATGAGAGGTACACCATGAAAGGGGATAAGGAGCCGAGGAAGATGAAGTTGAACCTCTAAGATCAGACTGAAAAACTGATATGATCTTGGTCTGGTTTTGGGGTTTTAATGAGATTTGGTGGAAAACGACTGGAATATTTGATGATCTACCATTCATTGTCCCGAATAAAATATATATTTTGTTTACTGAATTTTTTATTATTCGAATATTTATTCTAGATTCTATATTAGTTATATTGAATATATAGATTTCATTTTTCTAATTTAGTCATATGAAATATATTGATGTGTTATTTTTTCCAGCAATTTATTCTTCATATCATTATCGACATGATATTTTAATTTCATAGAAGCGTCGCAATGTAGCTCTATTTAAACTGGTAACATTTTAATAATTGATCATGAAATTTCCTTCATTCATATCATCATAGGGTAATTTATAACTAATTTACAAATAAAATATTTATACTTTCATCTTCCACAATAAGTGATGCTCTGTTACCACAAATTAGCTGAAATAGAATAATTTGTTTTTTTGATAGCATCTATCCATAATGGATCGGTGAATTAATTTTCTAATTTTTTTATTTCCATTTTTTCCCTCATTATTTCAACTTTTTTTATTGTATAAAAATCCAACTTTCAATGATTATATATAAAATTCGTATCTATATATATACTTTCATTATAACAAATGGGTTCCTTAAGCTATTATGGGAAAGTTTCATGATTTTAACACATATAAATGTATAAATGACCATCAATGATGGTTTTTAATATTCTGGTATAATTAAAATCCTTACACATCCACTGTGAAAAAAATAAGTGTAAATAGTATCCAATCATTAATGTAGTGTAAAATCACTTGTAGTCTAAATTTATGATTTTGTAAGGGGTGTTTGTTTGTTTATTTTTGATTATAATTTATATTTTATTGTTGTAATAGAGAAGTATTGTTTCATGCTATTTAATTTTCCGATTCATAACTATTTATTATATAAAGAATTCATAAATTTTAATATCATTAATTCATTAAAAAAATTATGTCAAATTATGTTATTACTAATTTTAAATGTTTCATTAAAGGATATTATTTTGGTAAACGAAACTCATATTATGAAAATCATAATGAATATAATTTTAAAAGAATAATTTTTTTGTTTGAACCATTTTATATTTAATTAAAAAAATGAGAGATGCGAAGAAACTATATTTTTAATTAATTATGCATGTTTATTTTCAAAAGAAACCTAATTTGGTTTTTAATATTTATAAAATATTATTATGTTATAGGTTTATTAATTTTAATGATCATTTATAGTGATTTTTTTACAATACTTACCTCAATATTAATATATATCATATTATATTTTACTAAATTAAAAAATTCATGTCATCTTTCCAATTACATGTATGAACATGGATTTTATTCACATTAATAGGTATGCCCATCATCTTATGAAATGAAATGTCATCATGTATTTTATACACATCTATTTCATTATATATATATATTTGAAATATATAAATATATTTGTTAAATAAATAAATATATATATATATACTAGATTTATGAGTTTATGAAATGAAATAATATTTAATGAATGTGAAATATTCTTTTATTAGAATTATATATTTTTTTATGCTTAAAATTCAATGGATTCAATTGTTCCAAATCATGAAAATGATCTCCTATAATATATATATCTGTGTGTGTGTGTGATGCCATGAATTTTAAATAAGAAAACCCGATGGTAAATATATAATGTAAAGTAAGTTAAAAATGTTTACAGAAAAATTGGAACTTGAACGTTGTAAATAGGTTAGGGAATTGGGGATTGAAACCATCCCCCACTATGTAGGTAGGACGAAGATAGCCTTCAATGATTCAAGATTACACAATGTTTATTTTTCATTTCCTAATCATGTGTACTTTATTTTAAAAATCAATAGATTATATTCAAATAAATCGAATGTATGTAATTTTAAAAGTGGTGTATTATTTTAAAAGATAAGTAATTCTAATTAAGTTTAAAAAGATTATTCTGAAATATTTTTTTTTGTTACTATCAAAAGATACACCGAAAGAATTTCTTGGTGTTAAAAATGCTTTGTAAAAAGTATTTCAATTATTTTCAAAACATTTTTCTTGTAAATTTAATGCTCAACACTTTTTTAAAATGTTTTTTAAAGGAATCATAGAATTTCTATTTCAGTCAGCTTCAATTTTGAAGTTTTCAGACATAGAATTTTAGTAGACATTTGTTAAAAATTTTCCTAAATTTGATAAATTTATGATGTTTTCTAATTAACTATAACCATGACTGGTAAAAGGTCTTTTATTGTGTTTAGTGTTGGGTAATTATTGTTATAATTTCAAAAAAATTACAAATTATTTATATTTACTCAGTCTAGATGCGCAGGCTCAGGTCATTATAATTGGTATCAGAGCAACAGTCTAGACAACATTAGAGATTAGATGTTGTCTATAGAGAGAAAAAATCATAGCACAATGATTTTATTTATATGGTAAAGTCCCCATAGAAATTATATAAATTTGAATGCTTGAAATTCATAATTTTCTTTTGCTCAACTAAAAGAATGTGATACGACAATTCATTTAACGGTGGGAGAATGAGGCATCCCGAGTTTTGGTGAATAGAATTATTAAATTTATTTTATTATTTGTTTTTCATTATACAATAATCGAATGTTATTAAAAATAATGACAAATATTGTAAATGAAATATTATATTATTATTTTTGTAAAGAGTGAAAGATGACATAATAATGATTTTTTAAAAAACATATTTGATATGAAATTAAATACATCTATTCTAAATGTTGAATTATTTTTATTATTTTAATTAAGATTATATTTTAATTATTATAAAATTATTAAAAATATTTATAAGAAAATAAATTTTATAATAAAACCATTTTTATATGATAAATGATAAGTTTTATTTTCTAATAATATAAAATGATATTTTTTAGGAAATAATATTTTCTTTTAAAATCGAAAATAATTTAAATTAATATATTTATAATTATAAAATATGATATATGTATTAGAAAATTACAATATTAGGTTTATTTATAAAATTTAATTTTTATTTATCATAAATATATATGTTATTATTATTATTATTTTTGATTTATATAAAATATTATATTATTTTATAAAAATAGAAAAAAATAATAAATGAAGTTGTTATTATTAATATTAATATTTGAAAATTTTGAAATGAAAATTCATTTTAATAGGAATGAAATATGAAAAAAAAATCTTAGTTAAATCATATAAATGATAATATAAATTTCAGTAAAAAAACATAAAAAGGCATATTTATGCAATTATTAAATATAGTAAAATATTAAAAAAAATGAAATCTTAAAAAAGTATAGTTCAAGATAGGGTTTCATCGGGATTATCAGAGAGTATGAGGTAGCACAAGGGTATGGGATTTAATCCACTTTGAAGCCATGAAGATGAGTCATGGTGTCAAACACGAGCGTCGGATAAATCAAGACTAAGGGATGAGACACACACCAAGCATTTCGTCATGGGGTCAAGGATGTTAAAGGTGAAGGTCCATTCTCAGATTGATGGAATATCATATCTAGGTCTCATTTAGTGTTTCGAATGTGATTTTGGTAAAAACCCTCATAGATTTGATGATCTACCATTCATTGCCTCGAATCGAAAGTATGTTTGTTTTATTGAATTATTATTTATCTAAATCTTTATTTTATAGTTTCTTTTTGATATATTAAAAACATAGATGTTGTTTTTAATCATCAATAATATTCTATCTAGGTACGTGTTCATTTCCTTCAATTTCATCTTCATATCATCATAGGTTACATTTGTTGCATTTCAATGATGTTTCGCAATAAAGATCTTAGTTACCTGATGTCATTTTCAATGGAAATATGGATGTTTTCATTATTCATATTGACATTTTAATTTTTTCTCTCTGATTTACATGTAAAATTTGTATAATTTGATCATGAATGACAATTGATACTCCTAAACGTCATATTTGGGAAATTTGAGTCTTTATTTAGTTACTTCGGTCTACCCATAATGATTCTATTAATTATTTATCAAATTTCATTATTATCGTTTATACATTCTTCTTTTGGTTAATGTTTGATATTATTTAATAGTCTAACATGAAAATAGTATATATAAAATTCATATATGTACACCAACCTATAGAGTAACCAAACAGTGCTTCCAAGTATGTTCTACTAGTTGCTATATTTTAAACTATTCAAATGACTATATAAGAAAACTGTGCTGCATAATATTAATGTATAATTGAAATCATTGCACATCCTCCACAATATGAAATAATTATAAATAATTTCTGATAATTTAAGTAGATGTAAATCAATTGTATGTTCTTATGTTTCTCTATGGGAATCTTGTTTATTTATTTCAAATTATTATTTATATTTTTAGGTTTTTGATAAGGAACTATCATTTTAATCTTTTTTACATTACTTATTTGAAACAATTTATTTAACCAAGAACCCATAATGTGTAATAAATTTATTTCTTTTAAACAATTTTTTATCTCAAATTATGTTATTATTAATTTAATATTTTTTATTATGGGATTTTATTTTGAAAAAAGAATTTATATTTTGACCTTCAAATTCATTTGAATTTTAAAAGAAGAATATTATTGTTTCATCCATGTGTGATTTTTATTAAATTTTACCATGATGTAAAAAAGGTTTTATAAATAATTATATATGTTTAATTTTAAAAAAATCATATTTTTTTAAAGATATTGAAATTATTATTGTGTTGTATGGTTATTAATTTTAATGATATATATAGTTTATTTTTTATCAATATTTCCCTCTAAATAAATGTATATATTATTAAGGTTTTAAATAATTAAACCTATAATTTTATGTCAAAAATTACATGTACGAACATAAATTTGATTCACAGTAAGAGGTATGGCCATCATCTTATTCCATATCATGTTAGGAATTTATTGTATACACGTCTATTTTTTATCTCTAAATATATATATATGTATGTATATATTTATTCAATATATATATGTGTGTATTAATTATAAATATAAAAATTGGTTTTACGAGTTTAATTAATGAAATAACATGTCATGAATGTTAAATATTATTTTATTATAATTTTATTTATTATGTGATTCTTAAAAGGGGAAGGATTCAATTGTTCATAATAAAAAATACGATCTCATAAAAAATGTGTTCATAATTATATATATATATATTTAAAAATATGATTTCATGAATTTATAAATAGAGAACCCAGTAAGAATTATATATAAAGAAAAACAAGCTTATTTTTTTCAAAAAAACAAACACGTCAACACTGTAAAGAGGGTAGGGAGTTGGAGAGTGAACTCATCCCCCAATAAGTGGGTGTCCTGATATAGGAATCAATGTTTTAGGTTGTCAAAACATTTTTTTTCAAATTCATACATTGTTTTTTCTAAAAATAATTTAATTATATTTAAATTTTTTTTTGTAAATATGTAATTTCAAAAGTGGTGTATTATTTTAAAAAAAAATTAATTTCAATTAATTTTTCAAAGGGTATTTTGAAAAGTATTTTTATTTTATTATCAAAAAAATATTAAAAATAATTTCTCAATGTTAGGTACAAAAAATTATTTTATAAAAAGTATTTCATTGATTTTCAAACCCCCTTAATATGAAATTTAATGCCCGCCCTTTGTTTTAAGATGATTTTTCACATGTATCATAAATGGTATATTTTAGTAAACTTATCTTTTGTAGTTATCACATATGGATGTATTGTATACATTTTTTTACTTGTTTTTCAACAATGATAAACATATGATGTTGTATAATCCTCAATAACCTAGACTGGTAAAATATTCTAGATTATGTTTAGTGTTTTGAAATTATTCAGTTACATTAATAAATATTAAACATAATTTATATGTACTGACTCTAGAAGCGCTGGTTTGGGTTGTTATTCTAGTATTTATAGAATTTATATTAAATGTTTATAAAATGTGTTCTAGATTGAATTAATTAATATGGTGAATTAAATAATTCCGGGAGAAGTAAAATTTAGGGAATTGGAAAATAAATTTTGAATAATTAATTGTTGATTAATTATGATAAAATAAGATTTTAGAATTGAACAATTAAATGTTGAATTGGACAATTAATTTTGGAATTAATTATGGGATATTTTTTAATAGGAATTGAATATTTAATTATTCAATTTATTATAGGAAATTTGAGGCTCTGAATTAAATAGATACTCATTAAATAAATTGAGTAATATTAAAAAAAATTAAATATATAATTTATTTTTGAAATAATTATTGGATATTTGAGACTATGAATTAAATAAGTTATTTTTTATTTAAAAATAGGATATTTTAGATTGTGAATTGAATAATTATTTATTTATTTAATTTTACAATATTTGAGATTGTGTCTTGAATAATTAATTATTGAATTATATATTGGATAGATTAAATTATGCATTGAATAATAAAATTTTGAATTAATTATAGTATATTTTATATTGTGAAATGAAAATTAACTATAAAAAAAAATTCTGGGATATTTTAGAGAGTGAACTAAATTTTTAATTATTTAAATACATATGTGATATATGAGATTGTGAATTAAAAATTTATCTATTGACTTACTAATGATAAATTTGATAATTTGTATTGAGATAAACTAATTTTTTAATTTGTAATGATTTATATGTGACTAATTAATTACTAAATTAATTAAAGGACGGATGAGAATATTGATTTTTATATTCAATAAATTAAATTTGCATTGTGATATTATGATTAATGTGGTATTGAAATTATGAATGGTAATAATGGAATTTATGTGTGACTAAAATGGTGGATGGTCACAATGAAATTCATATATGACTCTAAATAGGAATGGTAATAATTGAATTCAGTTATAAAAGTAAGAATTGTAACAATGGAAATCAAAAATTAACTATGAAATATGAATAATAAAAAATATATTCAATTATGAAATGATTAATAGTAACATTAAAATTCAGTCATGTATTATGAAATGTGAATTGTACTAATTTAATTCAATTATGAAATATGAATGGTAATAGAGGCATTCAATAATGCAATAATGAATGAAAAAAGTGGCATTCGGTCTAATATTAAGAAATATGAATTGTAAAGTGGAATTTGGATATATTATATGGTTTAATTGTTCACATGAATCTTGGGGATTTAAATTGATAAATTATTAATAATTGATAATTTGATATATTTTAACTTTTTCATTGTATTTTTTCATTATAAAATTTCACACACTACTTCTCCAGATATTGTTTTAGACACAGTTGGTGGGGTCCTCCAGAGTTGAAGTAAAATCCTACTCTAATTATCTAATCAGAACACAATTTGATTTCATGGTTGTAGCAGGAGATAGGTGCAATGGTCTTGTGTTATATGGATTACTAAGGATAGAGCATTGATGAGGGAAAAATATGTGGTTTAGGACCCTATTGGGAGTTGTTTGTGTCTTTATTTTCAAGATTCATTTGGACACATGAGACATACATTATAGTGGAATATCTAAAATTTACTTATAATAATATATTTAAAATTTTGGTTATCTTGTGATACTAGATTGATACGTTTATGTTATATCATTATGCAGTTATTGATTATTTATTTCTACTGGTGTATTATTATTATAATATGGGTATATTCTCTCCATGACCGATAGTAGACCCTCCCTACTAGCCAACTGCCTCTGGCATAGTGCGGGGTGAACTTCATGTCATCTAACAGACCAGATTGAAGTACCGGTGTGTGGTACCCAGGTCGGGGAGTTACAAAAAAACACATGAATATATGTTTATAGGAAAATACTTGGTTTAGGCATAAAATAATTTATATTCAAAATAATGAGGGAATATTATTTAAATGATTATTTTATTGAATAAAATAGAAATGAAAATTATAATTTTTTAATGATAACGTAACCTAATAGAATCATGCAACCATTCCACTTAATGAAGATGCTTGAGAATATTTCCTAATATGAATAAAATATAATTTATCATCATAAAATTTAATATTTGTTTCACAAAATCATAATATTTCTTTTAGATACATTATTTTACTCCATAAAAAATTATTAGGTAATTTTTTTAATCTTATAGGATAATGGAATTTTAAATACATAATTTATGGTTTTATATAATATTATTTAACTACATATAAATTTTTTACCATTAAAATTGTGAAAATTTATTAACATGATTAGTAGACATAATAATAAAAAAAATTATCAACCAAAAAATGTTTTGTTAATATTTTAATTGTAAATATGGTATCTATTTTTAATGAATAACTTCATATTATTGAATGATGTTAGTTTTTAAATATGAAAAAAACTCATCAAAAACTACTTTTATAAAAAATGAATTTAAAGAATAATACTACATCAATTATTATTTTATGCCAAATTAAAATCATAAAATTGATGTTGAAACATTATATATATTATATAATCTAGAAAATTCATTTAAATAATTCATTAATATATACAATGTTAATTTATTCTTAAAAACACATTGCATTCATAAAAAATATTTTTTAGAAAACATTATCTTCATAACTTTTATTTAGATTAATTTCTTTCATAACCAGTTGATAAATGTAATAACATTAAATTTTTTTGATCTATAATTTTTTAAAATTATTATAGTAGTATTATTACATTCAAATACAATGACTTAGACATAACGATCAGATTAAATATCAATATATTAATTATTTATAAAATTACATTTTATCACGTTCTTTATGAAATGAAAGTTGAAAATATAATAATATTTAATTAAGAATAAATATATCATAAAATATCTAGTATTTATATATTGTGGTATAGTAGGAAGAGTTTTTTTTGTTTATTTAATCAAAATTTCGTCAACAATTTTTTTTCCTATGTATTTCGAGGTTAAAAAGATGGGGAGGGTCATGGAGTGTATGCATGATTATAATGTTTTAACCAAAGGGGTGATCTATCAAAAAATTTAGTGGATTAGATGTATTATAGGAGGATCAAATGTATGTTGTCCATTGAGGGTATTATAAGATGGTTTTTGGTTAAAATAGTTTCCTTCACATTCTTCTAATGCTAGTGTATAATGCCCATATAATGTGAGCTTCAGGATGTCATGATTTGACTATGGGAGTTATGCTCATTGGAAACATCAGTGATTGAATCTCCATGAGGACCAATATAGAGGTAGTGGTAAATATTCGTTTTAGAAATAGTGATTGTTTCCAAAAAAATCAAAATCTTTCATATAGATGTTATAAATTAGCTTCGATGAGAGGATATTGAGATGTTGAGGAAAATTAGTGATTTTTCATTCCCTAGTAGGCATATAATTGAGAACATATTTTAAAGTGGTCTTTATAAATCAGGATGGTGAACGATGATTTTTTTAACATATAACTTATATGAATTTTATATCTTAAAAATGAAATAAAGTAGTCCAATTAGTTTTTCATGATAACAATTCATTATAAATTTACATATTATCTCATTCTATTTTTTTTAATGAATATGAAAATTGGGATTTTTGGATTTATTAATAGTTTTAATGAAAAAAATGATATTAATTTATATTTAATCATGGTATGTTTTTCTTATGTAAAAGTAATTTATGTATGAATGGTTCAAAAATGTTAAATGTATCATTATTGGAAATGTTTTGACAATTGGACACATACTTCCTCATTTTTATCTACATATTTATCACTAAATTATAAGCCATAGAATATTATTTTAAATCTTTATTCTTCATGAATATTATAACAATGCATTATTATGATTGTTTTTTCCATCATAGGATACATTCAACTACTTAAAGAAATTCGTGAAAATATACATAATTATAATCACACGGATAAAATAAAAGAATATACCGATTTATATTAAATAATTATATTAATTAAATTACTTCATTTATTTGTTAAACATTCTAAAAAATAATAAATAGACTAAATAGGAATGAAAATAACATATATAATTGTTGTAATATCAATTACATGTATAATTCAATAAGATAAAATATAAGACACAAAAATGAAAGAAAGAATCCATCAGTATAAACTATAATATATTTTTGAGATATTTTCTTAGGATTCCTAAATTAACTCAAATCTATTTAAATTAACTCTAAATGTCAAATTAACACCAATAAATGAATCATTCAATGCGTCTATCATTTTCAGTTGATTTTGTCAAGATTCTATGTCACACTGATTTAGGTTAGCTTATGGATCTTATATCTATCAAAAATCTGAAGGAATAATAATATATGTCATCAAATAAGACAAATTTCATATAGGGAACCTTCATGAAATAGTAGTGGTTTTTAAATATTATCTCCATGTAGTAAAATAACAATTACTTATTCAAATTACCTGGATATGATATGTTAATTTCCTCTTTCATCATGATTTCCTTATACATTAAATTTTATATAATCTATGTATCATCTTCTTCCTATTAAATTTAGTCATGTTGATGTGATTATATATTTATTTAAGAACCTATAAAATTTATGCCTTATATTTTTCATTAAATTTTCACAATATTAAAAAGTTAGACTTTTTAATTTATAATTTGAATTTCTTTTTACAATATTTAAAATTCATACATAATGAAATCAATTTATGTTTAAGGATTAAAATTTTATACATGACCATGTATAAAATATTTCTAAATGAAATAAAAATGGAAAATAAAAAAGACTTTTTAAATATGTTATTTGATTTGATAAGGAATGACTTACAGTTCCAAAATGTTATATGGGTAGAGTCTTATGATATGTGACTGATGTCTACCAAAGTAAAGATTTCACAATGTACTAAATTCATAGGGGATATAATGGATTATATGATTAAATGTTAAAATAAAATATAATGGAATACATGTACATTCAATTGTCAGACAAAATCCATAGAATATATATGAAATCAATTGAATTCATATATATTTCCATGAAAGTGAAATGAAAAAATTCATCATAGAAATTATATAAATTTAAAATAAAAACATCCATAATTTAGAAAAACATATGAGTGAAAAATAAAAAAAAAATTGTATTTTAAAAATTCCTAAAATTATTTAAAACATTTTAAAATAAGGGATTTTTTTCATTTTTGAAAAATATTTATAATATTTAGAAGAAAAAATAAAATGTAATAATTAATTTGACAATTTAAAGATATTGGTGATTAAATCTGCAAAATTCATATAATATGGGATTTAAATAAAATATATATAAATAACCCACCACATAAAACATTGGCTCCTAGATAAGACATAATAAAAATGAAAATGAATTTTCCAAATAGAACCCATGATATCTAATAATTCAAAATCTGGGAACTCAAAATTATCATGCTCCCATAAAAAATGTTATTCAAAATTATCCATTTGATTTATTAAATCCACCCTAACCTCATTTTTACTACCTTGAAAAATAAGCATTTAATCAATTGATATGTATTATATCCTCTAAAAAATACTTATTTTAATTATTAATTTACTAAAAAATTCCATAAAAGGGTTACTATAGTATTTATATTCCCCGAAAGATTCTCCTACATTATTCACATAATTGTATAACTTCTAATGATTTTTTGTACTTTTTAGAGGGTGATTATTTTATTTCATTAGCTTTTAAAAATTATCATCTTGGCTAAGGGGTTCATGACACTTTTTATGAAATAATATCTGATTCAATTTTCACTAATTAAAATTCTTCTACACACATTAATTTATAGTGGACCCACTAAAATAATCATGAAAAAATTTAGTAAAACTAAAAATATTATTACTCTAATTGATTAATTTTATACACTTAATGAAATATAATATAACATATTTGTATTTTATTTAATTTTCATTGGATTCATCTCATAAGATCTTTTATCATTGTATTAATATTTAAAAGTCAATTTAAAATAGTGTTTGGAATTGAAAATTTAATATAGTTCCACCACCTCCATTAAAATTTATTTTCCATCCCAAAACAACCCCATGTGATGTATCAAACCAAAAGAAAAAATATTACAAAGAAATATTTCAACTAGATAATTAATTTCAATTCGAGAGAAGGTTCGATATTTAGGTTTGTATCAGTGCTTCCTAACAGGTTGTTCATGGATTTTAATTGGTTTATAGAGATTAAATATAACAGTTTGGACAAAAATACATAGTTTTATTTGAATGAAATGTATTTAAATATAATAATTAAACAAATCATATTCAACACTAGTTCATTTATCATTCCCTTTTTTAATCAAATATGAAAAATTTGAATTATAAAAAAATTTCAATCCATCATGAAATGATGTAAAATTGATGAATATGCCAAAATGAAAAATGAATAGTCATATATATGTGGATTCAAAAATAATACATGGATTTGTGGAATTGGAATAAAAAACCATGATCATTCTATTATTTACCAAAAATATTGAATTCGAATATATGTCTATTTTAGATATAAAATATATTTAGTTCAACATGTTAAATTTTTTCAGTCATTGAAACGATTTGCCAAGATTATAAATGTAATAATTATTTACATAATAACTATAATAACATAACAATAATTAAAAATTAAGAAATAAGATATTATTAAAATCAATATTAATTGAATAAAAATGTAAAATAAAAACTACGAAAGAGTATATGTGTAATATTATTCTAAAAAAGGATATTATTATCACCCATAAATAGTTTTCATAATATATATTTTTGTAAATAGAATATAAAAAATGTTATCAATGTGAATTAATGATCAAAGAAAATATTTTAAAGGAATGAAACAATTTTCTCTCTATTTTTACTCGTAATATAAATGGATGACCTCATCCTGCATAAAATCCAAAAAATTCTATCTAATTATTTATAATTAGTTTATTTTTACTATGCAAAATGATTATTTCCCTAGTTTCCCAATCCATGTAACAAAAATGATAAAAAACACTATCAAAATAGTACATGAGGATTCTAAATTAGCTGTACATGGAAAAATCATAGTTATGGATTCAAACAGAAGATTGTTTTCAAATTATATATAGAGTGTTTTAAGGAAATAATTACATCAAATATTTGGTTTTATAATTATACACCAAATATAATTCATATGAGTTTTTTAAGATAATATTACTATAATATATTAATAATATTATTTCCTTTTTAGTTGATAATATATTATTTTCTTATGTTTTAATAGCATAAAATATTTTTCTTTTAACTCAATTAAATGATGAAAAAAATTTACACACACATATATATAATTTTATATTCAAATTAGCATTTTATTTCTAATAAAATATGTCTAAATAACCCATTAAACATAAACTATAAAATTTTCTTCTTTCATGAATATTTATTTAATATATTTGATTTATCTATTTTTGAATTTTTATCCTCTAATTTATTAAGGTTGTAAGTGTGTAAAAACATGATTATGAACATCATTTATTATCCAATGAGGACCTAAAGTATTACTAAAAACATTTTGTACCTTTATTGTTGTTATAAAAAATATAAAACCATATATAATAAATATATTTCCATTTAAAAATTTTGAAAAAAAAATCATCATCAAAGTGTGTATGTATTATACCAATATGGGAACTTAATAGAAAACAATAATTATATATATATTTAAAATAGATTTTAAAGATGGTCTCATAAAATCCATACAAAAAACATAATAGACATTCAAAAATAAAAAAGTTGTTTTATCAATTCAATCCTCTAGTAAATATTACATTAAAACATCCTAGTTTAACATATATTACAGAATTCAGTAGAATTTATAAAATCAGGGGCCACAAATAAACTCAATTAAATAGAATTTCTATTTATTAATTATGTTATATTTCCACTTACTGACATAATATTGGTAAAAAATTTCAATACTGAGTGAATTTAAAAATTTATAATATATTGGCTCATTATTTTGTCACTCACAATATGACACAAGTTAGTGATATCCCAATTATATATTATTAAATCCCACATAAGAATAGAATTTATTCTTATAAAAATAATCTTGATTATCATTATTAGACAAAAAATTCCCACGATATGAAAATCGTAGTCTAATTAATTTATTAACATGTATTTAATAATTGGAAATGTTTCCTTGATTAGTGGACATATCATCCATTTCTCAACTAAATCTTTTCGTATTCATTATAGATATGCATCCATTATATTTAACATCCCTTCCTAAATTCTCTTTTAATATCAATCTACTATGGAACAAGATCCATGATATTAACAACAGTATTTCATTGTGATTCATCAAAAAAATATTACAAAAAAACTATTATCGAAAATAATTACTGTAACACCTAAAAATAAAAATTAATCATATTTATTGAAAAATAATATCGAAGATATTATTATATGTTGTTTATTTACTTTCTTAATGTTGATCCATATTTCTATATTAATAATATCACATAAGTTATTTCATTTCTATTTTTTTATTAAAAATTTTCCAATGGAAAAATTCATATGAATCGGCCATAAATTCGAGGAAACCCCATTTTTTGTTTTAGAACAGTGTATGGGGTTACGAATATTCATTCAGATACCCATTTTTTATTCATAAATTATATCAAATATGGCTAAAAACCATTTTAAATTAATATAGACTAATTTAATGTTTATTTTCTATATTAATTCAAAAAATTATAATAATTGACCATTTTTTAGAAATTATCTAATATCCATTAGTATTTTTGGGTATTCAATTGATGAAATTAGATCATCAATGTAATAGTCTGCATGAATTTCATATTTATACAAAATTTTTGAATAAGATTTCTATTAAGTACCACAAAAATGTATTATTAATATTATAGAATAATGTTATTATGTATTAATGTCACAAAAATTATAGCATGTCGAATTGAAATTGTAAAATATAAACCTTATATTATATATTCATCCATAAAATCATATATATATATATATATATATATTTTAAAAAATATCATTATTTTTCAATAATATTTTCCCTAAGTTATAGAAACATCCAAAGCATTATTATATAGGAATGTTTTTTAATAAGACATGTGATTATTTTTTTTCTGTTCATCAAAGTGTGATATTAATGATTTGAAATAACCATTAAAACCATTATGAATACAATTGACATTATGGAAAACAATTATTTCGAATCATGATAAAAAATTGGCTTCAAATTATTATTTTCTCTTGTAAATATTTTTTTATCCTATAATCATTTCGCATTCTCTTTTTGTTTGAATCCTACTATATTTAGGATAAAAATATTCATTCACTAACATTGTGAGTCTTATATTTTATGCAACATTTTTGAAAGAACTCACCCATTATCTATTATAATGTGGAAAAATACTTCTTAGAGACAACATAATAATGACTTCCCTTTTTTACATCCTCTAAATGTATTAGGTTATTTCACTTTGAAATTATTATAATATGATTATCAATTTAGTATAAAAATGATATATAGATGAAAACATATAGAATAATTCATATTAAGACACGAGGGGCATACTCAACCCAATGTGTCAACTACAGAATTCATGATCCATAAATATCTATACACGAAATATATATAATCATTCATCCATTTCATATCTTGTAACCTTAAATTCCATATTATTTTACCCACTCATGTATAACAATTAAAATTTAATTCATACAATTAGTGCACCAACTCATTAATCCAATTTCAAAAACAAACACAACTTATGATTACCCCACTAATGATTCCCAATTCATAAAAATTTATCTTTATACACCCAATGATTCTACCCTAACATTGTTTTAAATTAATATTTAAACACGTCATATGAGTTTACCCACTCATTTAATAAATTTCATTCAAAAGTGTTATAGGTGCATCCCACCCTTTTATACCCATTCACAGTTATTCATATTACCTGGGTATACCCACACATTTATTACCATTAAAAAGTATTCGTGTTACATGTGTAAACACACAAATTTCTTACCATTCACATTTATTCATCTCGCATGGGTAAAACCACCTATTTATTACCAATTTCATTTATATAGAATAATTTAACCCAGGAGCATCAATATGAAATAGAGAAAATTCATCTCCCAATTAAGCAAACCAATTTTGTGTAGTTATATTCAAGATTCCTCTAACTATGAAATATTAGGAATAAATTAAAAATCCATTATCCAATCATGTATTATTGGAAAATACATTAAATTTTGGAATATAACTAATCATACCATAATTGGATGGGTTTTATTATAATATCGTGACTTTGATTGTAAAATAAAACATTTATCATAGTTAAGAAGTTCATTTCAGAATTTCAATTGAATTTATCAAATAATAGGAATAGAACTATTGAATTATTAAATCTAAAGTGAAATTATAGAGATCCCACTTCAATAAGAGAACCAATCTATGCCAAATTCTTCAACACTTGACAGTTTTATCGGTGACCACTTGAAACTTCTACATGCTTGCACGTACATATAGACAAATATATATATACATATAACTTAACCCAGTTATTGTTTTTCTCACCATGAGGTAAAACGTACATGGATGATATATATATTTATATATACATACCTATCTATATGTCATCAAGTCTCAATGGAGTCACCAATCCCTCTATATATTATAAAAGGGGCTCAAAATCATTAAAAGGACCTATATAAACAGAGTAAAACGATGCATTGGGAATAAAAACATACTATAGATGGTTGAAAGTTAACCAAACGAAACCAATACACTTCTCCTTTGGTGGAAGATGTTGAAACATTCCTAAAGGGGAACATTGATACCTTTCAGAGAAACAATAGAAAATAGAAAGACAAAAAATTTAATTTCCCATTTTTGTAGGGATATGGATGTATGGACATCCGCATCAGAGGAGATGGGAACCAACTAGAAAAGAACATATGAGGGGACAATACCATAACATGAATATTCATATGAAAAAACCATGTGAAATTTTGGGGAAATCATATTTGAAGAGGGAGATAGAGGAGGTGCCCAACATGGCCTAAATATAAAGGGATGTGGGGAATGGAACATTACCCATGTGAGGGAAAATGATAGATAAATTAGATTTTAATATTTTTTAAATTTCTATTAATATTGTTCTAATTTTTCAAAACTATTTTGGGTGCATGTTTTGGGACTCACACTTTTTCTAACCGTGTGCCAACTTTGCGCCCTTTTCTGGGCACCTGAGGCACCCCGCATAGGCCGACCACATAGTTTGGAAACTATGTTCTATTCCTGTGGTGAATAGATTTTGGGTACCACCTCTACCACTAGATGGTCATCTGGCCACAAAGTTTGGGAAACCATTCACAGTCTGTGTGCACCACCTCTTTACACCTACATAATGTAACACAATATGCCTCTAAGGTCACCACAGTTTTACACACACTGTACACCCTCAATAGTCCCTTTAAATCATTATTTTTAGAGTATGATCCACGAAAAGCTCCTCAATACATATAGAAAGAATCATGGCCACTTACCCTGGCCCAAAAACATCACATTGAAATGTTATATATCTCAAAATATTATTCTAATGCTTAGTTTTAGAAATGCCCCTTCCAGTATTTCAAAAAAAATTCAAATTCCTCTGAAAAACCACCCCATACAATCATTGGATTTTATAATCTCCCCACCATAAAACTTATCTTAATATATAATCCTTTGACAAAAATGAACAAATCACCCAAATTATAAGGTTTATAATGTTTCATTCAAATGGAAATGTTGCATTTCAAAATGTCGAACACACGTTAAAGAGTTTCCCAAGAATAATGAATTATGCATTCAAAATTGAAGTCAAATCTCAATTTCTAAATGAAACAATTATGTAGCACATAAATGATCAGGGTTCTGTGGAGAAATTATCTTTTATTCATCTATTGATAAATAATTGTTGGTCAATTCAAATAACAGTCTTCACATTTAATGGCCATTTCCAATCCACAGATCATCTACAATTCGAATTACCAATGAGGGAACTTCCTAAAGAATTATATTGATGCTTCTATAAAGATTTTATTAACTGGGATAACTTGATTATATCTGATGTTACACTAGAGACCAAAATGAAAGGATAAACATTTAATCAAGTTTGATGAACAAAATAACCCACACATGCATTCCTAGAAAGAAATCAGTGACCATAAATCACAATCACGTCAAAAAAGGGACATTAATTTAAAATGGATTCAACCTAACCCATATACAATGAATAATAAGGATAACATGTTGAGCCACACCAAACAAATATCTTGTAGAATACAATATTAAATGCCCAAAACCATTAAATCTGAACAAAATTACCATTCCCCAATGTAGCTGGAATTTAATATAAGCACATACACTGATGTCTATACCTTACTTCCAGTTTTGTTCCCATATCAAACCATCACATGGACATTTAAAATAGACCTTCCTTAGTGTGAACAAATTTTTAACCCATATCCAAACCAATGTAAGTAAAACCCAATAAGAACTACAATGATATTGACTACACATTTGGTGTATCCTCTAATTCATTGAACTAGATTGCATGGTACTAACTCATGTTAGTCCATACTCCATATTTACAATCCTGACAAGGGAATAATCCCACAACATCTATATCAAATCATTGATGTATCCAATGTTGGAATACACCTATAGATCACATCAAAGGGAATGGAAGGTCCCCTGTATCCCATCCATGGAATTCTTATGTGGAAACCCATGTATCACTCTGACATGATCATGCATTGAAATAAACACACGTCTAGAAAAAATCTAGGAAAAGTTCTCAAAATAAACCCACAGCTTCTAAACCATTACTGTAAAGTGATACTTATTCTCTATTATTGGATCATGGATTATGTCAAAATTGGGGACATGCTTGTGTATCTCAGAAGAGTAAACTATGTAGAAATAAAAGGTTACCATGATGATTAATTGAAAAACTATCGATCAACATCTTTAGAAGAAGCCAAACTTGACCTGCCAATGCATCACTATTAATAGATCGCAATCCCTTTTTACCCAAGGCATTTTGTGATAGATTAATATTTACCACATAATTCCATCCAATACCAATAATGTTACAAATTTATACACACACATTCAACCACATCAACATCAAGATTCCAATATAGAACCAAAATGTAAATTAGATCTAACGTGACACTCCCCACCTTAGCACATTCTTTGTAGTCATACATAAAGATAGATGATCCAGTCACATGTGTGCTAGTTCAGATTTTACATAAAAAAGCCTATGATGTTCCACAAACCACGATCACGACATCAAAACATTTTACATGAATGATTAAATCAATAGAATCATTATGTAAAAACACATTAGTCCTAGATAGTATTATTGGGAACTAGGATGAACTTATTTCCATATATCCTTGGTCACTTTACATTGGATATTAACCTTGGATGCACTCAGAAGTGAAAGGCTCAATTTTATCACTTAACTCAACAAGATCATTAAAACAGGTAACAACATGATTAGTACCAAATATATCAATGTATACTACCCAGATATCAAATAATGTGTTGAATAATCGTGAATAATATATATACATTTTCTTTCCTATGCAATAAACTATCAGATGTACCGCATGGAAGCTGGATCAAAAGATCATCAACTAGTGCAAACATTATATTGGATGATGAAATATTTATTCATCCATCCATGAAGAAAATAGAGGTTTAGACGATCTCTTATGTTGGTGACCATTCCCAAGGAATGTCTATCATGTTGATCTGAGAATTCCTCAATTCAAAATCCCATATAAAGAATCAATAGGAAATGACCACCCATCCAATCAAGGGATACCTTTTATAAACAAAAATTCCTATTAAAGAAATCATCACCGTAATTTCACCAAAAATATTGAATCTCATAGTACTAGAATGGCATTATAATCTCTGACGGTGATACATTTCACATTCTAGCCCTTATGAAGCACAAGCATCGACGTTGTCACTTTTCCATAGTAAATAATTTCTCTAGGCTCAAAAGACATTAACTTATGACCTTACTGAAAAGAATAAATCCCATTGGAAACAATCCTTCATCCATTGCAAGTCACGTGATGAGAAGATAAAACAACCATTACATAAGTTCTAAAATAGAGAAAACCCCTACAAGTTCCATTTTAAAACCATTTTACTTCATAACCATTAAATAATTAAACATATAAATGTTGTAATTCAAAACCACTTGTATGTTTTTAAAACAAAACTATATAAACATTATTTTAGTCAAAACCATAAAGTAAAATAGCTAAGTGACACAAAACATCCGTTTTTAACATGAAACACTTTGTGATATCCCATCACATTTAGGAAATTTATCAAAACAAATTATTTTAATAGATAGTGTGACCCTATAGTGTCTCATTAAACAAATATGGTTTATTTAAATAAACTCCCAATATATGTTTTTAACTATAGAAAGAATAATCCCAATAACATTTCATCTAATAGAAAACATGCCACAACTGACCTACTTGATTCCATTTGAGAATTTTGAATGTTAAACAATCAAAACGAGTTCAATATGTAACAAACATTATATTTATAACAATATCTAAACATATCAGGGTTATATAATGGCTTAGTAATATTTTTGGATACCTATCAATTGATAAAGCATCCATAAACATTATAGGTGGCAGTTGGATACCATTTAATCAAAATCAAACGAATTAGAATTCCACTTTTAAATAAATTGATAACAGTTCAAATAAAACGGTTATATTTTCCTAGTTATATGGTGGCCATATAGCATACAACTGAATACATTATTCAGTCGTAATGGAAACCAAAAAATTTTATCCAATGAAACCATTTACATATCAAAACGTACCAAGAATATCAACAAAATAGTATTATAAAAATAATTCTATAACATAAAATCATGGAATATCATTAAAGATTATATAAATCATATGCCACATGGAATTTAATAACTTAAATAGGTACAAATAAGTGTAACAGAACATCCGTGAACACAATCAAAATTATCATGAAACCAACTAATTAAAATAAATGAAATAGAATATGCATGATATGTTAATTTCAATTTGCCTAATAAGATCGATGTAAACATCCATCCTTTCCATATTATGACAAGTAAAAACTATAAAAACTATCAAAATCAATAAGATGTGGAAAATACACCTACCACCCAATGTAAATTAATAACCAAAAATAATATCAAACACAATTAACAATAATCCTATCCCTAGATAGTTATTAATTTACCATAAATGTATTAATCTATACCAATCATGACTATATTCAAAGAACTGATACATTCCATGTATCCTCTCCACCATCCCAAAATACTAAAAAAATTGAAAATCAACTCTCACACAACTTCGTAAATTCACGTCTCGACTAAAAACTAAACCATTTGTCAGACAAGTCATCACATGTCATCAAGAGTTTCTTCCCATATGCTTGAGGATTCGAACTAGTAGTGAGGATTTCATGGTACTTCACTGGGTACACTATATCTCCAATTTAGAGAAAAAAATAGTTTATCAGATAACTAAACATGAATAACAAGAATATAATAATAAGAAAATGACAAATTAGAGGAAGAAAAATATAAAAAACAAATTATAGAATATAGAATATTCTTGTTTATAAAAAACATGCATTACAAATGGCGATACATATATAATAAGGGTAATGATAAACATTATTGACAACTCAGTATAGTCCATGAACCTAGTATATAATGAACTAAATTCCCTAAGGCAACCTCCATGAGCATTCTGAGCCCCATCTAAATCCTACAGTCCTAAATCCTCATGTAGAAGTTATATAGAACAGGCATATATCCATTTACCTTCGTCCAAGAAGGTATAATCAAATACCAATGGTACCTAAGAATGGATTGATATATCACCTCAGCAGTTAAAAATCCACATTTTCTAGCCCAATCAATTTCATGAAGTGTAATTGAAGGTACTGTCTAGTTAAATAGGTAGGTATTATTTAAATGTAAAGATACCAATGTTTTGTAATCTTCTAAACCAATGATACTTGAATAGCCTCGAATGGATATATTCACAAGTTAGTCATGCTACTATAACAAGGCCGCTACAAATATATAAAAAATAAATAACATTACCTTGACATTCATATAATCATTTATTACTATAACGAAATTTTTGAATACACCATGTTTGATAATAATAATAGTCATTCTATTAATCTAGAAAAGATGTAACATTCACGATTGTGCCGTATAATTATACAAGTCCCAATGAACCACGACAATGTACAGTAACTAAAAGTATCATAAATCTCACTGTTGTGTTGTATATTAAAGAGTTAAAACATGAAGGATCAGATCCATTATGTCTAAGACCAAGGCATCATAATATAGTTGTAAGAGAATATCATTGGAATCTCAGTTAGAAACTAGTTGGAGTCTTAGAATCATGTCATATCAAACATATCCTACAAGAGTACAACGATGCATGTCATGACCCGTCCCCTAGGGTCCATGTCATGACTACCCCAAGCTCACCTTCCATAGGCCAGGGGTTAGCGACAAGAACCAGAAATGCAGATCCATGAAAAGGGGAAAGTATTTCCTTTAGTCATGCAAACAAACAGACCAAGAATAAGTTCAGATGAAAACCACATAGTAAAATTGCAGTAGTAAAAGTGTGTACTGAAAATAAAGGGGCCAGAATACCAGCCAAACTCAAAGATACCAATGGAAAATAAAATAGCTCCAGAGATCGTTCAACAAAGATCCTACCTAAAGGGTTGGTATATATCATCTCCACATCTCTCCTTGTCAACCAGTCTCCATTACTTACCTCTAGTCCTAGCTAGTAAGGAATCAACAAAACTTCTCATCATCTGCACATGGAAAAATTGTGTGGGGGAGAATTATATGAAGGGGTGAGTATAATAATACCTGGTAGGGACCTAGAGACCCCCTATGTTCTCTCATAATTCCACCAAGGAGAATAACAAAGAATGATCTCAATAACAAATCAAAATAAAAAAGACATAACCCAAACCACGTACACACCTTTGAGATCAATAATTAAGATAATTAGTCTTAGGCAAAATAATTTTATTCCATTAGGATGTTTCTGAAACTGAACCATGAATAATTATTTCTATTGTTGATCCACACAAGGTTGTATCTCACTAATCCACGATGGACTGCTCTAAGGATGGTCCTCGTTATGTAACCCACTACTGATCCACACATGGTCTATAAAATTATGATCAACATAGGGTCACTATGATGATGATCAACATAAGGTCCTATAAATCTGATCTACATAGGGTTGTTGTTATGCTAATCCACATAGGGTTGTTATGATGCTGATCCACACAGGGTCACAATAATGTTTATCCACACAGGGTTGATTTTCAATTAATAGCCAACAAAAGGATCCCTTGGTCATGGTGTGCATGATTTCCATATTATATTCTCCTCAAGATATTGGTAAGGTCTCAACTTCCACAAAGATCCAAAATGGAGTAATGGTAAAAACATCCATGTCTTAAGGGTCTGAATGTGACAGAAGGCGGGTCAATCAGATGCCCGATCCGTGAGATTTATTCTTTTTAGTGTCGAGGGATCGATTTGATTTGAGTTCGATCCCACTTGGTTGTACTCCATCTTTCTCCAAATCCCAGTTGAACTATTCCAAATGAACTATTTCATTCCATGGGTTCTTGCACCATAGACAGTTTGTCAAACACACATCTGTTTTGTGAGATATGGCCTTTAAAGCGTATCTGGGTAGAAAATGGGAACGGTCTCCTCCGAACCAGTCAGCCCGACTTAACCCACCCCATCCTAGGTCGACTATACCCGGTCTAGTTTCGACCCAACTAGGTGGTTGGTGCGGTCCTCTAGTGGGGCGACCATGGTCCGCCAGTCGGGCGACAACCTCCGCACCCAAAAGAAAATTTCATTCGGGTTAATTAATTGGTAGTGCCATGTGGAGTCTCCCTCTTATCAATGGGACCAATAAGGTGTGGGTCCCCTCGACCACAACACTATGTCGATGTTCATGATGGCACAATGCCTTCCACCAACACGATCGATCGAATGACGCCTACCCATACTGACTACCGCAGGTCGATGCCACGGCATCCCACTGCGGTGCACGACGGCGCACCACCTACTTCCACCACAGCAGGCCGATGCCATCCACTACCGTCTCTCGCCGACGCTAGTCACTGGCACCATCGCACCTGTGGTGCATTGGCGGAACATCCACATTCCACGGGGTGAGCTCTGGTGGTCCATTTTCCCTTCCGAACATGTCTATGGGCCTTCCAAGATGTTTTCATCTCAACGTGGCTCGTGGATTCAAGTTGTTTTTGAGTTCAAAATTCCCCCATGAAGAACTCAAGAAAAACCGAAGTGGAGAAGGTACTGATTCTTAGTTTTTTGGCCTGCACCCCCTGCATTAGCATCATATCAAGTGGGTGAAAAGTAAACATTAATTGATAAACTAAAACTAATTCAATAATTCCATGATTCGTTAATATTTTCATGAATGAGGAAATAAAGTAATTATCATGAATTTAAACACAAACAATACCTACCTCTGATTTGGAGGATACATCGTGGTTGAGGAAAAAGATTGAAGCTGTTTCCATTTATCCCTCATTTCAATTTCCCCAGCGTCATCATCCAAGACTTAATTATTCGTTGGTTGAAGACGTTGCGGTACTTCATCAGAGGTTCCTTAGTTATATTTAAAAAACCAATTCCCAAGCCCCATTTAAATAGAGAGGAAAGGTGATTAATGAAACAAAAGATTAATTCAGATCATTAATGAATGAACCACTTAACTCTAAATGGTATGGATAAAAAATCAATGATTCGGTCCATTAAATGGATTGAAAACTCATCGATCTTGCCACCGAAGCTCAAATGTTTGTTAGAAAAATAAAAGAACATATTTATGTTATTTTATTACTCGTTATAAATCTATTAAAGTAACAGTTTCACCCGACCTTCTATGGTGGATGATAATCCTCCCTTACATGAATCCTGGTGTTGAGGATTCAATGGTTCCTTCATATTTCAATTCCGAGCACCATTTCCAAAGTTAGAAATCATCACCAGTATATTTATTCATCGTTGCTTAAAAAAAGTTCAATATACACTTCTGGGCACACCGGTCATCGAAAACAAGCATCATCAATTTATGAAGACTCTATAGAATCCAAAATAATTATAAAATATATATATGTGGAATTATTTTGATTTCAAATTCTCCATAAATTATGGATTTTTTCCCCAAAATCTACAACAAAACTATGGAAAATTGGGGTACTAAGAATGTATCTGAGCCTCCCACTCCCATGTGCATTCGTAGTGATTTCCGTGATTCCAATGAACTCACACAAGAGGAACCATCCATATATAAAGGAATCACTCATTTTGAGACTATATTTCCACCAGGAACTCAGCAAATGTATCCCCATTATCGATGTCCAGCTTTCCCTAGTTGATAACGTGTGATTGATAATGCATGTAACTCCTCAGTTGTGACACATGGAAAAAATTATGATCCTAGTGAATTTGTGGGGGACGTTCTAGATGGTACACCACCTTTCCTACTATGATGAGGATCTGGAAAGGTTCGATTAACCATCTATATAGCTTGAAACCCCGTCCTAATCTCCATAATCCTCATTGGGGTGAGACCTGTAGGAAGACATAATATTTTTCTTCAAACTAAAAGGGTCTCTATATCCTATCAGAAGAAGATTATTGTCAGATTTGTATAGTCTTCATCCTCTCCTAGATGATCTGCACCTTTTATGGTAGCTTGTACCACTCTGGACCAATTAGTGGTGACACCCCTGGGTTTTTCCAATATAGTGGTGATCTGCAAGGTCACTCGTACATGGCCTCATACTGAGCTATAACGATGGTGGATTGATAACTCTTGTTTCAAGAGAACTTCACCATTGGTATGTGGTCCTCTCAACATCATACATGATCATGGACACATGCATGAATAATTTCATCGAGTGTCATAATGTTGCGCTCCATATGACCATATTCTTGAGGATGAAAGGTGGCACTCAAGCGTAGATGAGTCCCAAACGCTTCTTTTACTCCCTTCCTCAAGAGGGATGTAAAATGAGCATCATGATTTGAGAAAATTTTTAATAGAACACCATGAAGCCATATAATCTTTTGTAAATTGAGATCTCCCAATCTCACTACTAATAACTTCTCTTGAATGGGTAGAAAGAGGGATGACTTGGAGAGTTAGTCAACTTTCACCCAGATGGAATTCTGGCCCCTGGACATACGTGGTAGCCATGTCACAAAGTCCATGGAGATTATATCCCACTTCCACTCTAGTACCACATGTGAAAAAGCAAAATCTCCTAGTACCTGACGCTCTGCCTTTACTTTCTGACAAGTGAGGAATCAAGAAATGAACATCACCACTGCTATCCTCATCCATGGCCACTAGTACAGTCACCAGAGATCCTAGTAAATCATTGCTACTCTAGGTTGTAATGAAAATGTTGATTGGTGGAACTCCCTCAGTACCTCCTCTTGTATCATCATTGTTACCATAGTGCTTCCTCTAAATAATATGACATGCTCCCCACGGTCATAAAATCCATTAGTAGACTATACTAAGGATATCTGAGCACGTCATGTCTGGCAGTCTACATCCCTAGGTTGTGCCTCCTTTACTCGCTGTATGAGTAAACAAGTAACATTCATTTACTGGAGGTATGATGATCCATTACTATCCATGGAAGATAACTGCAATGAGTCTAGATGCTCGAACACCTCACTCAGAAATTATAGACCAGACCTCCAGCTGAGTGTGTCTGCTACTATGCTCCACTTCTAGGAGTGTAGAATATCTCAAAGACATAGTCCTAGTTGAACTAAATCCGTCTTAATTCTCTCATGTTCAGGTCCTTCTGTGAGAAGATATACCTGAGAATGTTGTGATCAAATTTGATTGTATAACATTCTCCCATCAAGAATCATCGCCACATATTTAGCGAAAGACCACCGCTACAAATTCTAGGTCATGGGTAGCATAGATTTTCTCATGTTGTCTCAACTGTCATGAGACATAGGTGATAAAATCTTGATCCTGCAATAAGAAACAACATATTCTTTCCCCTGATGTGTTTCAGTAAACTACATACCAATTCCCTCTTATGGTAGCCTCAATACGGGGGTACTCATCAATCTCTGCCGCAACACTTGAAAACATGGATGCATCTCTCTATGCCAACAAAGAGATGTCCCTTTATTATCAAAGCGGACAAGGGTGTTACAACCCTGGAAACGTTAGGTACGAATCTCCAATAGTAAACATCATATCCTAAAAAAACTCCACACCTTGGTCACACTCCATGGTGGCTCCCAAGCATGCATTGACTCTATCTTCCCCATATCCACTGCAACTCCAGCCTCTGAGATAACATGCCACATGAAGTGGCCTTTTCGTATCCAGAACTAGAACATTGTGAGCTTTTCATATAATTGGTTCTCTCCAACAGTATCTAGAACTATCTGTAGGTGTGTGGCGTGCTCCTCCTCCAATGTCGGGTATATCAAGATGTCCTCAATGAAGTCTTCCATAAAACGAACAAGGTAAATCCATAATATCATGTTCATGAGCCCCATGAACACTGATAGTGTGTTGGTATAAGAGATAAAAAATACTCGTGTGTTGATACTTGTTCTTCACAGTTTCTTGGTTCAGACATCGATAGTTCTTGAAAAGCCTCAGACTCCTTTCTGCCTTCATAGGGAACAAAACTAGCGATTCCCATAGAGTAACATTAGGCCTTATGAACCCCTTTCTCTATAAGACCTCCAAATATTCCTGCATCTCATGAAGCTCCACATTATCTATCTGATATGATGGTGTGGATATCAATTTCATCTGGGGGTAATGGTTGGTGTAGACCTTTACCTCCCTGTGAAGAGGTACACTTTGAACATCATCAAGAAAGACATTAGCATAATGGTCCACCACTACAATATAACTATGACTCCTCACATAAACTACTCGGAGGGTAAGGCTATCCATCAAATAAGTGATTGGATGCACCCTCTTCCGAGAGAGTCTATCATGTGCTGCAAAGGATCCCTTTTTTCCTGTGAAGGAAAACGTAATCGCATCCTTATAGACATACAACACTTGTCACCTAAAATAGTCAATCTATTCATGGTATGCGGATATCTACTCCATACCCAAGATGACATCGTAAGGCCTCAACCCTACTACCAAGATATCCAATCCAAATATCTTATATCTTTGATTATTTTCACACTACTAGCTCTTGTGTGTGATCACTGAATCCTATCCCCTTGGAGTATCTAATCGTAAGGATCTAGCCAAAGGATCTACCTGAATCTATGAGCTCTAAATGAGAGTTATGTAAATGAAAGGGTTACTAGTCCATACTTCTATAAGTACTACATCTAGGGTGGAGTAGACATAGATCATACCTCGAATCATCCCTAGAGAACAATCGTCATTGGCCTTAGTTACCTAAAGTTGTGCTCAACCACGTCTGCCTTCTCCTAGTGGTCGAGGTGGACCATATGGATGTGATTGTGGTAAAACCTCAAATCTCTATCCACTACCTATTATAAAACATACTCCCATTCAACATCTAGAACTCTATATACATCCTTTCTTGAATCTCTAAATCTACTTCGGTGGTCCCTCAACCATCTGCTGATTTTCGGTACGACAGGTGGTTTAATCGAGAACCATTTGAACCGGCCCGCCGCACGTGAAGCACAATATACTCATATGAAAGCTTGTTTTCCCTCATGAGCTCTGCACCTCCATACCTATATCCTGGGGTCATCCTCTAGATGTTCAGGCATGCATGGACCTTTATGTTATCTGACCACAACATGATGAGATCACTCGGCTACCTCTCGTCTTGTAGTGGCTATAATCATCAGTTTCAGCCCAGCTATGAATCTCTCCACCAAATTTTTTTTCACAAGTAATCTAGTCTGCATTGGGATATTTAGGGATATCATCGATACTCTAATCTCCCAGTGGATACCCTGATCCAAGGTACGGTCCCTGAAAAAGTGTCTCTTACCATGTCAGTGGAGTAGCGCTAGAGGGCAGTGAATCTTGTCGAGTACTAGGATACTGTCAGGATTACCTACAATATGTTCATAATATCTTGAATACGCTCAGAGCATAGTGTCACTAGAACGAACTCTTCCTTGAAGAGGCTCACGAAGTCCATCTAGGTAAGGGTCATGTCATCGTGTAACTCGAGCATCAGGCCCCACCCTCCCACAGTTGTTCCATTGAGGAGGATAGTAGTTTTCATCACTATCTACTCTATTGGTGTCACAACTTGGTGAAAAACTCATGCCACAGCATCCAGCCAGTCCTATACTACATGGGAATATTTCTCACCTTGAAACCATGGAGGCCTCTACCGCTGGAAATCATGAAATTCACTCAGTTGGCATGTACCGTCTGCTAGTGGGGCTGGTGGTAACCGCTTCCCAGATGGTGGTGGTGCTACTGGTCCAATCTCAGAATGTGCTATCACTGTTAGAGGGACCTATACCAAAGCCTCATTACTCGGTGAGCCATCATCATGAAATCTATATGGAATCCCTGTTGGTTTCCTATGTGGTGGTATCCTTAAAAGAAACATGTGTGCCACAATCAGTAAGTTATACCTAGTGAGATGACTCAAAATAGATCAAAAGTAAAACATTTCCAAAACATACACAATTAGAGTTTTCATGAACCGAGTTGGAAATTAGAATTCATTGTCTTGGAATATGGATACGTCAGCTGCGACATCAATCAGTAGAATCCCCAAACTGAAAACCAAAATCAAATCACTTAACAGTGTATCTCCATTGGAAATACCACAATAATTGTTCATTATTATAATCAACACCTCTAGTAACACATTATCACAACCCATCCCTCAAGGCTCATGTCATGACTACCACAATCCCACCATCCCTATTTCAGTTGTTGGAGACTTGAACCAGAAAGGCATATCCATAAAAATGGGATGGTTTTTCCTTTCACCTGAAAACATAAAGACCATGAACAAAACCAGATGAAAACCACATAGTAAAACTGTAGTAGAAAAATTGTGTACTGAAAGAAAAGGAGAAATAATTAAGGCCTAACTAAAAGATAAAACTACCAAATAAAACACCTCCTGAGATCATCCACCAAGGATCCTACCGGAATAGTAGGTAAAGCATCTCTCTATAGCTCTCCATGTCAACCAGTCACCTCTGTGTACCACATGTTCCTAGCTCTTAAGGACTCATCCAAATTTCTCATCATCTGCACAAGACACAATAATGTGTGGGTAACTCCTGTGTAGGGGTGAGTATTACAATACCCAGTAGGTAGCCTAATACCACAAAAGGACTTTTAGAATTATACAAAGGAAACCGCAAAGCATGATCTCAATCAAAAAGAAAAAAATACTCATCTCCAACCAGGTATAATACTCTAAGATAAAGAATAAATATGATTATTCTTATGCTACATAATTTTATTCCATTAAGAATTTTTCCACAACAGAACCCCGTTGATCCACAAATGGTCATTTGTTATTGATGCACAATGTGACGCTCTGTGGTTGTTCCTTGTTAGGTCATACATTTTTTTATCCAAACAGGGTTGCTAGGATGTTGATCCCTAGAGGGTCCCTATGATTCTGATCCACACAGGGTAATAATGCTGATTATCAATAATGGGTCGCTATGATACTGATCTAAATAGGGACACTATATTGGTGATCCCCACAGGGTCGTTATGATGCTGATCCACATAGGGTTGTTATGATATTGATCCACACAGGGTCACTGTGAATCTAATCAATTTAGTGGTTATATGATACTGATCCACAAAAGGTTGATATGATGTTATCCCACACACAAATGAAATTATACTGATCCATACAATGTCTCTATGATTCCAATCCACACAGGGTCACTATTGAATTGACATCCATCCATAAGATCTGATACACCTAGTGTGCATGTGTTTTGTAGTATCTACTCCTCAAGATATCAGTTATGCCTCAACTCGACGAAGTCCCAAAAAAGAGTATCCCAAAGGACCACCATGTCGTACGGGTGCCAACACTATTGATAACGTTTCAATCAGACGTTGGTCAGTGAGTTATATGCTTTTTGGTGTTGAGATCCTGGTTGGATTTGGGTTCGATCCAACCCGTCCATAATCCAACATTTTCTAAAAATTCGATGGAGTATATCAGAATGATATTCCGGTCCTAATGATTCCATAATAATATTCGGTTCATCAAACGGTCGTCTGTTTTGTGATATATGGACTTTTAAGCCTATTTGGGTCCAAAAGGGTCTTTGTCCGGTTCGACCCGCCACGACCTGGGCCTTCCCAACCAGATCGGGTCCGAACTGGCCCGGAAAGAACCGGCTGGGCCGGCCAGAGTTGGTTGGTCCCTGGAGGGTTCGGCCTACTGGGTCGTGGACTGGCAGGGCCTACCGGGTGACCCGACTCGGTGGCTGGCACAGTCCCCTAGCCAGGTGATAGTCTCCCTTACAAAATAGAAAATCTATTCGGGAGAATTAATTAGCGGTGACACATAGAGCTGCCCTACTGTAAGCGGGATGCATGTGGTGCGGGTCCCCTCAATCATGGATCAATGCCGCGGCAATTCTCCGCAGCAAACGATGGCATGCTGCCTTCCACCAACGTGTCTGGTTGAGGTTCGACTGCCCTTGTAGACAGCTACGGCTTGATGCAGCGATTTTCCTCCACATCACGCGACACTGACCGCCACGGTCTCCCGCCAGTATAGGAGCCACAATAGACGAACTTTTGTGGGACACTAGATGAGCTCTAGTGGTCCGTTATCCTTTATAACATGACTACACTCCTTTTAGGTTACTTCTATCAATGTGTGGATCTTATATTCTTGTTTTCATCGAGATCAAACTTCTCCCATGAAGAGGACTACCAAAACCAAAGCGGCTAATGGTCTGGGCCTTTTTAATTTGGCATGTTCCCTCTGCAATAGCAACATATCATGTAGATAAAAATTGAATCATCAATGATAAATAAACTCATTTAACACTTATTTGATAGTCATGCTTTTCAAGAACATGGAAGAAAAACAAAATCTCAAGAATTTAAACATAAAAAATTTCTACCTCAGATTCAAAGGAGAAATCGTGATTGTGGAAGAATAATGATGTTGTCATTGTTCGCCGATCCTGGATCGATTCCTCCAACTCCGCCATTCCAGCATTTGTTCTTCGTCAGTGGAGGACGCCATGGTACTTCATCAGAGTTTCCTCACTTCTGTGTAAAAAACACAATCGCAAGCATCATTTAAATATAAGGGAAGTATGATTAACACAATTAATGATTAATGAGGTTCATTAATGAATGATCTTCTTAACTGTCAATGGTGTGGTTACCGAATAAAAGATTCAATCCATTAAATGGCATGAAAACATAGTGGTCCCGCCACCGTTTCTCAGCAGTTGGTAGAAAATATAAAACAACATTTTAATATTATTTTATTATTCTAAAAAAATAAATAAAAAAAACTTTTCCACCCGACCTACTACGGTCAATGTTAAGTCTCATTTAAGAGAATCTCAGCACTATAGATTAAATGATTCACTTAGATTTCAATTCTGAGAACCAGTTGAAAAGATAGAAATCATTTCCCACAAAATAACTGAACGTAACTTAAAAAAGATCAAATTTCAATTCCAAGCATACCGGGCCTCGGAATCTAGCATCGTCGATTTCCACAGACTCATAATAATTCAATATAATGTAAAAAATATATGTAATTTATGGTTCTTTATAAAGATAGATTGAAGGGGTATAATATCCAATGGAATCCCATGGAATCAAGATACAAGGGTTTTACTCAGCCCATGGCATCTACTACCTCATTCAATTAATTTGAGAACTATCCATGGAATCAATACAATCATTCAACCATTTAATATAATTTAACGTTAAATTTTATATGAGAATTCGCAATAATGTATATCCATTAACATTCAATTCATACATTTAGTATACCCACTCATTATTCCAGTTCGATAACAAAATATATCTCAATAATATACCCACTCATGTATATGAAATCAAAATAAAATATCTTAGTAAAACCAATGAGTATACCCTCTCTTGATAAAAATTCATATTTAAATTCACCCAATGATTATACACACTCTTGTTAAAAATTAAAGTCAAACGTGTTACATAGTCATACCCACGAATTTATTCTCATTAACATTTATCCATCTCAAATGAGTATACCAATCTATATAATAACATTCACATTTTTTCATTTCACATTGGTATAACCACCCATTTATTACCATAAAAATTTAATCATCTCACATGTGTATACCCACCCATTTATTACTATTAACCTAAATATACAACCATTTAACCCAAGGGAAACAACATTAAAGTGAGGAAATACATCTCATAATTAAGTAAACCAATTCCCTTTACTTGTAATCATGCTTCATTTTACTAGGTAATAATAGGAAAAACAAAAAAACATTAATATATGTTATTATTAAAAAACTAAACAATAGTTTTTGTCATAGAAGATATCACAACTCTATTGGATTAGTTTAATTATAAATTCATGACATTTTTCCAGAAAAATAATTTATCATGGTTTATTTTTTCAATAAATAAAATAAATTCAATTTACCAATGAAGAATATGTAGGAAACTAATGAATTATTATATTTAAAGGAACTGGATAGGGATCCTTCATCAAGAGGAGAACTATGAGGATCCATACAATTTGGAACTTTAGAGTTTTACAAATGAAAACTCGAAAATGATCCACCCTTTCACACACACACACACACACACATATATATATATATATCTTCAATCAAATAATGTATTCCACTATCCATAAGGGAATAAATATGTGGAATATATATATATACATTCCAATTTATAAAAGAGGAAGTCTCCATAGATCTCTAAAAACTATAAATATCATAAAAGGGACTCAACATGACCTAAATGCCAAAATGAACTATGTAAAATGAGAGAACGGTAATAAAATGTCACTTGTAGAGAGGTGGGGAACCAAATTTATCAAATATGACTTTCCTTCAGTGGAAGAAGTCAGAACATACAAGAAGGGGCCTTAGGATACCTTCATCACATACTATTCAAATGAAACACCCAAAAATTGAATAATCCCTTTATGTAGGGTTCTGGATAAATGGAAATAAGCGTTAGAAGAGATGGGAAGTGGCTAGAAAATGAAGGAGGGAGCAGAGAACCTAACCTGAATATTTAGGTGATGAAACCAATAGACATTCATGTGAAATTTTTTGTGGAGTGGGAGTCGTAGGATGTTCATCACACATCATAGAGAGGAAAGTATAATTGGAATGTAAATTAACATAATTAGGTAAAAAGGTAGATGAATTAGGGTTTCTTTATTTCTATTTCTACTAATACTTAACTTGTCTGTTAAAATACGGTTTGATACATGGTTTGGGTCGTACAATTTTTAAAACTATGCACCAACCACGAACCCTTTATCAAGCACCTGAGGCACCCTGGATGGGATAGCCGCACAGTTTATAAACAATGCGTCAATCGTGTGGTGAATAGTTCTTAGATACTGCCACTTCTACCAATCGTGTTTATGAGGAGTATCTTTATGGAAAAAATTAGTAGGTCATGCACACTTACAATATCTATCTACATATGGTCGCATAGTTTTATACTATGGTCCATATGGTTTCAAACAAACCATGCACCCTTTATAGTCCCTTTAAAAAAATATTTTCTAGGTTTGCCCCCCCCCCAAATCTCCTCGAGATAGGACGTAAACTTCTCTACCCTTTACAAAATCCCAATAAACATCAACTTTAAAGGTTCAAAATCTATGAATTTCTTTTTAAAGATTAGTTTTAAAAATGGAATGTCCAGTAATTACCAATAATTCAAATTCCCTTAAAAACCACCAAGTCCAATCCCGAGATTCAACTAAAAAATATATATAAAAAATAAAATCATTATGATTATGATATCCTTTAGATTATATTATACCATGATGGAATGAAATATTCAGAATTAAATATATAATGAGGGAGATCACCATTAATTAGAAATCAATATAAATATTCTGCAATATAATATATTAACTATGCATTGAATTTTGAGTGTGTAATGAATGACTTATTCAGTAAGATTACATTTATATAAAAGAATTATATCCATTAAAAATATGTGTGATAAATATATGGTAATATTAAATATTTTCATTTTAGATATGTTTATTTCAAATATGTTCATTGGTCTTAAATCTAATATGTATATTTCTATTATTCATTTACGAGTAGAAAATTTAAATTATTACATCATAGAATAAAATAGAATTTTTATATAATAATATTAGAAATATAAATAGTTGTGTGATAGTTATAATTATTAATACATGTATCAAAATATCATATTATTTATACATATAATTCAAATAAAAATTTTAATATAATTGGAGTAGTAAAATTATATATTTAAATATGAATAATTTATTTCAACATTATTTATTAGACCCTATTTTAAATTAAGAAAAAATTTCTTTTTTATACAACAAATGATTTTGTAATTTAATTAATATTATATTATAATAAAGTAAATACAACACATTTATAATATTATAATATATTATCTAATTTGATTAAATACTTTCAAATGATATTAAATAATATCTAAAATAACATAATTTAAAAAAAATTCATCTTATACCGAAAAAATGTTGTTTTCAATTATATATAATTTTTTCATTTAAATAAAAAATTATTTAAACATTGTATTTGATTTCGATTAAAATAAAAAAATAAAAAACCTTCCGGGAAATATTATATTGATGAAATATTATTGGATTTTTTTGGTGATTATGTTTTATGTAAACTGGATAAAATATTTTTTTAACTAATAACATGAATTTTTTGACCTTGTTACTATATAAGAAAGAACATTATATTAATTTAATGTCTCTACAAGGACATATGTTTATTTTATATGTGAAATTATAATTTTATATTTTTTTTTTTAATTTAAAGACTCAAATTTTTTATTTTAGAAATTATGTTATATATATATATATATATATATTATTTTATAATATCAATTTAATATTATTAAATTACATATTATGACTTTTAGAAATTTAATTTTATCAAATGTATTTAAAATTATGAATTAGATTTTCAAAATTAAGTAAAATTTCATATTTAATTTATTTTCATAAATATTACATTACCTTGCGTAGATACAAGCCACCTCCCAAAAAATTGTAATTTTTAATGAATAAAAATCTTCCAAATAATTTTCATTTTATAAATTATAATTAACCATTTTCATTTAAGACTCTAATATAATGCTTAAATATATATATATATATATATTAAAAATCATTTAAAATATTATATTCTCATATTATTTTGGATACAATTAATAGAATATAAATTTAGAGAATATCACTAGGTTTTTTGAAGGATGAAATCTTTATTTGGGGATTTAATTAACGAAGAACCTATATTCAGGATATATATCAAATAGTGGATCATAGAAATGGTGGAAGGTAATAAAATATTAAATTATTTGTAAATGGTTCAGTTCCAACCTTTTTAATTACCCTTTTTTCTATACCTATATGTTCGAGTTCCCATAACACCATAAACAATATATTTTTCATGAAAATAATAAAAAAAACTAAAAAATAATTTTTTTCCACATTATATGTATTTATTGAAACAAATAATTGAACCCAATTTAAAAATTAAAATTTATTAAATATAGAATTTTTTTTACTTTTCATGTTGAAATTATGTACTAATGGTCATCTGATTTTATTAGTAAAAAAATTAATAAAATGATTAATTTTTTATAACAATTATTTAGTGTAAAATAGTTTAATAATGTTACAAGATATTTTAATAGTTAAATGGCCCCTTGTACCATCTAGAATTCCATTTTAGGTGTTAAATTTGTGCCCTATCGGCTCAATGACTACTTACATACATAATCAAACTATCCCCCCAAACCCAACTATCAACCATGTGATTCAATTATCATCCCTTACATAATTATATATTCCATTATATTCAATTTTTTTCAAAGATAAAGGGACCTCAATCAAAAAGAGTCTCTCTTCTATGTCGACCAAGAAGTTCTGATCCTAAAATTCCATTCTATCACCCTCTCTTAATTCATCCAAATGATTTAATTAGATTCTCTCTGATTCTGTCAAGATTAATGAAGCTACATTAAAATGTAATGGTTATCCTCATCGTTTT
Source organism: Viscum album (assembly GCA_963277665.1). Classification (NCBI taxonomy): domain Eukaryota; kingdom Viridiplantae; phylum Streptophyta; class Magnoliopsida; order Santalales; family Viscaceae; genus Viscum; species Viscum album. The sequence goes on along the minus strand of OY728159.1, from coordinate 956,699,951 downwards.
GATAAATTTATTTTCTTTTAATAATCACTTTTTGATTTTTTATGTTTATACATCCATGTGTTCCTAAAATATAATTTACTTACCAAATTATTCCACAAATATGAGATATTACACCTCTCTCATTAAATCCATATCATATTCTATTTGGTCAAAACCATAATATAACTGAAACAATTATTTATTCCCTCTATCTCTTTTTCAATTCAATAACTTAAATTGGTAGAAACCATTTTATTTCCATCTTATTGTGCACCTATATCTTTTTAATCCAACCTTATTATTCCATATAAATTTCGACATATGATATACTACCCTAATCACACATTAAACGCTTATTATAATCCTTTGGTTGACCTAATACTCTATTGAAAGTTGTCTCAGATATTCATACTTTTTATTATGAAAATACAATTATATTAAAATTAAAATATATACAAATAAATTATTCTTATAAATGGTTATAGATAACATAATGGTTTTTAATAAAGTTATTTTAGTAGGTGGATTTTTATATACTAGAATTTAGGGCATTATTTGAAGAAAGGTTTATTCTTGACTCAAGTCTTTTTGTTTGGTCATAATCATTCCACATCATCATTGATCATTCATGATTAAATTATTATACCCTTTAAAATAATGTATTTTCATTTTTTATATTTTTAGTGAAATTATGTTTTCATAGATTCATTCATTCTTTAATAATCTATTCTTTAATAAAAATTGTACCCTATTTTCAGATAATTCCCATAAAATTTAATGTTTTTTATATCTATATACATGTATTTTCATTACAAAAATAGTCTCATTTCCATTAAGGAAACTAATTCAATTTATATTCAACAATCATTATATTTCAATTTATCCATTTTTTAAAAAATGATTCATTATATTTCTAATGATGCAGGGTTTCGATAAATGTATTTTAAAATATTTTGATGGACTTTCCGTAGCACGATATTGTACCCATTCATTATATATTTTATTTTGATATTTATAATACATGATATTAAGGTATAATTATTTTAATTTTCTTATTTATTCATTAAATATATTTTATATATATTTTTTTAAAAATATATTTTGGATATTAAAATGAATGTCACATATTTTTTTTTGATATAAAAAAATGGTTCGTGTTAAAAATTTATTTTTTATTTCTATTCACTGTCAAAAAAATTATTCTATAATAGAGTAATGGATCATAAATTATTCTAAATTTTATATTCTTAAATTTAATATTTGGTTGAATATGTTTTCTATTTCAAATGACCATTTTTTGTGATACCATTTTAAGAGTTCTAGAACCCATTTTATTCGCATGAGTTATTTATGATAATATAAATTATTTTATTTTAGGAGGAACTTATTTGTATGGAATATGATGGGTGTGGTCCTATATTTCTGTCAAATTTTTTATTTTATGTTTATGATCTTCAAATTTTATTTCATATGATTTATCCCAATCCAAGTGGTATAAGAGAGAATTTATCCCATGAAAACAAGAAAATTATAGAATTTATATGTAACCCAATGGTTCTTTGGAGGATTTATCTGAAGATTAAGGGGTGAAAGGGAGGTTTTATTTAAAACCAAACTGTGTAAGGGAGGAGAATCCCAATACCACGAAGGTACGCATGTTGTTTTCTCATGCATAATATGTGATTAATCTCTTGGTTGCTGTCATTAAAACATGGTTTCCCAGTTTATGATTATACCAGAATCTTATTTTATAATATTTCATCCAATTTCTATGGTACATTAATCATGTTTAAGGACTAATGATTACACACACATTCTTTATTGTTTTATTCAGTTGTAATTACATGTCCATATACTATGATATATATACTAACCTTATTGTTTTATGTTTTTCTTAATAAGAAATATCTCTACAACCCATTCCTTATCATATTTTTTGATATTACCCTAGAGGATTTGATGACATGTTTTACCTTACTATGTGTTCGAGGTCACCAAATTTTATGTTATCATTTACAAATGTTTTGAGGATATCTATAGATTATGAATAGTTAATAAAGAATTCAATAATTATTCAATTATGGAAAAAATATAATAAATTATGATGTTTACATTGATAATATATTAGACACTAAAGTTATTGGTCCATGGGATGTGAAATTGTTTGTGATATGTCTACATAATCAAAAATTTCAGAACATTGTTTATGTATGTTTTGTATCAATTTAAATAGATCATATATATGAAGGGGTTAGTTATTTTAGTGATGTATTTTGTAAAAAATTAATAAAAACTAATTAGATTAGTCTAACTGATAAGTCATTATATAGGATAACATCTTTATGTTTTGGTAAAATATATTTTTTATAATATCCCTTTAAATGAAATCCCATTTTGACACTAAAAGTGGATGTATGCTCTGGAATATTTTTAAAATGGGTAGATAACTTTAGAAAATGGGTTTTGGGTATTAACTAAATCATCCCCTTGCATATAAAAATGACAGATAATATCACTCCTGGTTTAACATCCTCAAGAGATATTCCTTTATAAATCCTTATTCTATTTATGAACCATTATGAATGATTTATTGAACATACTAGTTCATTTATAGTAATATGTGATGGGATTAACATGGATTACATAAATTGAAAACATGATATTCATTTGTGATGTTACATATTAAATTCTGGTGTTATTTATTCTGGGATCATAGTTTTCATTACATGCATTTACTAATTTCCCATATCCAATATTCCCTTATATAATGTATTAGTTGTAACCAAGAGGAACTACTTCAACAAAGATTGTATTAGAAAATTTAGATATTTTCCATGTAATAAATATAATTATATGGAAATGAAGATAAACATTAATGAAATTTCAATCATAGTTTATGAAGAAATAATTCAAGCCAAGGGGTGATTCAAAACCTCCCAAGGTGGTCTCATATTGCTATATATTTTTTCATGAATCTGTGACCCCTGATATTCATTAGGTACCATTATCCAATAATATTTTATTAATAAGTTGAGATAGTATTAGTGATATGTTACCTTTAAATGATTTTAAAAAAATAAAAATTTGTTTTATCTATATGTTATGTGTACAGTTTTTTTAACAATTTATCACCCTAAGGAATGAAAAGGATTTAATGGGATAAAAAAATTCCATAAAATGGGATGATTTTAAAGATAAATTCTTCTACTATTAAAATTACCTCAATTTTCTTACTCATATAGAGATATTATTAGTTATGTTGTAGAAAATTGAAAACAAATATATTAAAACAATTAATAAATATGAAAAGACACTCTAGGTATGCTTGAAATTTTATCATTGACGATGAATGTAATGATGAAAATTTATATAGTGTAATAATTCTAAGTCACCATAGAAAATGGATATAAAAGTATTTGAAGCTATGAAGTGATTTTAAATATAAATATAATATATAATTTGAAACTATATACTCTAATATTTCTCATATTTTAGGGGATAAACCATTAAAAATGGTTTATTTAATATTAAATAGATAAATATCTTAGAGTAGAGAAATTCAACAATTTTAAAGAAGAAAATGAGGGATGAAAAATATGGGAAATATTTCAATATAATACATAAGTCCTTCATGTGTAGGAGATTAATTTATTGAGAATATGATAGAGATAGATATATTAAGATAAACAAATAGTGGAATGGATGGAGGAAATGACCAACCTAATGATAAATCCTCAGTTTAATGATTCAATTATATTGAGTATGTCCTTTATGCCAACAAGTGTAATGAATCGAGGGTTGAAAAAAATAATCATCATAAATATGCACCTAACTGAAGGGAAAAATGAAAATACCTGAAATCAACACAACAAAAAATTATTTTTATAAAGTATTTAATAATTATAATTATTAAATACTAATCAAACATTATTGTTTCATGATTCTATTATTGTATATTATATAATGTAACATTGGTATATCTATCCAAGTTACTGAAATATTCGAATCACTGACTAGATTATTTTAATTATGAAGAAATATTGTATTGGTAACATTATCAAATTCCAAGTTATTGTTTATAAGAATTTTCCATGTGCATGTATTATTATAACTTTTAATATGAATTCAACATGATTATATTGGGGAATTGGTTACCCGAACATTGAAGAAAAATTATCTAGAGTAAGGAAAAAACATTTTATATTAACCGATGATATTCTATCAATGAAAATATAATAAAAATTTACATGTAAAAAATTATTTACTGTGTTTAATGATATAAAATTTTAGTAGAGTCTTAGAAATAATAGATTGTGAATTTTAATGACTCACATTTTGACATATAATAATTAAGAATATTTATATTAAAATATATGATTCCAGATTCTAGCCCGGTGCAGGATTATGGGGCCTACGGAGATTTGTTTCAATGATTTTATATGTATAAAATAAATATTCCCACGCATGTGTAGTTTCTTTTGAAACATCAAATAACTAATTAGAAGTGTCTCATATAGGAATTATAAGACAATAGTTGACTTTATAATGTTCTGTTTACGAAAGGCGGTACATAATGTTCTTTGTGTCGAGTGTGCGAGTCCGGGAGAGATAGAAGGGTGTCATGAGGATATATTATTAATTAAAAAATATATAATTATTAATTGTAATATAAAACCACCCAGCCCTTTTTTCACATGAAAAAATTAGAGACACAATCTATAACACCCTTGGGTAATGGATGGAAATTGATACAAATCAAAATGATGAGGTATTTCCCCTCAACAATATTTTGTAGTGATCAACACAAGATCGATGAGTGACATGATCTGGGCATCATTCTACATTAGAGGCTTTAGTGTTTCACCATAAAGGTTGTTGCATTACTGTTTCTTTCATGATCCCTACTCTTATGCATTGATTTAAGGTTCAAAAGCACTATTTGAATTTGTAGTGATCCTTCCTATGTAGATCTAATCATTTTATGGAAAACAAGTGTTAATTGGGAGAATCATAAGATAATTACTATCTAGAATTATCATCTACATAATATGTAGTCTAGTGAACTTACCTTTGGTTCATCCTGATTGGGGAAGAATATAAATTTTTGGGATAATATGTCTTATACAAGAGATAAATTACATATACAATCCCCATTTATTGTAGCAATAGGACATGGATAGGGTATCCATGTAGTAGTAAACGACCATGTAGAACTATAGAACCATAGTACTTGGGAATAGGGTTCTTGAAACATGCATTGTAAAATGAAATATCTATGATTCCATTAACAATAAAAATGCCTTGTAGTATGTGACACATGATATGTGAGAGAGATGGCTTGAAGGTCCATGTGGAGGACGAACGCGAATGGGGGTGAGACAAATAGGAAATGCCTTATATGATCTATACACTCCATCTATGAATAATGTGATATTAAATGGATGTAAATGAGATACACATATAGGTTCTTTGGTGGGTGCACACACCGTGTGGACCCTAGTACACACAATATACCTTCCTTTATATATTCTTAAGATATTCAGCCTCATTTATCTATTTCTTAATAACTCATATTTAGTCATGTGAGTATTATATCATGAGATATTTTGCAGTTAATGTGATGGTGGACTCTGTTTTTGCCTCTGAGATATGACATGGTGTGTTTCAAGAATGATGGTGATGTAGCGATGCATAACCTAGGTAAGTGATCAAGGTGGATCACTAGGTTGACAGCAGGGTTGGAATCCTTCCCAATCACCATATGATGTGGTTATCCTAGACTGTTTAGGTTGATAGAGTTGTGAACACCTATCATGTTGGGGAATGTGTTTCCTACCCACGACAGTGTTGTAATGTGAGTTATGGTAAGACTGAATCACTATTCATTTATTCTTGTTTATTGTTGGAAATTGGTGGGATTTATTTGGGTGATGTAGGGATAATTATTCCCTTATAGAATTAGGGATAATTTTTTGTTTGCCTATATTTTTTTTGTATATATATTACTCCCCACATCATGGTTTCTGATTCCCTACCTATGTGGTAGTTATTAGATGCTAGTTCCCTCCTATTAGATTAGAGTGTGTGTTCCACATATCATTATTATATTTGGATTCAATTATCCCCTTCCATGCCATGGTGAAGACCCTCTATACTCATTGTATTGACAGAGTGGCACTACTCTATTGGACTAGGCTAAAGTCAAATATTCATATAGTCAGTAACAATATATTGTGTAATAGAGAATGTCCTCTATATAATATAAATGGGTAGATTAGTTTCTCCTCTACTGTTATAGGGTGCATGTCCTCATCCCATGGAATCATAACTCTCATTTATTTCAAAGGTGTAGGCCCTCCACACATGTTATGTTGGTAGTGTTGTTACTCCCTTGTTTTAGTAGGGAGTTGTTCCTGTATCTAGGAGTCAATAATACCCTTTCGTGTCAAGGAGTGGGTCCTTTGTAGTATCTTTTCTAAAAGAGTGGTACACTCCTGTAATACCATGGAATGAATCCTCTATATGAATAGTGGTACACCGAAAGAAAACCTGGGTATAGGTCCTCATCTACAGAGTATTACTCCCTCGACCTTAGTGGTAGTGGGGTGCGGGGCATGTATTTGCGTAAGATATCCCATTATTATTGAGTATAGATACATAAGGATGGCCCCCACTAGTTACATATGATACCATGATAGGACATAATTATCGCTCGAAAAATTCAACTGAGTGCCACTCTATTAAGAGGAAACTAATGTTTTCAAGGATAGTTATAAGAAAGTACTCCCACAAATGCAGGGTAGCGGAGAGGTGTAGGATCCACTGTTTTCCCTAAATAGAGAAGATTCATGTTTTTATAGTTTGTATATGTTCTACCTCATTGTTATACATTTTTATTGGTAAACCTCTCCACATGTTTTTTACAACCTTATTTCAGGCACAAGTTAGTTATGATAGGAACTACGTTTTCGAGAACAATATTTTTTCCTACAGTGTTGTCCTAATGTAGTATATCTCTGATATGGGTTTCATCTGGGATTACATAAATCGTGGAATGAGATCTCCTATTTTGTGTTAATTTTAGATCCTTGAGTTGAAACATGTATATGACCATGATTTTAGAACCTCATGAGACTTGCAGTCCAAGATGAGTATATATGTATTATTCTTAGAGTCCTTATGGTGTAATCACTAGTTTGTGATGACACCTCATGCGTAGAGAGAAAACTGGTCATGTAAAATGAAGAATTGATTTTTATGTAGATTCTATCTTGATTGGGATTCATTTTCCTAGTTCATTAATATTGTTTCCTTTTAGTTTCACCCATTTCTATTGGGTTATTTTTTTCTTGTTGAGTAAATTTACATTCACACCTTCTTGGTATTTTTACACATGTGATATGTATCTTCCAGATCACAATTCCATTGATGGATTCCCAAGAAGAATTGAGTAATGTGGAGTTCTTAATCTATATTGTCCAAGGTATTTACTTATGGTGGATTTAGGAGTTCTAAATAATTTTCCATTTGTAGTGATCAAGTAATTTTGAGCATGTTGGAAGCTTTTATAATTATTTTTGATGTAATTTCACTTTCAATTATTTCATCTGATAAATTATACTCTTGTTTTTGATAGATGGGTGCTTGGATTTTAGTTTCCGCACTTTTATATATCTATACTATTTTAGAGAGGTGTTTCTGGGTGTGTGTATAAGAACATAAGTAAAAGGACTATCATTTGTGTCATATGTCTACTAGACAATTGTCTCCAGCACCTGGCCTATTAGAGGTGGGATTATGGAGTTCTGGTATAGGCCTTGTTGGGTTATCTTATGTCTGGAATGTTTGTTATAAGTGGGGGAACCACTTTGAGATCATAGTTTCATATTATTGGTGGGGGTTTCATAGTGATGATGTTTGGTCGATTCAGGTTTGATTCGCTGGTTATAGGTATCAGTGTCAGAGCGGTGGTTGATGTATCCACTCATTAGAACTGAGATAACATTATTTTCGACTCAGCATGTTAGAAAACTGGTTATAGATAAATAATGGTACATGAATAATATAGATCTAAGTTTTTGTTACCCTAAACTTATTGAGTCATATCCATATATATACTAATTAATAGTACTATTTCATGATCCCGTTTCATGATAACACTACGATGACAACCAGATAGTGTTAAAAGATGTGATTTTGAGGAAAATATACCACCTGAAGAGGCCTCAATTGATGTAACTTATTCTGAGGTTGTACATCCGGGTGGTCTACTTGTTAATCCACTACCCATTTAGCAGCTGGTTGTGTTGACAAATCAAGACAAGGATTCACATAGGGTTAGTGCACTGTTCATGTTCCATAGGTCATGGCCAATATGGTATCATGGTAATCCATACCCCTTGGAAGCTAATGGATTTCTCAATGAAGTCACAAATATTTTTTTTCATTGTGATGAAACCTCAATACTTGATGGTGGTACTACAAGAGAGATTTCTACATAGTTTGGTTGGGTAATGGTAGTTCATTGTGGAGAAGTCCCACAAATAGGAAATTTTCGTATAGGTATACATTGAGTAGAAATTTATTGAATATTTTTACCCAGAAACATTGAGACTATTTCATATATGAGGTATAATATAGTTCTTGGAAGAGAAAAGATGACAGAATCATGGTTCAGGAGGCATACCCATGCCCAGACTCAGGCACATTTTCCTATAATGCACGAGTCATGCCAGATATCTAGTCAGTTGTAGGAGAGGGATTTCTATGCTTATGATGGAAAGGGATATGATTCAATACATTTTCTAGCCCACAGTGCTAATGAGTGGGATTCAAATGATAAACTACCTTTGTAGATAAGTTTTTGGGAGTTTGGAGTTCCACATGATGGGATATGTGGAAGGGGAACTATGATAGTAGTGGGATGAGGGATGTGGTCTGATGAGTATCCACCACCACCCCATGGTGTATTATCCCAGACAAAGGGATATAGAGGATGATGGAAAGGAATGATGTAGGATGAAGAATCCATTTCCCCATAAACTACAATGATAAATAAAGGTACACTCTTTTTCTATTATACAATCTACAATACTAACTGTTAGACACTATTGTTAGGTACCCTTTTCTATCAAATTATTGATAGGTTTTTTTTCACGGTGATGTGGGGAATCAGTCTATCCATTTTTCTGTGTTTTTTAATGTAGCTTCAAATGAACATGTAAGAGGGTTCCATACACCATGATATGTTTTTATATTCACGTAAAACTGTAAGGGTGGATCATTGCCTCCCAAAGCGGATTGTATCGTGGTATAGTGGATGACCCTCTCTATCATGTACTTTTTGGGCTTGGTGAAATGATTATGGTTGTGACAATGGGCCATGTAAGAAAAATTGTGAGAATTTGGGAATCCCTTTGTTGTCTTTATCACCCTCCTTCAATTAGAATTATCATTTTTAAGTGATACAATCAAGGATGATGTGGCATGGTTTGCTGTAGTTTTGGATACATAATGAAAAGGATTGATTTCCTCCTCCAATGTGTGTTTTTAAATGATAAAAACCATGATGTTTAGTCAGTTCCACCCAATGAGGATAGTGTCGAGGAGTGTGGAAAACATCCTTATACATCTATGTTCATGGTGGAGTTGTGTGAATTATTTTAGGATCCAGAACTAAAATTTGTAATGGATTTGTATGGCCTAAATTTGTTTCTTAGGATCCCTGGTGGAGAGAGAGCCTTACGTAGAACCGTTATGTAGTGGATGATTTAGACTCTATGATGTCTCCATATTGTGGATTTGTTTCCTACCATACATAATCTGTTTTTATTACACTAGTGGGTGTCACGATGTTTCATATTTGGCATGAAGTGTTACAGTTGGAGGTTCATAGACAAAGGGCCCAGTAAGTCCTAGTGTTTTTGCTTGGGATTCACTATTTTGTACATTATGACCCTCATGTTCTCATCATAAAAATTTAACATAATACAGATGAGGATGTCTTAGTGTGGTTTATCAATGGGAGGTTGTGAACTAAAGGGTGACGTCAATTTCTGTGATATATTATAGAGGTGGTGTACCATAATATCCCATAATTACAGATGTATCATGGTGCATGGTGTTTTCCACTTATTGTAGTTGTGGAGATATGCGAATCTTATTTCATGATGTTATCAAGGTAATAAATGGAAATTTTAATAGTTTGGACATTGTGCATCCTTGAAGTGTGTGGTAGTAAGTATTTTGGGAACCATAAGTGAGTTTGATGGAATTGGAGTTCTAGTAGAGCACTCAGTTTCCATCCCTTATACCTAGGATTTCGCTTTTTTGGGGATGAAAATTATTATGTTGGAATAATTTAATGACTCAATATTTGACCTATTAGACCTTTTAATATTTATATTAATATTTTTTAACCTAGGTATTCGGTCGATGTGAGAGTTAGGTGTGTAGAGAACCTTTTTATGGTGATTTTAAAAATAGAATATATTCATTGTCTTGTGAGCACCAATTCATTTGAAACAATAAATAAATATCGAGTGCAGTCTCAGATCATATATATGAGACTACAATTGAGTTCATAGTTTTGTTTTTACCTTAGGAATTTCATAATGTTTTCAACAATGGGAGCATGAGATTGGGATAGTTGGCAAGGCATTGTATGAAAAAATCTAAATAAATGAATATTTAAACAATAAATGTAACCTAAAACCACCACCACATCATGGTGAAAACGGTATAACAAAAGAGGCTCTCTCCATATACCTTACATGAAGAATAAAACCCAATTTAATAGAAGTGACAAGGTACTACTAATTTTCATTAATGGAACTAATCATCACCATATTGATGAGTTGCATGATATAGGTGTTATTCTACACCATATGCATCGACGATTCACCCTCTAGTATAGAGTATTGGAGATTTCATGACAATCATGATTTTTATTCATTATTTTAAGGTTTTTGAGCCCAATAATAATTTCTAGTTATCCCTTTTTGTTGATCTTTGTTTTGGGAAGATGGGGTGATTTAGGTGAATCTCGAGTAATTACAATATATAATAACCATAAACATTTCCTTTAGTACACTATAAATGTAGTATTTTCTTCCCATATTTGGTTGAAGATGAGTTTTGGGGACTACACGCTATGTATTACAGTTACACGCTATGTAGTGACACTATGCCATGTGGCCAAAGGACATGGTTAGGTAAGCCATGTAATAGTATATTCCAGTGTAGAAATACATGGAAATAGATCATGAACAAGTGGTTCCAGACATGGGAATAGGAAAATTTAATGGCCAAGTGGATGTTATGCATGAATGAGTCATGGAGTATAGGATGCATGTCATGTGAGGAACACAGTTGGTCGGGCCATGTGGAAGAATAACACAGCTGGGGGGAGGTTGGACATGTTTTTGTGTTATGTATACACTGTGTATGCCTACATGGCTAGAAAATCTATGTAAACATGATTCAATAATAGGTTATCATGAGGGCTCGCATGTTGTCTGTATACCAATCCACACCATGTACCTTCCTTTGGATATTCTTCAAATGATACTATTTTCCAATATCCCTCTCTGAAACACATATTTAGGCTTGTGAGTATCCAATCCAAATAAAATATCCACATAGAATGCAATGGATGGATCTGTTTTGGACTATGATATATGATCTGGTGTCGTTTAAACATAATATCGTTGTAGTGGTGCCTACCCTTGGGAAGTGATCTTTGTGGATCAATTGTAAAATATTGAGATTTGTATCCATCCATATCACATTAAGATGTCGGTACCCTACACACTTTAAGCCATAAAATAAGTTCTCTCCTATTGTATCTAGGCATGGTTCCCCTACCATTGAAATTTTATGATGCGATTATGATAAACCTAACTCTCCTTTAAGTGGTGCTATGATGACGTAGGAAATTGGTGGGGTTATTAGAGAGATTCAAGAACTATTACTACCCTATGAATTTAAAGAGCATTTTCCCTTTAACACTATATTTTTATAGACATATGGACCCCGACATTATGGTTGCGGTTTCCCTAGCTATGTTGTATTTCTTATGGGTTGATAATCCAATGCTGGATTAGGGTGAAAGTTCCCCATATCATTTTATAGTTGGAGATAGTGATCTTCTTCTGTTTCAGGGTGCAGACCCTCAATACTCATTATATAGATAGATTGGTAATATAAATTGTACCAGGTTATGGGTACTCTATTTGTGTAGTTGGTACACACCTAATGTGTGATGGGACGGTTCCTCCATATGTGATGTTTAGGTAATGTGGGTACTCTACTAATGTGATGGTGTTCATGTCCATTATCCTTGTAGTTAGAACACACATGTCATTCGAGGGTGTGGGTACTCCATATGTGTAATTTCTACAGAATTGGAACTACCATGTCATAGTAGGGAGATGGACCTCTAGCTTGGGGTCAGTACTCCTCTATCATGATAGGGTGGAGGTCAACCATTTTAATTGTTTTACCATTATGGTAATCTATTTTCAAACAATGATGTGGGTCCTCTAGCCACAGGATGTTAATCCCATATCATACAAGGGTGACGATCCTCATCTACAGACTATTAATCCCCAATCCATAGGTTGTAGTGGTTTGAAGGTCCTCTAATCGAGTTAGATCTCCCTCTATAGTTTTGTATATCTATGAGTATCGGTCCCCTGTACTAGTTACATATGTTATTTAGTTAATATTTCGACCCCCCTCAGTGGACTACTGTATAATCCACTCTATTAAAGAGAGAAATTTTTTCCCCTGGATAGTAATGATCCAGTACCACATTGACTATGGGGGAAATGGTTAGGTGTAAGTCACTCAATTATTTATTGTTAGATGGTATGCATGTGGTGCATAATTTGGAGTAGTTATCCCTAAACTGTGTGTAGTGTTGAGGGGTGTGCCTCTCCACTTGGGATCTTATGTCCTTGCAATAGGTGAATGTTACCTATGATAGGACCACTAGTATTGGACACTAGGTTTTATCCATTTGTTTTGTTATTGATGGATTGTATATCTCTTATGGGTTCAATGTGGGAAGGCTTTCCTCATAGACTGTGTTCTCCATGATGGTTGTTAGCTTTACAACCTTGAGTTGAAACCCGTATTAAGCTATGAGGTCAGAAACTCAGGACACTTGTATTCTAAGATGAGTATATATGCGTGATTATGGGATTCCTTAACGTGTTATCACGTGATTGGATAGAAACCCCTTTCGTACTAACCTGACTAGTCATGTTTAGTCATGGATAGTTAATTATGGTGTTTCTATCTCGTTGGGGGTCCCTCTTTCTCGGTTGAGCTGACTATTTCCTTTTAGATTTTCCATTTTCTTTTGGGTTTTTCTATGCCAACTGAGTATTTTTATACTCATCCCTACATGGGCTATTACCACATGTGTGGTGTCTTGTGAAGACTAATGGACTTTCTGATATGTCCCTGGGAGACATGATGATATGGAATCTTATAGAGCTAGAATGACCGAGGTATTTAATAAATTTGGGATAATTAGCATTACATTAGTTTCATTTGACCACAATCCCCACCATCTGAGCAGGTTGGAAGCTTTTAAATTTTTTGATGGGTGTCTATTTTTTCATTTTTTAAAATTTCGGTATTTCTATTGTACTTTGTTTTGGGATATATTTATGCATGAATTTTAGTATAAATATTTTGATATATCTGCACTATTTCATAGAGGTGTTTCTGGGTTCATGTATATAGGAACATTAGTAAATGTATTCCCTTCATTGTGATATTTCTACTCAGCAATAGTCACTAGCTCCTGGACTATTGCTGGCAGGCATGGGGAGTTGCTGCTCGGTCCCTATTAGGGTTGTTCTTGAAATGAATAATTCAATATTGTTTATAGGAATATTCTATTAAAACCACATATTCCAAAACATTTTCATTACAAATATCTTTCCACAAAATATATCATTTTTATTTTTTTAAATTTATATTCCTTTATTAATTTAAATTAGTTTGTAATAATTAATACTGATTGGGAATATTTTATTTATGGTTGTTGAGAGAGAGAGTGTAATGGACTAAGTATTTAGGAATTTTTTAATTTATAAACAAAATTTGACAAATTCTAAATCATAAATTTTAATTTATTAGAATAGATTATGGAATCATTCATTAAATGTATAAACCTATGATCACTTTTTTCATTGATATGTAAGACATTAAAACTAATAAAAAAAACATAGTATTTTATATTATGTATTATTACTCACCATGGATAATATAAATGTACTAAATGTATATAAATTAATAGGGGTCGATGGATAGAAAATAATAAAATATTCATAGATATGTAATTAGTTTGACCGACTTTATCCATTATGATCTCCAATAGAAAAAAAATCACAAAATATAGAATATCTCACTAAAATAGAAATAATTATGAAAAATATGTTATGTAATATAATAACTCTTCCTGAAAATGTGATAGTTGAATGAAATCATTAATTATTAAGGTTTTATATAGGCATAAATAATAAAATTGAAAATATAGTCATTATAATTATGGTCATTGATGATACATTCATTGTAAATATGGTATGTGAAAATATTTCCTTTACAAGTATATTCATTTGTTACATATCTGATAGGTATATATAAGGACTGTATAGTTATGTAGTAAATATAATATAATATAACTCCAAGTGAAGAAAAAATGATATTAAAAAAAAAATATTTATGCATTACATATAAAATTATTATTTTCCTTATAAAAATGTATGTTGTATATATAAAATTCAAAAAATAGATTAATATCAATGGAGTTTTAATATAACAATTTTGAATTCCAATAATTATTTTTTATAGAATTTATTAAAGTGTATTGAGTAGAAAAGTAATATTCATTTTTTTCTATCAAGTTTGATGTTGAATATTGGATTGTTTATATAAATATATTTTACTAAATTACTTTATATTATAAATATATTTCAAAAAATGTATTGAAATTTTTAAAAAAGATATGATATAATAATATGACAATTTATTGACTAAAAATATATTTATTTAATAAAAGTAGTTTTTATTTTAAATATTTAATTTTTTTAAATAAATTAATAAATTTAAAAAAATATATAAATCCAAATTTATTTTTTATATACTATGTCAAAATTACATTATGTAGAATTTTTGGGTTTTTTATAAAAAGATTTACCTTTTGTTAATGAGTGGATAATAATGTTTTTTGAAAATAATTTGTATTTTATAACATTATTTGTATATAAGTAATAATTGTATATTAATGAATCCTTTATCCATGAAAAATTTTATATTTTATTTCGAACTATAACTATTGAATTTTTGATTAAAATTTATTATCATATATTTCATATTTTTTAGAATCTAGAATAATTTTAAAAAATCATCTGTTAATAAAATATAAAATAACTATATTATATTTTTTTCATATTTCAAAATAATAATTTATTAAAAGGATTTAAAAATTGGGATCAGTAGCTCAAAATTATATAATAAGGGACATTATATATATATTTTTTATAATTATTAAGCATCATTTAAGAAAAATTATTAACCAAGGTAGATGAATTAATTTTTAAAAATATTATATCTATAAATATTTTTTACTTTTAAATTAAATGGAAAAATTTTCAATTACATCACTTCTGTTAAGTTTAATTGTGTATCAAAATAAATTATTGCTCAATTAATTAGTATTATTAGTTAAATAATAGAAAAAAAAATAAAAACTAAAACATTTTCTTTATATGAAAAAAATTAGTTTTCTAAACATTATATTTTTTTATTTGAAAATAAATTGTATTAAATTTAGAAATTTAATAATTCTTTATGTTTCCACAATTTGGATTCATTACGATGATATTGGGTTTGAATGATCCCCTGAATTTTTTAAATGTCCATTCACGGCATCAAGAAAACATTTATGAGTGTTAAATTCAATAACAAATTTATCACATAGCATGGAATCCACTAAATTAAATAACTCACAAAAACCCATTAGACACCAGTAGGATTCCATTCATAGAAATTATGTAACATTATATTTAAGGAAGATCCCATCTTTTCACTTATAAAAGGATCTCACTTCCACCCAATCTCTCATCATGCCACATAGAAATGCATCGATCAAGAACATTCATTCCCTATATCTCATTAATTATCTCATATAAAGATCATAATGATTTATGGAATCCTACTACGAATTAAGAATAAACATATAAATTCAATGTTTCTCCTCTTTCTCTATTTTATTCAAGTTCGTTTGTATAAAATATCTTTATTTTCATATAACAATACGTCCATGACTTCCTAATCATTCATCTTCATTCCAAATTATTCTCTAATTCTTATATATTAACCTTCTCTTGTATTAAACCAATATATTAATACCTTTTTGTATATCCATATTGCTACTGATAATAATACATGATTATATCCAACCTCTTTTAAATTCAATCAATACAATATTTATATGACTTTTTATTTCCATATGATTATGTTTATAATTTATTAAAATAAATACATTACAGTCAAAAATATTTCTTTTTATATAGATACGCCATGTCACAGAATCTAAACACATTCCACATTACTTTTGTATACACATCACACTATTGAAATAATTACATGATTTTTGAATTTTTTAGATTTCCAATACCTAACATCAATATCATTCATGTGTATCCATATAAGTATATTTTATGAAAGGAAATTTTCATGATCCAATCCCTGGTTGACTATAAACTGGTCAGCCAAGCTAGTTTGCGACATGTCCCAATGGGAGTTCCCAATCCCCCCGGGATGAAAACCAGTGTCGGGCATCAAAATATAACAATTGGAAATGATTTGGCCCGTGAGAAAAAGATAAAAAATAAATAAAAACCAATGATAAAAATTAAACCTAGCAATGAAAGGAATGTAAAATGACACATACCTACATGTCCCCATCTAGGTCCCCACCTAACCAAGTACCAACCATTCTACGCTAATGAGAAATATATCTAGGAGAACCAGATCAAAGAGAACTAGAAACTAAAATGATATCCTACGCATGAGAATTAAATTCATCATGAGGTATGAAAAAATTAATACACAGAATCCAAGTCATTCATTTCCCAAAATAATCAATTATTTCCAGTTTGAAGTACAATTAAAAAATTAGTTATTTCACATCTCAATAAATCAATATCATTTACCCATCTCAAAACCTAATGCACACCATGATCCATTTCTGGAACAAATTATCAATTTGAAAATAGAAGAAAAACAAGGAAAACATGGTAGTTCAAAATGAAACATGTGATAAATACATGCTAGAAACTAATACCGAAAAAATTGAACGCGAAATATGAATAATAACAAATAGAGAGCATAAAAACCATTGGCAGACCCCTGAACATGCTTTGTTCGGAACCACATACTTGTGTATGGTGAAGCCCCTATGAGAATAATCAACCAGATTCCTTTACCTGGTCTCACTGTTGGCACATCCCTCATGGCCTTTTCAAAACTCCATGGGGTACTAACCCGTCTAATCATTGATAAAAACAACCATTAGTCTTCCAACTAAATGACGCCCAAGAAACTGTGGTGTTGGTAATACTATGTATATAGGAGGTCCTCAAACGGATGACCCATCTTACCTACCTTCACTGTACTTTTCTACCCCAAACACAGACACCCTTTATGATTACCCATAATGGGATATACCTCCAATCTAACTTCCCACTATATATATATATAACATATGTGAAATTGTCTTATCATTAAAGGTGCCAGCTATGCCATCACGTCATGTCAATATCAAAACCATCTTATATAAAAATTTAAAACACCTACGAGGAACACACAATTTCCAAACACAAACAATTCTAAATCTTTACACAACTTCATCCATAAGATGGAAGAGCCAAATCGGATTTATGTCCAATTTATTCAATTCATTTTTGGAAAAAGCTTTCAATATCTTAATAAAAAATGCACAATCTAATGAAATTTTCAAATGAACCCTTGAGCCTAAAATTCTTAGAAACACACCCTAAAGGAAAAATGGGAAAACTATTTCAGATTAAATTTCAATCCTTTCATAAAAGACACACAATGGACCAAACAATATTTAGGATACAAAAACAATTTTGAAAACCATGTCTTTAAGAAAAAACTCTTTTAATGGTGGTATCTCCATTTGAAGGCACATACCTTTATGACCCTTATTCACCCAGGGATGTGACACCATCTAGTGGCACACATAATGTTCATGAAAAAAAACCTCACTATTCCCACAAAAAATCCATTCACATTGAAATTAAATCCAACCACTAACATTATTAATAAAGAACACACACCTTCACATTAAAAACCAAATAAACCCCTTTTTACAACACATTAACACAATTAACAAGCTATAGAAATATCAAGATAATACACCAAAACAAATTCGCAAATAACCAAGTCAACCAACAACATGATCAAATGTAAAAATTTTATAAAAACACCAATTCCACTTGAAAAAATGATATTACTTCATCAAATGAACTATGTACACATAGAAATTAATATAACTTAATATATTCCATTATGGTTTATTTTGATCAATATATATTACCATAAAAATGCCCAAAAAATAGACTTAAATAATATCAAATAACGAAAAAAATATAAAAATTTCTTGAAACAAAATGTTGCATTGGTAATTTTTTTCATTCATATAGATGTCCATATGCATAAAAAACTAGTTTTAACAATTCCTAAAAATTTAAAAACACTAAATCAGACCAATTAATATTAAAATAAAGAAAGGAGACAAATAAAATAAATAATATTAAGGATTAAAGTGTTAAAGGAATGAACTATAATTGATAAACCAGGATTCACATACCTCAAGGCCATGTGAAATCAATAGCGCTTCAGCTGTAAGATTAACATGACGTCACTAATAAACCAGAAACCCTAGGGAAAGAGGGAAGAGTGTGAAACACAACATGATTCATATGACTTGGTTAAATTAAAAATAAATCCCCAACCAGAATGAAAAGAAAAATATTTGGGGGGAGACAGTTACCGGGATGGAGAATTGTGGCCTTGACAGAACAAAGTGGAAGCCCTACGAAGGAGGTCCAGTACATGACGTAATATCTGATGGATAGGGGGTGGTTAGAGTTTCATGCAGTTCACAAGGGAGAAAATGTGAGGGGGGGGTTTACACAGTGGAAGATGGTGTTGGAGCGAGCTGGGTTTGCCGGAACATGCTGGGAAGGTGGTGTGGCGGCTAGAGTAGGGGGTCGCTGCCACATGAGTGGGCCAGACATCAAGCTAGACACCAGTTAATTGGGACGCATTCTTGTAGGAGGATACATCATGGGAGGGAACATACATAGCTTCAGTGGGGAGAGGAGGTGGTGGAAGGTGGACATGCATTAGGCCATTTTGGAAGAGGGGGTGAGGATGGAGCATGGAGGGGCGAGCTAGCCGGAGGGGCAGAAGGGTGATGGGGTTCGGCTGGCCGAAGGTAAAAAAGGGAAAAGTGGGGGGGGGCAGGTCTGTTGGTTAGAGGTGGCCTGGTGCGCTGGGATGGGGAACTCATTGTGATGCTAGTCATGGTGTGTTGTATAGTGGATATGGGGGGAGGGGGAGGTGCTGGGTAGGTTTGGGTTTTTTAAATAATAATAATAATAATAATTTAATAATAACAATATCATTAAATTTTTTAATAATAAAAAATAATAATAACTCATTTTAAATACTAACAGCATCTATACAAATTTAATAATAAAAAATATTATGAACTTTTTTAATAACCATTTAATATGAATAAAAAAATATTAATGAAGATTTTTAATAATAAATGTATTACTAATAATAACAATAATTGTATGTGCTTCACTTAAAACCATAATGGTAGTAATAAAAATTTAATAATAATTATGTTAATAAAATATTTAAATGATTTTGATCTTATTAATAATTTGATAATAATAATTATAATAATATCATGTATATACTATTATTATGAATTTTTTTTAAAATGTTTTTTATATTATTCATATAAAATATTATTATTTTATATGTTTGGCAATTGTAGGGGCACCCAATCCAACTGCACGGTTACCGCCAATCATTCGGTTACCACACACCGATCTAAAACTCACCAAAAACATCAAAATCAAATATTTTAACCTAGTGTTCAACCCAATCCTCGATGATAGAACCCTGAGTTTAGAAATCATAAAATATAATTAAATTTAAAATTTTGGGTGTGATAATTCTCCCCACCATAAACACTTTCTGCCCCCAAAAGCCACGCTGCTGAATGATAGAAAGAAGATAAATCCATTCCCAACTGAAAATCAAAAGAAACCACAAAAAGGGAACAGGTGAACACGAGAGGGTTCTCCCCACTGCACGAACTCAACTAGAACAAAAATTAAACAAAAAAACATACCACCCCATGATGGGGGGAGACATGAAAACTCTTAAATGATCCAAAATAACTTATTTTGAATGAATGAAAGAACACCATTGCTGAATCATGGAACTCTAGTCCTAGATAAAAAACCCCCAACACTATAGAAAAATCTTAGAGAAGAACATAACCCAAGCAGTGAACTTGAGAATAACTACAAAAATTGATTCTTCCATAGAAAATTTCACCTCCAAATCAACAGAACTAAACAACAATCAACCCAAACAAGAGTGAATCAAACATTGAGAAAAACTCCATACTCAGAAAACCATAATTTAAAAAACAGAACATTTGTATTAGAATAGAACCAGTTCTTCCCATTCCCCCATTGAAATGAAGAACATAAAATAAAAGTAAAATTTTAACATAAGAGAAACAAGAAAAAAAATTCTATAAATATTCCTATCCCAACATGGAACCCAAAACACTAACTGAGGCATCAAACCACTAGATACTCCCAACATTATGTGAGATTTACCCCATGACCTGTGGCTAGGTCTCTATTTGCTAAAGCATCTCCTGCCTCATAGTTGACCAGTGTAATCCTCCAGTCACAACGTCTTCATCAGGTAACTATTTCTGAAAACATCTCTATATGTCCCAGATAACCGCAATGATAACACGTCTTCAAAGGGATACAACATGATGGATTCATATTCCCTAAACGTCCACACTAATGGAAACCATGTGGATGATCCAACAAACTCGAAGACAAAATTGACGAAAAAGATTTTTTAATAATAGTTTCCTCTGTCACACCTTTCTCTCCCAATGGGGAACCTTCACAAGATAATAGATACACGAGACTTCCAACTATTTGCACTCTAAAAACCATCTCAGGTTTTATTTCCTCATCCACCAGCTTCTCGAATTTATGGCACATAGAATAGGGGACCCACTATTAGTTCTCCAGATGATGACCCTCGATGAAGAGAGAATTCTCCATGAAACCCTCCAATGCTACCTCAGGAGAAAAGGACACAAGTTACTTGAAATAATCAACATATTTATTCACCATCCATTGGCCATGATTAATGTGCATATTTTCATCCCTTTTCTTCATATTCACCACCTCAGGTATGAACCACCGGACAAAGACATATGTAAATAAATCTCATGTCATTTTATATTGCATTATCGTTTGGGAAAAAAACTCATATTCGTACAAAGATGGAAATTAAAACAGACCCAAAATGACACACTCCCTTATAGATTATAGATTTCCCAATACCTTGAAGACATGCTCGACCCATGCAAGAAACTATGTTATCTCTAATGGACCCCAATAACCATACATAACGAAAAATGACAGAGAAGAACAAAAATTGGGAATGACTTATCTAAATCCATGGGGAATATTATAGGAGTAATTTCCTATTGAACATATAAAACACAGAGCCAAAACTAATATCAAGATAAATCCACATCAATGAATGTGCATTCATCCAAAAACAACTATCTTAAAAACCATTAAAAATATATAAACATATAAAAAAACATTTGTTTTAAAAACCACAAGTAGAAAAAAATCAATCCTATAATTTCAAATAATCACCCAAATAATCCCATGAAATATCACTTATGTTTCCATACATTCCATTTCTTCACCCATTTCAAACAATTAACAAATTTTTAAACCAAAACATTTTATATTTAAACAAATTTTTCCAATCCAAAAACCATTTAAAAGGATGCATTTTAATTTACATAATATTTTTTTCCCATTTTATTATACACACATAAACTATCCAGAGCCAAGAAAAACCACCACATACAAGATACTACTAGAGAGAGAGACTAGTGTCTATTCCAAGTTTGGTGACACACTAGTGGGCCATGCCCCGGGTAGGCAACAACACTAAGAGGAACGTGAATTGGGCACATGGATATCACATGGGTCGCTACTCTATGAAAAATTACATCATGACACTAGATCACCTCCATTATCATCTTTTAGTCGAAAACAATACAAAATAAGACAATGACTCAATTCCTGGTCTACCACTGGTGACCCATCATTCGTAACGAGCAAGGGTTCTAATGCCATAACCATACCAACCTCTCGAGTCCTGAAATTACTAATCTCCAACAATTAGACACCCCAAATAACAAGGGCCTCCAATGTTACCCTTTCGTCAGGAACCAATTTAATGTTGACATTGAACCAGTCACCCATGTCGTTCCATGACATGTCCTGAGGGGTATTCTAGATCCCCCAGAATGTAATTCAGTGATGGGGATCAATAATTAACTTCTGGGAATTATTTTTCCCATGAAAAGAAGATATCCAAATAAATATATACTGACAATAAAACTAAAAAGTTACTATAGAAAGAAAATAAAAGTACATCTACCTCCATGTGACCATCCAGGTCACCACCCAACCAAACACCAACCTTTCTCCAATAATTAAAAACTTGACAGAGAGAACCTGAGCAAAGGGAACCTGCAACTAAAATTATAAAATAGTTTGATAATTAAATTTCTCAGTAGGTATTTAAAAATTAAACCACTAAATCCAAGTGTTTCTTCTCCCAAAACAATCCATTAATAAAACATTGAAATAGAATTTTAAAGGTAAGGTTTTCATATTTTAATAAATCAACATAATTTACCCATTTCAAAACCCAACCGACACCACATACCATTTCAAAAACAAATTACAATTTTCCGAACAGAAGTTAAACAATGAAAAATGGGCAGTGCTAAAAAAACAGGTGAGTAGTATATGATGGAAGCTAATACAGAAGATAATAAATAAGCAATATGAATAATAAAGACATCCATGCATAAAAAAATATAGTAGACCCATGGACCACTCATTTCATAACCACATGTCGGTGTATGATGAACCCCCTGAGACAATTAACAACAAGCTGCCCTAACATAGCCTCACTAGTGTTACACCCCTCTTGGTAAGTCGATAACTCCAAGTGTACTATCCCATGCAATCTAGATTAGAAATAAACCATAAATTGGTCGAATAATAGAGGCCCAACATCATATGGTGGTGGTAATACTATGTAATTAGGAGACCCTCGCATGCGAGACACATCTTACACACAATCCCCGCAATTTCCTACCCCAAACACAGACACCCTATACGATAACAAAATATGTGATATCCCCCCTATTGGGTTTACCACTATATATATATATATAACATAATAGTATTTGTCATATCCTTTATAGTGCCAACCGACCTGTCAAGTCAAGTCCATATCGAAACCATTTTTTAAAATAATTTACAAATCTGACCAGGCACACACAGTTTCGAAACACAATCCATTCTAATAGTTAATAAAAATTAACACATGAGTTGGAAGATCCAATCATGACTCTAAGTACCATGTCTCTAAGGCATTTTCCGTAAAACCTTTCAAACTCTTAATGTAAAATGAAAAATCTTATGAAACATCCCAATGATCCCATCAGCATAACATTCATAAAAAAACACTAAAGGACAAATATTCACACCCTCTGAGATTACTTATCAATACTCTAATAAAAGCCACAAAATAGACCAAACCATATTTTATAAAAGAAAAACCATTTTGAAAACCATGGTTTTAAGAAGCAAATATTTTAAAGGTGTCACTTTAATTTGAAGGCACATACATGTGTGCGACGGGTGGACCCCTGGATGTGAAAACATCAAATGTCATACCTAAGGTCAAAAAAACAAAAAACACTATAAAAAAAACTACCATATAATTTGATTCTAAATCCATTAGCTCACATTATTTAAATAGAACACACACTGACTCATTAAAAACCAAAGATCCCCCTTTTTATGAAACATTAACACAATTAACATGATATACCAATAACATAATTATAAACTAAACCCAATTAAAAAATTACCAATACCAACACAGAACATGATTAAATCTAAACATTTCATAAAAAAATTCAATTCCACATTGAATACCTATAATATTTTATCAAATGTGCTAAGTACACATAGACATTGACATAATTAAATATCTACCTTAAATTCTATTTCTATAAAAATATATTACCACAAACTACCCCAAAAAAATATCCATAAAATATATCAAAATGAAAACCACATAGTAAATATTGTTAAAACAATATTCTGCGTTAATCAAACACTTTTTGAATTGATAGTGATGAGAATATGCATAAAAAGATTAGTTTTAACAACTCTTAAAAAATTTTAAACACTATAGAAGACTAGTTAAGAGGAAAATAAAGTTGTGAATTGAATAAAATAAATTATTTTAAATATTCAAGTGTTAATGGAATGCATCAAAAAGAATAAATTAGATTTGGCTACCTTAATAGTGTGCGAATGCGATGACGATTCATTGACCGGAAGAACATGGAATCACAAAAATATCACAGACCCTAGGTAATGACAAAAGATCATGAAACACAACACAATAAATTAGGATTCGTTAAATCAAAAAGGAATCCCAATCCAAAATGGAAAGAAAAAAACTGGTAGAGAGAGGGCTGCCGAGAGGTGAATTGATGTCACCATGAAATAAGGAGGAGGCAGTGCGGTGGAGGTATGATCCATGCTGAAATAGCCGCCATGTGGGGGGAGGGGTTCAAACAGTAATTATTGTGTACCTATGGGAGCAAACGGTAGGGGATTTGCTGTGCGGTGCGGGAGGGAGAGGGAGTCGAACTGGTTCACTGGAACACACTAGGAATAAGGTGTGGTAGCCAGAGCAAGGGGTCACCACAGCTAGAGCTGGATGGATGGGGATCTGTCCACCGAGTGATTTGGTCGCATGTTGGGAGTAAGAAACCGCATGGGAGGGGCTCTCTTGTGCGTTTGTGGGGAGAGGATGTGATGGATATGCTGCAGGAAATACTGGAGTATGAGGGTGAGGCCAGAGCGTAGAGGGGCGAGCTATCTTGGGGAATAGAAGAGAAAGGGGGGTCGGCTAGCCGGAGGTGCAGTAGGACCATGGGGGGCCGGCTGGCTGAAGGATTCTTGTTGTATTTTCCTGGGGTGTGTGCCATGAAGCCAGGTAGAAGGGTGCCATACCGTAGCAGGTATGGTGGTAGGGGGTAGGTTAGGGTTTGAAAAAAATATTATTATTATCAATATTATTATAAGAATATCATTAATTTTTTATTAATAACAATAAAAAACAATAAATAATTTTAAATTATAATAACGCTATTAAAAATTTAATGAAAAAAATATTTAGGACGTTTTTAACAACCATGTTATAAGAATAAAAAATTATTAATGAATTTTTTTAATAAATAATGTAATAATAATAATAATAACAATTTTATGTTTTTCACCTGAAACAATATTGATATTAGTAATAATTTAATCATAATAATATTAATAACAAAACTAGAAGATAGTAATAATATTAAAAATATATAAATAATAATAATAATAATAATAATAATAATATCTACTCAATAATATTATTATTATGTTTTAAACAATTTCCTAATTTAAGTCTTGTATAATTTTATTATTTTAAATAGTGGGAAACTAAAAGGGAACCCATGCAAACCACAAGGTCACCGCCAACCATGGGATGCCCACGCACCGGTCCAAAACCAACCGAAAATATATAACGTAAGAAATTTTAACCCCGTATTCTCCTTGAGCCTCGACGGGAGAACCTTGAGCCCAGAAATAGTAAAATAAATAAAAATAGTCGAATTTTGATAGATATAGAAATGAAAAATGTTCTAAAATATATAATTATGTTAAATTTTTATAATAAATATTTAAGGGAATTGGTAGATGTAAATAATTATGGATATGCGTTTTCTTCACTAAAATATTTTTCTAATGTCAGAATCAATACACATTTATTGTGATCCATTTAAACTGAGTCATTACACCCTCTTATATTTATTATTGTAATTAAAATATTTTTTTGGGGGATATACAATTTCACATGAAGTCATATTACTTAATGAAAATGTTTTTTCATAGAAAACATTATTTCTACAAAGGTTATTCCAATCATTTTTCATTCCTTTTTACCTAATATCAGAATTTTTACTCTCTACAAATATCCTCCTTTCACTATTTGACTGTAAATTTATTATATACCTCTAAATTTACTTATATTTAATTTCAATTATTTAAATAAAATGGTTTCTTATTTTCTTTAAAATGGTGATTTGTTTCCATTAACTAGTTTATAAATATTTAAATGTTTTTTCCTTTTAATGATCTTATATTCTTACTCTATAAAAGTCATTTTGAAATATAATTTTTTATATCAAAAAAAAATTGTGGATGTTGTTTTGAATTAAATTTTTTATAAAAAATTATCCTCATTTTAAATAATGTTTTCTGGGATATGAATTTAAAATAACATTTTTATGGATATATTAAAAACCCCTTTTTAAGAAAAGTCCATTTTATCATTATATTTTAAAATGAATCTTCAAAAATGATGAAATGTTTCTTAAATCACCCTATATGGGATCATTTTAAATAGTTAGTTTGGTGGATTTTGTTTATGGAATCAAAAAATCATGTTCTATTAATTGTGATATAATTTGGAAAATTTTTTATACCCATTTTATTATCATTGGATATTATTTATATGATGATCAATTATATTGAAATTGGCATACATATGAATGTATAATGAAAATTGGGTTCTTATATCACCCTACATTGTTTTATTTGAGTTTACAATCTAAAACTAGTATATGAGAGGATTTAACAAGATAAAAGTGGTACATATATTTATTTATTCCATAAAAAGAGGTATAACACATTTTTATCCAAAGATAATGTTATAAAATAAGTTATATCTGAAGCCCACGTTGTAAAAAATAAATTTTATCCCAAACCCAATAGTACTCAGGGGGAAAATATCAGGCTTTGGACGGTTCATGAGTAGTTACAGAAATCTGATTATTAGATGAAAGTCTTTGTGGGCCATCATGAAACATGGTATCTATGATTATAATCATACCGCAATCTTATTCCATAAACGTATTCCATTAATTATTCTCTATAAATATTGTTTAATGTATCTTGAATCTATACACTCTTTCCATATTATATTTTTTTTCATTTGTTGTTCATTTCATTATAAAAATATTTAGGGACAATTAATACTCTTCATGTTTATTATGAGAAAAAAATTTATTCCTAACATTGTTTTCTCATATTCTTATAATCTAACACATAAAGGCATGTAGATAAAATTTTCCTCATAGAGTGTTTTACATCACCTCATTCATATTATCTAAATTCATTATAATATTATTATATTTAAACATATTAAATATCTATATGAGTGTCTAGAGAGGCAAAATTATAGATAACTGATTATATATTAATATGTATACATATCTAATCCCTAAGGAAATATACATTTAGTTATATGGGTTTTCTAATTATATGTTTGATGTATTGACTATTCCATTGTATTAATGTATTATTTATTTAGGCTTATCTTAGGTCGCCATAACTTCCATATCATTAAATTGGAATAGTTTTTTATCAATTAGGAAGTGATGTTTATTCAGCGGCTAGTTCAGAGTGAGGCTTTTTTTGAAAACATTCTTCATGGGTATTTTAATCCAATATTGTATATTCAATGGAGGAATAATTCATAATAGGAGGCCTCAAGGGAATGAGAGCTAGTAATTCATGATCATTATCATAAGAAACAATAATACATAATTTAATGGAGAATTTAATTCTTCATTTGATGTATATTTCATTTAGTTTCCTGTATCCATGGTTGTTATATTGAGTTCATGGTGTTGTAAACTTTTATATATATGTCCTAGAGACATCTTAATAAACAGTAAAAATGGATTTATATTTAGTTTTTGGATTGATTATAAATGGTGAGAATCAATTTATATGCATATTATTTAATGTTTTAGAATATACCAATATATAAAATTGTGTGTTTTTAGAGATAGAGTGTCTTTGTTGATTTTTGAGTAAGGAAGGATAGATTTTATAGTATAATTATTACTATGAGTAAGTTATATGGCATGGTCAGTTGAGATATTCCATAATGCTTTATCCTAGAGTTCTATTTGTGGCATAGTTGGTGGAGTTTCAGCATCATGTTTTGGGTGTAATTTTTGGTTCATATATATCTTTTTTAACCATTGAGTTGTAAATCCCTTAGTTAAAACAATGATTATAAATTTATTTTTTGAACAATTGAATTAGTCCATGTGGAAACATGGTTTTCCTAACTATGTAAAAGGATACAATGTTTTGATTTTGGTTAATCTATTATTTTTGGGATCTTTATATCTTATGGAATATAGTATTCCATGGACTGGTTTTTAAGTATATATGATATGAATTTTTATAGAGTATTGTACTATAGTTTTCTTCATGTTTTAATTGATTTGGTTGTTGAAGGTAGAGGGATTTATGTTGTTAACATTAAATAAAAACATTTTTGTGTGTCCCAATTCATTGAATCATTGTTTACAATTTTTTCAAACTGGGTTAAAATTTGGTTTCCCTTATAAATTTCATTAATCTAAAATTTATTCCCTTGACATTTGTGTGAAATCTATAGAATCGTTGGACATATTTCACTACATCATCATAGACTCAATTGTCAATATTAAGATATTTATCATTACAGATCCATGGATTGTTCAGTTAATTTAAATATTTGTTTTATTTTTGTTTTTCATTGTGAATTATCAGATGATTTGATGAATTTGTTTGGATGAATTAGGGCCATTTTTCAGTCATCAATGTTAGTGAATATTTTGGATTAGGGTTTCCCACATGCGAGTTTAGTATTATATTTATCTCTATAAATAAAATTTTATTGTGTAGTGATTTAATTTCACTTGTTAAAGTATGGTATTTGAGATATCTCCAAAATGTTTTTATAATATTAAAATAGGACTCTTTTAATATGATTGAGTAGATGGTTTTAATTTTCCAAATTAATACAATAAAACAGGATTACATGAAATTCATTGGAATATTGTGTTTCACAAGTTATTAAATGTTATTATGATATAAATCGTGTTATTAATATTATTTTCTTATATTTTATAACACCCCAACCATAGAAGCCTAGAGTAGGTGCTTTATTTTAATATATTTTCATGATTTTAAGGAATCATATCCGAAAAGAATGATTAGTTTAATAGTCTTGGGAAATAGATAACATATATTAACATTAAATTAAAATTCATAATATGTAGTATAGATAATTCACTGGGAAAACCCTTTTTCTCATATATTAACCCTACATATAAATTAGAAAACAATTATTACCATCATAGGAAAAAAATACAAAAGGGGAGAAATTAAATGATCAGTACTATTAAACAATACATCATAAACATTCATAAATAACCATAAAAATTAAGGAATGTACAAAAATAAAACCCAAAACTTTTTAAACACAATATTTAGCATAATATTAAAATAATAAATCAAATAATTCAATTTAAACAGTCAGTAGGATATTCTACTAGTTGAATAATCATGTGTAATATCAATAACCAATCTCATAATGCCGAAATGCATAATGCGAGACTACCTAAATGGAGGAGTTATATCGGGCCCCAACCTACACATACGATGTCTAACGGATTCCACTTATAAATGGGGTAAAATATAACTAACATAAACGTTTGTTCGAATAATACCATATGAAATTTAAATACTTCAACCATAAGAAATGAATGGAATAAAAATAGTACATACAAAGCCAAACATATCATAAAAAAATCAATACAATATAGAAGATTTATTCATAATAAATCAACTTCAATTACACATAAAATTGATAAATGTCTATTAACATAGATGAAAATAATCTAAGAACATTGTTAGAACTAATGTAGATCAATACCCCTTTTTTACATTGAAATTATTTTAAAAGGATGTGTAATTATAAAAGGAAGCATTTTATTTAAAACAACATTGTAAACTTGTATGGTGACTTAAAAATGATTAGTCATTATAATGGAACAAAATAACTACTCACCCCATATATGTTAAAAACATCTTTTCCTTAATTTATCAAGATGGTCATAAAGTTAATCATTTGAAATATTTCAGGTAAAATCCTTTCAATATGTTTTATAGAAAGTCATGTTTGTGTAAAAATGACTTAATTTTTTTATAATATTTTAAAATATATTCTAAGTAACTTGACATGGATGATAAAGATATCCATGTAGACACTTATATATAAACAACCTTGAATAATAATGAGATTGTGAAATTAACCCTTACCATTGTATTCATGTATTCGAGGGTACGTTAACCTATCATATAAGGATTAAATTAGGTTATTAAATTATAATAGAACCAAGTCAGTATTTATTATATCATATATGATCTTATTTTTTTTAAAATATTATTTCAGTATTACCATTGTTTCAGGTTTTAACTACTTCGTTTTCCCTTTATTATTTTATCATGTAGGTCATATTTGTTTATGAATATGACATATTTTATTTATTTAAATAATTATATTAAGTTCATTATTGTTATATTTAGTCATCATATTAATTTTATTTTCATTCTTGAATGGATAACATAGTGAATGAACCCCACCACCTCGTGGAGATAGTAGGTCATAATTAAACAAGAGTAAAAATATCATTCCCTTGATGAATAAATGGAAAATAATTGTTTGATATATTAATTATACCAAATAAATATCATTTTAGATTCATTAGATATTTCTACTATACACATCGTTATACTCATCCAAATAAACTAGTGTTGAATTAAAAATTACACCAAGACATGGAGATTGTAAGTCGTATGTATATATTCATGGTGGTATAATTCTTAGTAGAATGATTAAAATGAGAAATTACATTGTAACATGACTATAATAACATCTATGTATGTATATTACATTGTATTTTTGACTGTTTTGTGAAAAAATAAATAAATAGTTAGCAGACGAAGAAAAGAAATCAAACTGAATTGGTAAAACAATTACCTCTTCTTCGAGTGTATCTCTTTGAATGTAACCAAAGGAATATGTAGAATAGATTTCACTCCAAATTATCCCCACTATGATGATTTGAAGTAATTTTTTAATATAATTAGGAATATATTTTTTTGATCCAAAGGCCTTCAGAGGTGTGAATAGAAGAGAAGGAAAGGTGACCATTTATAAGAGAGGGGAGAGGCACTTTTGGAAGCTCCAAAAATATTAATTTATTATAAATTAATTTGTCATTTCAGATATATCCAAATTGAGTTATATCGAGGGTAAGATGATTATGGATCAAAATCATTTAAAACAATGATTTTTAGATAACATTATCTTATAAAACTAACCTTATCATTTGGATTTAACCCTTAGTTAAATAGTTTTACTATTATAAAGTTTACTTGCCTTTTTGTAATATAGGGTTTATATATTTACTACAAAATGCGAAAATAAACCCAAATGTATCATTTATAATATCTGTAACATTATCATAGTTATTTGGGTGATGATTACGATTTTATTAAATTTTTCACATTTCAAAAACTAATTTTTTAAAGTTTCATTTTTGTCAATTTCGATGCTATTCAAAGTTTTCATTTTAAAAATACCCAAACTACATGATAACAAAGAAATAATACTTCAAGTATGTCACTATCATATATATGTTATCTATAATTTTTTTATATCATTATGTAAGTTCAAATATATTTATTTTAATATTTTTAATATCATTTATTAGATATTTATATTAATTAAATAATTTTTGCAACGCTATTATTTCATCATTACTGTTAAATATTTGATATATAAAAATTATAAATAAATTTATAGGATTTAGTTAATTCATTTATCTTTCTATAGAATATTTTTAATTGATTTTATGTCTTTTATATCCTTATATTAAAATTATTTGTCTTATACGATATTAGAATGTGACATTTCTCAAGATTTAGTAATTTTGATAATATTCATGTCATATTCAGGGAAAAGGTAACATTAAATGATTCTACATACAAACATAGTTGATAAGGGTAAAATTTAATAATAAAATTGGATTTTAACAGGTTTAAGGGTAATTTTATAATATTATTTTACCTTTAATTACCAAATTTTCTCTTAACTGTCCTAATAAAAAATTTACTAAAGTTACTATTCATAATATCCATAAATAAAAGTAACTTATTAACATAATTCTGACCAAATTATTCCAAATATTAAATACATATTTACAAATTTAAAACAATTATGTTGAATAAATTAATTTAAAATAAACCCCATTGACAAAACGGGAAAATTAGTTTTTAAAAAGTAAAAACCATCAAAACAATAGATGTGTTTATATATAATCTTAATGTGAATATAATTCAAGTTAACCAAATTATATTAAATGATTAAAAAATAATCTAATTATACTTTCAATCCTATTAAATGTATAATCTATCAATATAAATAAATAACATGAAAAATATTTTTTGAATAAACATACAGTACTATTGACTATTCATTAAAATATGAATGTTATTAGAAAAACACCAAAAATGTGTCGAAAAAAAAATTTTATGTCCCCATAATAAAGGATAATATTATTTTGTAAAATTAAATATATAAAAGGGTGACATAACAAATTTTAAAAGGGATTTCCTTTAAAATTTTGTAAAATAATATTTTTGAAAAATACTTCTTATATTTGAAAAATGGAATCCTTTATTAAATTGTTTCTCTAAATTACATAATATTATTTTTAATATAATAAGGAATATTTAAAATAAAAAATGTGTTTAATACTATTAATAAAAACTTTTTAAATAGTTACTCGTGTTGGGATCAAACTCGATGTTGCGTGTAAAGCATGCTATAAAATAAATTAAAAAGAAGATTATTGTATAAGCTTGGGGTTGTTACAATACTAATTGCAACAAAATTTAATCCTAGAACTTTTTTAATTTGGTATTGTTAAGTAATTTTTTATTATTCAATATTCCATTATTACAATTCTATATCGGGACAAGTGTTGATAAAAAACCTTATTTAAAATGAATAATGGGAAGTATAAAGTTTACCAAAGATAACAAATACTGGGTTCTATGTATGAAAATATGTATATGAATGAAAAATATAACATCTATTTTTTTTTTATGAGTGATAGAAAATATGTTTAGGATAAAGTGATCAATAAAAATATAGAAGTCAGTGATGATCTAAGGGACTCTTTGAATCATTTCAAAAACTACTAGGATATAATTGTTGGTTTTTATATCGTTTATCTTTGATTTCATGAACTAATTTACTTTATATACAATAGAAACAACGAATAATACTTAAGTTACATGTAGAGTTTCATACATTAAATAATTCCTACAACAAACTAATATTTTTCATCAAAAGATAATAAAATTCAAAGATATTCTAATTTTCTTAACCGTACAAGGTTCAGAAAATTAACATTTATAATGTAAATAAATTAAAAAATTTATACTAACCAGGGACATCCCTTAGTCTAGTGGTAGATGCTAAATCCTTGTCGTACTATTGTTTTGGGTTTGATTCTCGCACCCTTTTCTGATGCGAGGGGTTTTCACCCGATGTGTGGGTTATCATTTTCATAAAACATTGTCATTATAACATTAAAAAACACTTAAATTTTTTTAACAATAAAAAATAATATCCAATGTTCATGTTTATCCATTAAAACCATTAGATATATCCAAAATACTTCTATCCAAAATCATAGTCTAATATTATTAAAGGATGGTCACTAAATTTTTATAATCAACACAATATAATATTGATCCGTTTATTTCAAATAAAAAACATGTGAATACAATAATTATGTAATCTCTTAATATATGTTAATAACCTAAATTAACATTAAATCTTATTGAATACATCAATTCTTTTTTAATCCATACATATAACATAGAATACTGGATATAAACCTAATATCAGAAAATATTGTAAACTCTAACAATGATAGAGTAATCAAAACATTATTCAGTTTAAGGTTGTCAATAATAACCAATTGACATTATCCAGATCAATCATCTGTTTATTCCGAATTCATTATCTCAGTATAAAATACATAATAAGGGTAAGGATTACCGCCACCATATATTTTCCCAAAATATTAACTTTCAACTATGTCACTTTACTTGGTACTATACAATATAAAATCTTTAATGAAATAATATTAATGTGAATTCACAATATACTTCATAATCCATAAAATATTAACAGAAAATAATTTTTGAATAGTCATATTCTTCATTACACTTCATTTTAAGTTTTATCATAACTAGTCATTATCTAATTTCATTATTTGTGGTATATTCTTTTGATGATGAGGAATATATTTGCATAGTGTTTAATAACCTCATAGTTGAATAATTGTATATTAGAGACCTTTTCTTACCCTTGATATCACAAACCTGTTTTCCTTTTTCTCCACACTTATAAAAAAAGTCCAGTACCATCAAGAAGTTATCGAGGTTATTCATTATACAGATATCAAAGGTGAGAGAATCCTTCTTTCCCTTCTTAAATTTATACATCATTTTTCTCAACAATTCTCTTCATCTCGTGCTTCCAATTATATCTATATGACATAAATAAATCATTACCTATTATAATAACAATTTATAATATTTATTCATATGAAAAGAATACATGGTAGTCTATTTCCATTTGAAAGGTTGGATTAAGACCATAAACGAAATGATCCTTATTACTCTTTGTGTCTTGTACATTGGTGAATCTCTAATTACATCTTCTAGGAACCATTTCTATAGGATGGAATATACTGAATTTCCTTATAATGTTTTTTACTTTGTATAACTCTAAGTATTTTATAACACATGACATAAATTTATGCCTTGTAAATCATATAATCCATAAATTTGGTTAAATTTGGGGCTCCCATTATTTAAAATCCTTCATAATGGAAGGTGAATACAATTTGAATTATCCTAAGAATATACCCCAAAAATGTCAATCCAGGTGAGAATTAAGGCTCTTTTTCATGTACCATGTTACCCCACATCAAGCCTGGAATCCATGGTCGGAGTTATTACTCTTAGGTACATCTAATCCAAAACCATGAAAACCTATAGTAACTAGAAAAAAATGTTTTTTATTGGAATACCCACACAATCACTAAATTTTCACTGTATTAGGATGTTCTACTATACTTAACATCCAAGTGTATCTTAGGGTTGTAATCCTTAATCAATGTTTATTTAATATAATTTCCATGTTTTTATTCAAAATATCCTCTGATGCAAAATATAACACCCCGAACTAGAAGCCTGAAATCACTATATTGTATTAATACATTGGCCTGATTACAAGGAATAGAATCCCAAATGATAGTTCAATTTAATAGTCATGGAAAATAGATTTCATATATGAACATTATATTACATTTATTAATATGTAAAATATATAAATCTTCAAAAATTAGAATATTCTCCGAGCTAAAACTTGTATATCAATAATAATACATTAATTGGAATCCTGGGAAAAAAACATAGGAATTGGGTGAGCTCACATACTCAGCAAGGTTAAACAATACAATAGAAACATTAATAATTAAATATAAACATTAGGGAATATAAAAAAATCATGTTTAAACTAAATATTCAGCAAAATATTGAATGAATAAATCAAATAATAACATTTAAACATTCCCAAGGATATTTTAATTGTAGAATAATTACATTTATTATCAAAAACTATTTCATAATGGGGGGATGAATAATTCTTGGATATCATAATCATACCATGAAGGATTTGGTTAAGACACTATATATAATTGGGTAAGACAGCAGTCAAAAACAAAAACATCATTGTCACATAAGACATACCGTTGCATTGGGGATCTATAGTAGGCCTCACCCAAATCATTCAAAATCCAATGAATTCCTCTAATGAAAGAGGTGAAAAATAAACAACAAACAAATTCATATTAAAACATGTATTCAAAATGTCAATACATAAGCCGTAAGATATGAGTGGTATCAAAATTGTGAATCCAAATTGAAATCTATAATAAACAAATTAATACAATATGGATGATTTTATCATATTAAATCAAAAAATATTAATCAAAAAATACAAAAAAATATGTTGAAATAGATGAAAATAATTTAATAAAATAACTGAAACTATTTTTAAAATATATCCCATTTTTACCTTGAAATTTATTTTAAAGATTGTACAATTTTATAATGAACCATTTCTATTTAGAACTACCATTTAATTTTATAAGGTAAACAACACAATTTTAAGGTGTTATAAAGGTTTCAAATACTTTTTCACACCGTATAAGTTAAAAACATTCATTCTTTCTTATATCGAAATTTTCATAAAGCATGTCGTTTAGAAAATGAATGAAATATACATTGAAAAATGTTTTTAAAAAGTCAAACATGGAAAAATGACATTATAAAATTGCCAATAATAAGTTCAAATACATTTTAATAAAAATTTACATGTATGATAAGGATGTCCCGATAGATACTTATGTAAAAACAACCTCGAATAATAATGATATTGTGAAATTTACACTTACCTTATAAATTCTTTTAGTAGAGGGTGAGTTAAACTCATTTATAATAATTAATGTATGATATTAAATTATACCAGAACTATATCCTTATTTATGATATCATATATGATCCTCTTATATTGTTTTGTTAATCACTACTGGAATTTGGTCTTTTCCCAACGGTAGTATACCAACGGTTTACTTAAATCGTTGGTATAGTGAGCCTTTGCCAACGGTTTAACAAAACCGTTGGAAAACGGAATTTCGGTGGACCCTTTCCCAATGGTTCACCGGAACCGTTGGGAAAGGGTTCTAAACTCACACATTTCCCAACAGTTCATTGGAATCGTTGGGAAATGAGTAACCCTTTCCCAACGGTTCATTGGAACCGTTGGGAAAAGGGTGCTAAACTCACACATTTCCCAAAGGTTCACTGGAACCGTTGGGAAATGTGTGCCTTTGCCAACGGTTTTTATAAACCGTTGGCAAAGGATTCACCAAAATTCCAGATCGCGATCTCCTCTCCCCATTCGGATAGAGCCCTAATCTATTGGCTCTGCTGCTCTAGCGAACCCCATCCCTCCACTGCTCTTGCGAATCATAACACCAGCACCCCCCATCCCAATAGGTACACCCCCATATGAATAGGTAAAATTTGATCTCAACCATATTTTTGTAGTTGTTTTAATGAATATATTTTTTCTAGGTGTTGGTGGTTTAATTGATTATTGAAATTAATATCTAAATAGGATATTGTTTGTGTTTGTGAAGACTTCTTTAATGTATTTGTATTCTATGTTTGCAAGGAGAGTGTTCAAAACATGTAAATCAGAGTTGGGGGAGGCTATCGTGAACGTTTACATGTTTTGGATAATGGATTGTCGGAATTATGGATTGTGTTCAAACCAGTTTGAAATGTTTTGGATAATGGATTGTGGGGGTAGGGGGTGTCCACGAGGGTGGGTGGTTTGTCCACAATGGTGGGCGGGGGTGTCCATGGGGGTGGGAAAGGCTGTCAACGAGGGTGGGTGGGGCTGTCTAGGGGGTGTGGGCTGTCCTAGGGGTCTTGGTGGGGTGTCCTAGTGGGGGAGGGGTGTGTGGGGTGTCCAGGGGGGTGGTATGTCTAGGTGGTGGTGGTGGGGTTCCAGGGGAGGGGGTGTGGGATGTTTGGGAGGGTGGGCAGGGCTATCCAGGGGGGGTACGGGGTGTCCAGGGGGGTACGGGGGTGGGCGGGTTGTCCACAAGGGTGGACGGGCTGCCCACGGGGGTGGCCGGGCTGTCAATGAGGGGTGGCCGGGCTGTCCAGGGGGGTGGGTGGGCTGGCCACAGGGGGTAGGGGTGTCCAGGGGGGTGGTCGGGCTATCCAAGGGGGTGGACGGCTGTCCATAGGGAGAAGGGGTGTCGAGGGGGGTGGGTGGGCTGTCTGCGGGGGTGGTTGGGCTGTCTAGGGGGTATGGGGTGTCCACGGGGGTGGGCGGGGCTGTCCAGGGGGTGTGGGCTGTCCTGGGGGTCTGGGTGGGGTGTCCTGGTGGGGGAGGGGTGTGTGGGGTGTCCAGGTGGGGTGGTATGTCTAGGTGGTGGTGGTGGGGTTGCAGGGAATGGGGTGTGGGCTGTTTGGGAGGGTGGGTGGGGCTATCCAGGGGGTACGGGGTGTCTAGGGGGGTACGGGGGTGGGAGGGCATTCCACAAGGGGGGACAAGCTGTCCACGGGGGTGGCCGGGCTGTCAAGGAGGGGTGGGCGGGCTGTCCAGGGGGGGTGGGTGGGATGGCCACAGGGGGTAGGGGTGTCCAGGGGGGTGGGCGGGCTATCCAAGGGGGTGGGGGCTGTCCATAGGGAGAAGGGGTGTCGAGGGGGGTGGGTGGGCTGTCCACGGGGGTGGGTGGGCTGTCTAGGCGGTAGGGGGCGTCCACGGGGATGGGTGGGTTGTCCACGGGGGTGGGCGGGGCTGTCCACGGGGGTGGGAAAGGCTGTCCACGGGGGTGGGCGGGGCTGTCCAGGGGGTGTGGGCTGTCCTGGGGGTCTGGGTGGGGTGTCCTGGTGGGGGAGGGGTGTGTGGGGTGTCCAGGGGGGTTGGTATGTCTAGGTGGTGGTGGTGGGGTTGCAGGGGAGGGTGTGTGGGCTATTTGGGAGGGTGGGGTGGGCTATCCTGGGGGGTACGGGGTGTCCAGGGGGTACGGGGGTGGGCGGGCTGTCCACAAGGGTGGACACCAGAACTGCATTGTCGGTCACCACGGGCACATGACACGTCCGATTGAAGTTCCGTCTACTCGACCACTTCATAAATCAGTCACCCGTATTTGTCGTCTGATTTCAGTCCATTCCGAAATCGTTCGGCCCGTTTGGACCACCCTCACACACGTTTACGAAGCACGCACATCACTTAACGAATATTGAGCCATACCGCGCAAACCAAACGTCCGATTGATGTGACGTCTGCGCGTACACGTCACGAATAATAGTTAGAATGTTTCACGGTGGTTTCAGCTCATTCCGAGGTCGTCCTCTATGAATTTGACAGTTTGACGCCCGTTTTGGCCGTTTATGACACCAGAACTACGTTGTCGGTCACCGCGGGCACATGGCAGGTCCAATTGATGTGCCGTCTGCTCGACCACTTCAAAAATCACTCACCCGTATTTGTCCTCTGATTTCAGGCCATTCCGACTTCGTTCGGACCGTTTGGACCCCCCTCACGCGCGTTTACGAAGCGCGTGCATCACTTAAAATATGAATATTGAGCCGTACCGCGCAAACCGCACATCCCATTGACGTTCCGTCTGCGCGTACATGTCACAAATAATAAATAGAATGTTTCACGGTGGTTTCAGCTTAATCTGAGGTCGTCCGCTATGAATTTGACCATTGGACGCCCGTTTTGGCCGTTTTTGACACCAAAACTGCGTTGTCGGACACCGCGGGCACACGGCACGTCCGATTGACGTGCCGTCTACTCGACCACTTTAGAAATCACTCTCCCGTATTTTTCGTCTGATTTCATGCCATTCGGACTTCGTTTGGCCCATTTGGACCCCCCTCACGCGCGTTTACGAAGCGTGTGCATCACTTAAAACACGAATTTTGAGCCGTATCACGCAAACCGCACGTCCGATTGACGTGCCGTCTACACTACACGTCAGGAATAATAATTAGAATGTTGCACGGTGGTTTCAGGTCAATCCGAGGTCGTCCGCTATGAATTTGACTGTTTGATGCCCGTTTTGGCCGTTTGTGACACCAGAACTGCGTTGTCGGTCACCGCGGGCACACGACACATCCGATTGACTTGACTTCTTCTCGACCACTTCATAAATCACTCACCCGTATTTGTCGTTTGATTTCAGGACATTCTGAAATCGTTCGGCCCGTTTGGACCACCCTCACTTGCGTTTACGAAGCGTGCACATCACTTAAAACATGAATATTGAGTCGTACCGCGCAAACCGCACGTCCGATTGAAATTCCATCTACGCGTACACATCTCGAATAATAATTAGAATGTTTCACGGTGGTTTCATCTCAATCCGAGGTCGTCCGCTATGAATTTGACCGTTTGACGCCCGTTTTGGCCGTTTATCACACCAGAACTGCGTTGTCGGTCACCGCGGGCACATGGCATGTCCAATTGACGTGTCGTCTGCTCGACCACTTCAGAAATCACTCACCCGTATTTTTCGTATGATTTCAGGCCATTCTGACTTCGTTCGGCCCGTTTGGACCCCCCTCACGCGCGTTTACGAAGCCTGCACATCACTTAAAATACGAATATTGAGTCGTACCGTGAAAACTGCACGTCCGATTGACGTGCCGTATGCACGTACACGTCAAATATAATAATTAGATTGTTGCACGGTGGTTTCAGCACAATCTGAGGTCGTCCGCTGTGAATTTGACCGTTGGACGCCCGTTTTGGCTGTTTATGACACCAGAACTGCGTTGTCGGTCACCGCGGGCACACGGCATGTCCGATTGACGTGTCGTCTGCTCGACCACTTCAGAAATCACTCTCCCGTATTTTTCGTCTGATTTCAGGCCATTCCGACTTCGTTCGGCCCGTTTGGACCCCCCTCACGCGCGTTTACGAAGCGCGCGCATCACTTTAAACACGAATATTGAGACCTACCGTGTCAACCGCACGTCAGATTGAAGTTCCCTCTGCGCGTACACGTCACGAATAATAATTAGAATGTTTCACGGTGGTTTTAGCTCAATCCGGAGACATGGTGTGGCCGGCACAACTCAAAGTGTCCGTCTTTTGTTTCAAAAGGACGTCATTTTAAGTGAAAAGCATCAACTGACATACGGAAAACCGACCAAACGCATTCCGAATCTGTTGATAATTTATCCCAACAATCCATGGGTCATATGTGACGTGTACGAGCCAACCTGGGATGAATCCGAGTCGCGGTGTGGCCAAGATAAGTCTAAGTGGCTCTCTTTTGTTTAAAATGGGCACCATTTTAAGTACATACGGAAAAACGACCAAACGGATTCGGTTTCCGTTGAAACTTTAGGAGAACGAAACATGGCTCATATGTGCCGTGTACGAATCATCCCCGCCTCAATCCGACATGTGGTGCGGGTGACACCAGTCCAAGTGTCCATCTTTTGTTTCAAAAGGACGTCATTTTAAGTGAAAGGCATCAACTGACATACGGAAGAACGACCAAACGCATTCGGATTCTATCGATATGTTAGCACAACAATCCATGAGTCATATGTGACATGTACAAGTCAAACCCGTCTTAATCCAAGACGTGGTGTGGCCGACACCGCTCTAACTCTGTCTCTTTTTTTTTAAATGGAAATGATTATAAATGAAAAGAACAACTGGCATACGCAAAA
The DNA here is from genome assembly GCA_963277665.1 of Viscum album. Lineage (NCBI taxonomy): Eukaryota > Viridiplantae > Streptophyta > Magnoliopsida > Santalales > Viscaceae > Viscum > Viscum album. The sequence goes on along the minus strand of OY728159.1, from coordinate 956,658,153 downwards.
CCGACCGAACGCATTCGGAATCTTTTGATAATTTATCACAACGATCCATGGGTAATATGTTACATGTACGAGCCAACCCAGGATGAATCTGAGTCTCGGTGTGGTCAGGATTAGTCTAAGTGTCACTCTTTTGTTTAAAATGAACAAAATTTTAAGTACATACGGAAAACCGACCAAACGCATTTGGTTTCCATTTAAACTTTAGGAGAACCATCCATGGGTCATATGTGACGTGTACGAATCAACTTCGCCTCAATTGGAGACGCGGTGTGGTCGGTACCACTCATAGTGTCCATCTTTTGTTTCAAAAGGACGTCATTATAAGTGAAAAACATCAACTGGAATACGGAAAACCGAACAAACGCATTTGGATTGTGTCGATACTTTAGAACAACGATCCATGGGTCAAATGTGACGTGTACGAGTCAACCCCGCCTCAATCTGAGGTGCGGTGTGGCCGGTATCACTTTAGCTGTATGTATATTTTTTTAAAATGGACATCATTTGAGGTAAAAATATATGGTATAGAAAAAACCGATCAAATTATGAATTGAATTTCGGATTCCACATATAATTGTCATATAAATTTTAAATTGAATTCTATATGAATTATGTACGTTTATAATTACGTTATGAATTCTAATTTAATTATGGATGTGTATAGTTTCAGGATCCATTATATGTCAAATGTGTATGAATTTGTTCGTAATTGTATATGTATTTTTTATTTTATTGCAGGTACAATAATTGGATTGAAAATGAGGTCAAAATGAGGCATGATGGACAGGGGCCTGATGGACAGGGGCTGTGCAAATTGCAGGCTGCTGCAATTTGCAGCATAGGATATGCCAATGGTTTAAAACCATTGGCATATAATCCTAAAGAAGTTTTTACCAACGGTTCATTGAACCGTTGGTAAATATCTCTTTTCCCAACGGTTCTAAACTGTTGGGAAAGAGTTCATCCATGGGGATATCCCAACGGTTTGGGGAGAACCGTTGGGAAAACAATCCCAAAACTGATATTTCCCAACGGTTCTCCCGAACCGTTGGGAAAAACTATCCCAATGGTTTGGAAGAACCGTTGGGATAGGGTGGATTTTGTGAGCCTATACCAACGGTTTCCAGTAAACCATTGGGAAAACGTTTTCCCAACGGCTTACTTCCCCACGGTTATTAGAACCGTTGGTATATCATATACCAACGGTTAGAGGGGCTTTCCCAACGGTTGTGAACCGTTGGAAAATATTATATTTCCAGTAGTGAATATTATTAAAGTATTACCATTGTTTCAGGTTTTAATATCAATATTTTCCTAGTCCAATTCTGTGATATAAGTCATTTTTTTAATAGGATGCATTTTATTTGCATATATATAGATATTAAGTTCATAATTTATATTATTAATCATCATATAATTTTTAGAATCCTTCATGAATGGTTAATTTCGATCTTAAATCTCATTGCTTCGTGGAGATGACTGACCCTATGAACGCATGAGTGATAGTATCATTCCCTTTGTAGGTAAATGGTAAACAATTATATTGTATATTAATTATAAATAACATTTATAAAGTTACATTCGTTATTTATATCCATTATAATCATCATTATTACCATCCAAATAAATTAGTTTTTAATAACAAATTACACCATGGCATGGAGATAGTAAGCCTTATGTACGCACGCATGGTGATGTTGTTAATCATATGGTGGAAAAAATGTGGAAGTTGGTTGTCAAATGATTATAATAAAATCAAATTATATATATGATAATGGATATGTTTATTTGGTATGGAAACAACATAGATAGAGGAATTATAATAAGAATATAAATTTAATTGAATTGGTAAAATAATTACTACTTATTCGAGCGACTCCTTTTGATTTCAAAAAAAAGGACTCCTTAGGTTGGATTTTTGAACAAATTATGGCCTTTAAGATGATTTGATGGAAGTTTAGGTGAATTTTACATTGTTCCTACAATCCAAAGGGATATAGATGTGTTAAAAAATGGGAAGGAAGGGTTCCCATTTATAAGATATGGGAGATGAATTTTTGGCAACTAAAAAACTATTAGTCTATTAGAAATTAATTATGGTTTCAAAATAGAACCAATGTGAATTAGTTAGAGTCTAAGATTAGTATGGGTATAAATCCACTAAAAAATGTTTTTAGACATGTTTAGGTAAAAAAGTAATGTTTTCTTTTGGATATGGCCTTTAGTTAAACAGATTAACTATTTCCATGTTTACATATCATTCTATAATATAAGATTAATATAGTTACGATAAATTTACAAACTAACAAGAATTGCATAATTTATGATGTATTTATCATTATCATTGTATTCTAGTTGATCCTTAGGTTTTTATTGTTGTTATATCATCTACTAAAATATTATTTATTTTAAATTATCATTTTTGTCAATTTTGATACTATTAAAAATATATTTTTTTAAATATCAATCCAACACAATAACATTGAACCCAAACTTAATATATTTCAATAGAATGACTATGATTTCAATAAAATTAGGTAATATTATTAATTAATTCAATGTTTATTTATTTTAATATTTGTAATATCATTTATTTGATATTTCAATTACTTAAAAAATTTCTATATCATTATTTTTTCAACATTAAAGTTAATTATTTAATCTCTAAAAATTATATATACATTTCTATGATGTATTGAAATATTTTATATTTCAGGATGATATTTATAATAGATTTTTTTTCTCATGTATAGCTCTATATTAAAATTATTATACATATAATAAATAAGAATGTGAAATTTTTCACATTCACTATTTTTAATAATATTCATTGAATATGCAAGAAAAATGGTCAATTAAATAATTCTGTTTAGAATCATTGGTGATAATGATCGAAATTAGTCATATATTTGTATTTTTATTGGTTTTGAGAAACATTATAATATTATTTTTACAATTAATTACCCAAATTTACCCGTAACCATGGTAATTAAAAAATTATTATAGTTACTATTTATAATTAAAAAAAAGTAATGTATCAACAAATTTTTTTCCCACTAATTCTAAATATTGAATAAAAAATTTAAAACTTTAAATCACATAATTGTACGTAATTTATTTAAAATTAAACCCCATTGACAAAAAGTTAAAATGGTAATTTCAAAAGTAATAACCACTAAAATATTGGCATGCATTTATTTCTAATTTTTATGAGAAAATAATACATATTACTTAAATTATATTAATAGATAAAAACATATTCTATTTATACTTTAAAGAAAATTAAAATAATAATCTATCAATACAAATAAATTATTTGAAAATCCATTTTTGAATTAAAATATAGTATTTTTTATTATTAAAAAAAGTTGAAAATTAGTAGAGAAACACCAAAAATTTGTACCTACTAAATTATAGTTCCTGATTCGAAATGAATATGTTATTTTAATATATATATATATATATATATTTATTTAAGATATTGAATTTAAATAGGGATCTCTATTAAAAGGTAGTAACATTGTTTTTTAATACTTGTTTTATTAGAAAAATGTAATATTTGATTTTATAATATCAATAAAATATATTAGATTAATGTTAAAAATATTATGGGATATATAAAATTCAAAATTTAATTAATAGTATTCATAACCAATTTTTAAATAGCTACTCATGGTGTTCTTGAACTCGGTGTTGCGTACGATACAAACTATTGAATTATTTAAAAATTTGTGTACTATGGAAGCATGTGGTGTTAGATATTTCATAAAATAAATAATTTTAGTAAGACTTTAGTGTATTTAAAATTTTAAATTTAAATTATAATCACACATCATAACTGGTTTAACATTTAATTAAAAATAAAAATTAGTTTTTTGTATTTGGAATTTTTTTTCTCATTCATGTGTGAGATGCTCTAATTAATTTGGACGATTGTTTACAAAGTGATAAATATTGAATTATGTAAATCTATAAATATTCCATTATGTTATTTTATTTCAATATATGAACTTTTGTATGTATTATTTTTTATTGGAATATATTTTTATTGGTTCCCATATGTCTATAGTGTTATTTTCTAAGATGAAGTTGTTTCTTATTCCATTGGTGGCATTGTGTGAGGTAGTCGTTGTATTGAATTGTGTAGTGAGGAAACCATTACATTTCCATGTATAGATTGATATAATGTGTAGCATGGTTTTTTGTTATGGTATTACTAGATAATGCATATTATTTTTCAATTTACCAATAATAAACAAAAATAACTATTAATAATGAATTTGATAAATTTACATGGTTAAAATTGAATTAAAGAATGTTTTAAATAAAATAAAAATGCCTCAAAATAGTAAAAATGTCGTGGAGACGGTAGTCTGTACGTACGCCCGAGCGATTATATCGTTCCTATGGTCGTGGAATTGTGTTGAAGTGTATGTATACTATTTCAGTATCAATATCACTTTATAATAATCATATATAGTTACTCATTACACCATTATACCCATCTTATTAAGGTGGCGGCGGAAAATAGATTACACCACGGCGTGGAGACGGTATTTCGTACGTACGCACGCGCAGTGATTTCATTTTCCGTAGGATGGATAAGTGGTTAAATAGGGTTGTTTCATACTTATAATAACATATCAGTATATGAGTGATACTGATGTTATTACTTCATAATGAAACAACTAAATAAGAATAAGTTGAAGAAGAAAGAAATTGGAAAGGATCGATAATGGATATTACCTCTTCTTTGAAGTGCTTCGTTGAGACCTCCTTTTAGGGCACTAAAATTGGTCTTTTAAGAAGACCAGGACATCTAGGATGATACTAGGGAAGTGGAGAGGAGAGTTTGGCAGGGTTTGGCGGAGCTTGAATGCTCAAATTGGTGTGAGGAGGAGAGGGAGGAGGTGTCCTTTTATAAGGGAGGAGAGGCGCATCTTAGGAAAATCTCAAAATATTATTTTATATTAAGGTCAAATGCGGTTTATAATGGTTACAAATGGTCTTATTTCTAAGATAAAGTGGGGATGGGTAGAAATCCTCTCATCCAATAGGATTTAGACAAGTTTAGGTTATTATTTTAACCTTATCAATTAGATTTAACTCTAAGTTAAATTATTTAACTTTTACCGTGTCTTTTTGTTTTCTTACACTATATTGTTAATAAACTTACTATATGAAGCCAAAGTAACCCCAAGTTGTTTATTATTAATATATCTATCCTTATATAAGTCATTTGGTCAAACGTTAGATTTTTAAGAATTAAATAACAATTAATAATATAATATTAGTTTTAAAAACTAATTCATGTCAATTTTGACACTATTTGGTACATGATTTTTCTTAAATTTATAACAGAATGATAAGTTCGAACAAAGTTACTTAAATCATCAATAACATGTCATATTAACCTAGAAAATTAGTGTAAGTAATAAAAAGTCTCAAATTACATTTATTTGGGCATTTATAACATCAATTATGTTAATATTTTCTTAAAAAGGTAATTACTGCATCATCGTTGTGTCATAAATAAATTAACATATTTAAAGTATAAAAATTATAAATAAAATACCATTATGTAGGAAATCGTTTTAGCTTTCTAATGAATATTTATAGTCGAAATTATATTATGTATAACCCTATATTAAAAATGTTTTAGTAAATAAACATTGATTTTAACTCTTTTAACTCTTCTTTGAATTAAATAATGATAAATGTCCTAATCTAATCCAAGTGGGACTAAATGATAATATTTTCCACTTAAGGTTGTTGTTGGTCGAGATACACTTGTCCAATAGGATTAGGACATGTGTTAGGGTAATATTAATATCATTTTTACCCTTAATTACCCTATTTACTTTTAACCGTGGTAAATAAAAGTAAAAAGTTACTATTCACCAAAAATTATTTTCATCTCATTGAACCACATTTTACTTACTGACATCAACTGTGTCTCTCGGATTTTTGAAATTCCATTCACAGAAGCGGTAAAATTATGATTTATGAAAAAATTAATTTTTTTATCTACCACTTAGTAGTTTCACTATTCATCAAAAATTGAAGTTTTTCAGAAAAATGCCAAAATTTCACCCTAAGTTAAAATTGATACTCCGAATCCAAAAATGAAGTCCATTTTGAGAGCTAAAATTTCTAAAATTTTAAAAGGTGGTTATTAATATTCTTAACGGCTAGTTTTAATAATATTTTAATAGCATATCTTTGTTTAGTGAAACTCAGTATTACGTACTACACACGCTATCGAGGAAGGTCACGATTGCGTGTAATGCAAGGCAAGTCAAGGATGCGTGTTGTGCAAGCTCCCTTTGGTGTAGCGTACAACACAAGGCATTAATAAAATTAAAAATAATATTTTTCATAAAATATTGGGCTGTTACAATATTGAGGGAAATCTCATGCCATGACAATTTTTATGATGGTTTCGATTACAACATCATTAATTGTACAAATTCCATCATCAATAGAGTGGATAAGAACTTAGATAACCCTTGATCAAACCATTCATTCATTTCTAAATAATATTCTAATAGTATCATGATTCCTTAATTATTCATTGGAATTAACTTTTTAGTGAAAACCCTTACTGGTTTGATGACCACATATCATGTATTATATTCCTCAGTTAATGTTTGTGAGAATGTTCTTCCTTTAAATATTGTTATTAGACCAATATATGAGTTCAATGTGATCATATGAAAGGTTTGGAATAATTTATGTAAAGGATAAATTAATTTCTAATGAATGGAGGTCATGTTTGACATTCTAAGCCGTCATATTATCACTTATATATGCAATAATAAGTATAATCTTCTATTTTAAGTCACGTCAATTTATATAGTTTAGATTCATATTAATAGTGAGCATCTATCTCTGATGGTTGGGAATAGTCATAGAATCGATGATATTCCTATTGAGTTTAGTCTTATGATGTCTATCAGGATGTATTTAGTATCTTTCTAAAAAAAATTATTTATTAATATAACTAATGTATTTTGCCACACCTATATCAACAACTACCTATAGAATTACCCTGAATGAGTTACAATAATTGAAGAAGTAACTTCATGTGAGACAAGAAAAGGGATTTAGTCTCCCTAGTGAATCACATTACTTTAGTCATGTTCATTCAATTAAAATTAATTGCTGATATATGTTAATTTCCATTGATTATAGAAAAATGAATAAGATCAAGATCATAAACATGTATCCTTCATCCCATATTCATAACCCATTTGATCAATTGTAAGGATATGCACACATTTCATTGACATTACAATGTTCTATATATCATCATGTGATATTAATTATGCAAGATATAGCCAAATATATATTTCATACAAGGTATGGAAAATATTAATATATAGTGTTGTCGTCTGGTGTTACTAATTTATGGACTATTTTAATGGATTTAATGAATTGAGTCTTAATATATTACCCAAACCAGTTCATGATGTTCTTTATAGATGATATTAATATCTATTCCGAGTGTATGGAAAAAATTAAGATCAAATGTAATTTTTATTGATGTCCATAAGGAAGGATAAAATGTAAACAAAATTTAAAAAGATATTAATTTGGATGAAGAATATTACAGTTATAATTTATGTAATATAAATAGATGGTATATCAATATATCACACAATAATGTTTTTTGGAATATTATCTATAAACATCTATTATTTTATAAGGGAAAATATTACCATATATATGAATATAACATGCATAAGGGTCATCATACCAAATAACCATAATTAAACAAGATTATCATTCCCATACATCATTGAAGCGATAACTGATCATTATAAATAATACGAGACAATGGATAATAAAAAAATAATTATCATTTAATTATAATAAATTAAATACAATTTTTATCTATTTAAAAAGTTAATGTGGTGTTACCACACACATTCAATAAATTTCATTATCATTCTCTCACTTTATAGTCACACATCAACACCATTTAGATGACTGTTTTTCCATTTAAGAATTTAATATTATCATGGAATTTCCATGGGTACACCAAGAAGGGTGGAAGAAAATTAAGGGACCTAAAACAAATTGAATAAGACATCACTATTGTAACGCCCTAACCCCAGCTACCCAGAGTCAGTGCATTACTTCGTAACATTGGCATGATCACAAAAGATCAAGTCTCGAAATACCGATTAGTTTAGTAGCCTTGGAAACACTAGATACATTCATAAACGTTACATTACATCATAAAGTGAAAAACTACAATAACAAAGTCTCCATAGACCAAACTCATATCCTCTTCTGACAATCCCTGCAGGTCATTCATAAAATACTTCTTCACATCCTGGAAAATATTAAAACATTGAAAGGGGTGAGCTCAGATGCTCAGTACGGATAACAATATTGCGGAAGCTTTAATAAATAAACATTAACATTTAAGGCAATGTATAACTAAAACAAAAGCCTTTTAAACATGGACTTCAACATAATATGGAAAATGTAAAATGAGATAATGCCATTTACTTATTCACATGGATATTCTACTGGTCGAATAATCACATGAAATATCAATAACCACTTTCATAATGATAGAATGCATAATGCCAGACTATCATAACCACGTAGCCAAGGCCTCGTGCCAAGACCACAAATAAGATTTTTTCAAGGCCTCGTGCCAAGACACTAGTTTGTCTCATGAGACCTGCCGATGCATCGAGGAGCTGTAGCAGGCTCCACCGGTCACTTATTAAGTCCAATTCATTCATCATATGAATAGTTTTAAACATATCATAAACCATAACATAATCGTATCACATAAAACATGCATAAAGGAAACATAACATTTCCACATTTCAATCACAAGATATCAATACAACACATTGATATAATAAAAATGCTTTCAAAACAATTTTCAATACCAAAATAAAAGAATGTTAAAACTTTGTATATATTTTTCATTAAAAAAATGATGGCTTGTAGAGGAAGCCAAAACTCAAATAATGGTCACGACGGCGGAGAAGTCGTTGTCACCACATAAGTACAGAAATAAAAACATTCCCTTTTTGTCGTTTAGTAAAACGCTTTGTATAAAAAAGATTCCTTTTGAATAAACATAAAAGTCAAAGGGTTTTATACACCATATAAAAGATAGTTTTATATAAAACCAAATATGCCTCAATGAAAGGAGATTGAGACAAAGTCCTTAAAAAGATCATTTTTAAAATAAAATAGATCTATTATGTGTATTCACTATAGGTACACATAAATAAATTACAAATACAAAATAAGACATAATAATATCATGACATAATTTGAAAGTAGGAGATTAACCCAAAGAATGGAAATTTGGTTAAGAAGTTCCCTTACCTTGCGTCCTGTCCTGACTCGACCGTTCTTTAACCTCCTGAATAATAAACTAGAGTTAATTTATATTTACTTAAGAACCTTTTTCATGTTCATTATTTCTTTTATATCCCTTATTACCATGTTATGAACATTATGTAATTATTTAAGTTTATAACGGTCATTTTGTCGATCTTAGGTACTTGAGTCAAAAATAAAATTCTTATAATTACAAGTTGTTTATTTGGTGATATATCCATTATATCCAGAATTATGTTCATGATTTAGATATGATATATATCATATATATCCAGTATATACATGCATTTATAATATTACATAACATATTGAGGTAAGAAATGAAATTCATTGTTCATGGAGACGGTAAGCCGTACGTACGCATGAACGCTACTTTCATTTATATTTCGTATTTAATTGAATGAAATCATAATTATATAAAGGTATAATATAGTTCCAGTATAATATCATATATAATATCATTTAATCCATCCTTTATACATCCCACATATGGCATTAACGATTCACATCACTTTGAGGGGGCGGTAGTCCGCACTTCCTAAAATGAAATTATCGCGTTTACCCATAATGGAAAGCATAAAGTATGCCATAAATGAGAAATAAAGAAGCATAAGTAAATCATAAACATATTATATATCCTATATAAATATAGTGACATCTTAATGGCCACCTTAGAAGGTGTTATATGAGTGTTTGAACAATCATCGTTTCGTGAGGCAGAAATTCACCATCCATAGAAACCGTATGTTCTTTAACCATTAAATGTAGGTGTGTGTAAGTTTAGCTCTAATACATCTTATAAAAACATCCTAATATATTTAGGATACTGGTGTTGTTACAAATGAAATGAATAAAAAGAGTTTATGGGGTTGGAGAAGAAAAATAAAACAAAACAACATTAGAGAAGACATTACCTCAAAATCGGGTAACTCTTTATGATTTGAGCCAAAGTCTTCCTTGGGAAAAGTTTTGCACAAAGGGAGGCTTCTAGGAGTAAGGGAAAGAAGTTGGGAGAGTATTTGGGCAGATGTTGGCCAAGCAAAATGGCTTGAATGTGTGAATGAGGTGGTAGAGGTGGGGGCCTTTTATAAGTGGAGAGGAGGGGCACTCTTGGAAAGTAAAGAAAAGTCACTTTATTATAAAATGAGTTTCGGATTTCAGAGGTCCCACACTTATATAATTCTAGGATAAGGTGATAAGGGTTCTAAATAAACTCATCCAATAGGTTTTTGACAAGTGTAATCCTAGGATTTCACAGTATCGTTTTATTTTATTTAAATCGTTAAATAATTAGGTCATCGTTGCATCGTCATGATGTCATAAATAATTTAATTTATTTAATGTCTAAAAATTATAAAAAAAATACTATGAGTTAGGAAATAGTTTTAGCTTTCCAATTACTATTTATAGTCAAAAATATGACTTCTATAACTCCATGTAAAAATTGTTTTATTAAAACATTTCATGTTTGTGTCATTTTTTACTTTAACATTAAATAAAAGGTATTTATGTCATTTTCTAACTAAAGTGGATCCATGGGGTCCCCAAGTTGACCCATGGATTGTCTTGGTCGGCCATGGCACATCCAATGAGCGTAGGACAAGTGTCAAGCTCATCTCATATTATTAAAACATTATTTTTACCTTAAACTACACTAATTACCTCTAATCGCGATTAAGAACTTACAAGTTACTATTTACCAAAAATTATTTTAATCTCATTGAACCAAATTTTACTTCTTAATGAAAAACATGTATGTCATATTTTTGAAAGTCAAATCACAGAAGTGGTCATATTTCATTTAAACGAAAAATCAGTTATTTAACTACCACTTAGTGGTTTCACTATTCATCAAAAATTGAAGTTTTTCAGAACAATGCCAAAATTTCACCTTAAGATATAATTGATATTCCGAATTCAAAAAATGATGTCTATTTTAAAAAATTCCAAAAATATAAGTTGCATTAATTAATTTTATAATTAATTCCCACTGTCACAACAAATAGCGTGTTTTTAAGAAACAATTTATATCAAAAGATTGGCAATTATTTATGCCAATTTCATTGTTAAATTAATTCTAATGACCACCATTGGATAAAATGGTAAAAATATATTCTAATTATACTTTAAAACCACTAAATAGTATAATTTATCACTATAAATTATTTTGATTAAAAAAAGTTGTTTTTAAGTATTTTTCACTATTCATAAAAAATTAGAAGTTCTCAGAAAAATACCAAAAATTCAGCATAGGCTAATTTCGATATTCCAAATCCAAAAATGAAGTCCATTTTGAAATATAAAAATTCTATAATTTTAAAAAGTGGTTATTACTATTCATAACGGCTACTATGATTAGTCGCGGTGTTTTAGAACTCGAAGTTGCATACAATGCAAGCTATTGCATTATTGAATGAGAAGCCTATTGTGGAAGCTGGGGATGTTACATTCTCCCCACCTTCAATAAATTGCGTCCTCGCAATTTGAAATTTTTCTTGGAAAATAAAAGGTTGAAAATAGAAAATACCTTTGTGGAAAACCTACATCAGAAATAAGATTAATATAATTTAGCCTTAATAAGAGGGAAAGGGAAATGAAAAATTCACCACCCAATTATGATCTCGATTAGGAGAACATTGGTAGCAATTAGAGACATATAATTGGAGAAAAAACGTAAATATTTGTAGGGAGTGATTGAGGTCATCAATCACAATCAACTGTCAAATTGAGGGCCTCAAAGCCTTCAATCTATGTTGATTTAAAATATCATCAGTTCAACAAGACATAAGGTATTAGGATAACACATTTAATTGTTTTAATATCCCTTTACTAAAGTTTAAGAATTAATTTATTCATTGAATAAGAGATAGGTATATTTATATTTATGCTTGACAATTAGAGTTTCAACCTTCAACTCATCTTTCACCCAAAAAGATAATAGAACTCAAAAATATTATACTTATCCTAACTGTATAAGGTTCCAAATGTTAGCACATACCATTTAGATTAGTAAAATTATTTTGTAATAACTAGGGACTTCCTGTAGGCTAGTGGTAGGAAATAAAGGCCTGTCGCACTATGGTTTTGGGTTCGATTCCTACAGATTTGTCTGATGTGACGGGTATGCCCCACCCTGCAGGTTGTCTTTTTCCTAAAACTATAGTATTATAATATTCCAAAAATAATCTTCATAAATTTTTTAACCTTTAACAATACTATCCAAAGATCAACTTAATCCACTCCAACCTTTATAGTTATCCAAAATACCTCTGTCCAGACTTTCTCTAAAAGGTCTCTTAATTCCAAAATCAATTGTAACATCAGATTCCCCAAATAATGTAATGTTTCTTTTATTGTCAAATACTAAAAATATGATTACCTTCATCTTATTAAAACCTTAATGAAAAAAACAAGTACTACAGTACAATCATTATATATATCACATTATTATTATAACCAGAATATAATCCTTGAGTCCCAAAAGCACCAATCCATTAATTATTCCACTTCAACTGTAGTCACAACATATGATTGTCCATGATCCCCTGGCCTTTTCTGAGGTATGTTTCCCTGACGCTTAGGACATTCATTTGCATAATGACCCATTTCCCTACAATTGTAGCATTCAACGTTGATACCCTCTTTCTTTCCCTTGCAATCACATGCCTGGTGACCTTTTTCTCCACATTTATAACAAACTCCCATTACTTTTAGGCAAGTACCAGGGTGATTCTTCCCACAATTATCACATGATGGAAAATCCTTCTTTCCCTTTTTCCCTTTATCTGTCTCTTGTTCCACCGTTCTCTTCTTCTCTTGCTTTACTTTGTTGTCATAATACTTAGAGAATTCCTTTTCTATCTTGATAGCACATGAGACAATATCTTCGTATGTTGAAAAAGATTGTGATACTAAAGCTCTACGGAGAAATGGTTTTAACCCATCAAAGAAATGATCAATATTACCTCTTGGGTTACGTATATAATCTGCAACATACCTTGCTAACCTTGTAAAGTTAGCCTCATACTTTGCGACATTCTCATCCTCCTTTTGTCTCAGACTAAAAAATTGCCTTTCCATATCTGCTCGATGGTAATGAGGAAAGTATTTTTCTAAGAAAATCTCTTTAAACTCCCTCCATTCCATATTCGATACGTCATCATCTTCCTTTGTATTTTGAATCAATGACCACCATTGATCGACATCTCCAGTGAGGTGGTAAACTGCCATGATATCCTTCTCCCTTTCGCAACTCCCCAAGGCATGGAATATTTTCTCTAAGGAGTTTATCCATTGCTCAGCTACTAACGGATTTGTACCCCCATTAAATGTTGGTGGTTGTTTCATCATGAAGCGGTCTAACATTGATCCTCCACGTTGCGGATCAGGGTGCTCCATACGGGTAAGGTTATTATTCATAACCTGAGTGAGTTGTCCCAGTATGGTAATAAGTTGATCAACACCAGTTGTATCTCCAGATCCACAATAATTATCTTGACCAGGAGGGCAATCCTTACACGGAGTGCGTGAATTGATACAGTTTCCATTCCTTCCACTAGGCGCCATTTCTAAACAATGGCATAAACTAGATTAGTTTATGAATTAAAATACATAATTCCATATTTGTAAAACACTTTACATAAATTGAACTATTTATGGATATAATCCATAATCATAAAAATGTTTTCTTTGAGAAAGTATATACTCATAACCCTTCATAGTGTTTTGTATTGAAAATGAGAATTATCCTAAGCATATCCCCCGGGAGTGTCGTAACCAAGAGTGCAGCAAGGCCCGTTGTCGTGCACCGGTTCCCGTTCAAGTCTAGCTCAAAGCGGTGTTTTCGGGATTTAACCCTAGGTACATCTGTGACAGAGCCGCCTCTACCTGCTCATATCCAAACAGGGATGTATTTCTCGGAAAACTCACAAAATCTCTATAATACCAAAATTATAGGAAGTTCTTCTATACTAATCCTCAAAGTCTATCTTCGGGCAATGTGCTATAATCAGAGTTTATGTAAATCTAGCTTCCAAGGTTAGTACTAAACTGCCTCTGATACCAACTGTAACGCCCCGACCCCAGCTACCCAGAGTCGGTGCATTACTTCGTAACATTGGCATGATCACAAAAGATCAAGTCTCGAAAGACCGATTAGTTTAGTAGCCTTGGAAACACTAGATATATTCAAAAAAGTTACATTAAATCATAAAGTGAAAAACTACAATAACAAAGCTTCCATAGACAACACTCATATCCTCTTCTGACAATCCCTGCAGGTCATTCATAAAATACTGCTTCACATCCTGGAAAATATTAAAACATTGAAAGGGGTGAGCTCAGATGCTCAGTAAGGATAACAATTTTATGGAAGCTTTCAAAAATAAACATTAACATTTAAGGCAATGTATAACTAAAAAAGCCTTTTAAACACGAAATTCAACATAATATTGCAAAAGTAAAATGAGAGAATGCCATTTACTTATTCACATGGATATTCTACTTGTCGAATAATCACATGCAATATCAATAACCACTTTCATAATGATGGAATGCATAATTCCAGACTATCATAACCACGTAGCCATGGCCTCGTGCCAAGACCACAAATAAGATTTTTTTCAAGGCCTCGTGCCAAGACACTAGTTTGTCTTATGAGACCTGCCGATGCATTGAGGAGCTGTAGCGGGCTCCACCCGTCAATTATTAAGTCCAATGCATTCCTCATATGAATAGTTTTAAACATATCATAAAACATAACATAATCGTATCACATAAAACATGCATAAAGGAAACATAACATTTCCACATTTCAATCACAAGATATCAATACAACACATTGATATAACAAAAACGCTTTAAAAACCATTATCAATACCAAAATAAAAGAAAGTTAAAACTTTGTATTTATTTTTCATTAAAAAAATGATGGCTTGTAGAGGAAGCCGAAACTCAAATAATGGTCACGGCGGCGGAGAAGTTGTTGTCACCGCATAAGTACGAAAAGAAAAACATTCCCTTTTTTTCGTTTAGTAAAACGCTTTGTATAAAAAATATTCCTTTTGAATAAACATAAAAGTCAAAGGGGTTTATACACCGTATAAAAGAATGTCGTGTATAAAACAAAATATGCCTCAATGAAAGGAGATTGAGATGAAGTCCTTAAAAAGATCATTTTTAAAATAAAATAGATCTATTATGTGTATTCACTATAGGTACACATAAATAAAGTAAAAATACAAAATAAGAGATAATAATATCATGACATAATTTGAAAGTAGGATATTAACCCAAAAAATGGAAATTGGGTTAAGAAGTTCCCTTACGTTGCGTCCTGTCCTGACTCGACCGTTCTTTAACCTCCTGAATAATAAACTAGAGTTTAATTATATTTACATAAGAAACTTTTTCATGTTCATTATTTCTTTTATATCCCTTATTACCATGTTATGAACATTATGTAATTATTTATGTTTATAACGGTCATTTTGTCGATCTTAGGTACTTGAGTCAAAAATAAAATTCTTATAATTACAAGTTGTTCATTTGGTGATATATCCATTATATCCAGAATTATTTTCATGATTTAGATATCATATATATCATATATATCCAGTATATACATGCATTTATAATATTATATAACATATAGAGGTAAGAAATGAAATTTACCGTTCATGGAGACGGTAAGCCGTACGTACGCATGAACGCTACTTTCATTTATATTTCGTATTTAATGGAATGAAATCATAATTATATAAAGGTATAATATAGTTCCAGTATAATATAATATATAATATCATTTACTCCATCCTTTATAAATCCCACATATGGCATTAGCGATTCACATCACTTTGAGGGGGCGGTAGTCCGCACTTCCTAAAATAAAATTATCACGTTTACCCATAATAGAAATCATAAAGTATGCCATAAATGAGAAATACAGAAGCATAAGTAAAACATAATCATATTATATATCCTATATAAATATAGTGACATCTTAATGGCCACCTTTGAGGGTGTTATATGAGTGTTTGAACAATCATCGTTTCGTGAGGCAGAAATTCGCCATCCACAGAAACCGTATGTTCTTTAACCATTAGATGTAGGTGTGTGTAAGTGTAGCTCGAATACATCTTATAACAACCTCCTAGTATATTTAGGATACTGGTGTTTTTACAAAATAAATGAATAAAAAGAGTTTAAGGGGTTGGAGTAGAAAAATAAAACAAAACAACATTAGAGAAGACATTACCTCAAAATCGGGTAACTCTTTTTGATTTGAGCCAAAAGCTTCCTTGGGAAGCGTTCTGCCCAATGTGAGGCTTCTAGGAGTAAAGGAGGGAAGTTGGGAGAGTATTTGGGCAGAGTTTGGACGAGAAAAATGGCTTGAAAGTGTGAATGAGGTGGTAGAGGTGGGGGCCTTTTATAAGTGGAGAGGAGGGGCACTCTTGGAACGTAAAGAAAAGTCACCTTATTATAAAATGAGTTTCGGATTTCAGAGGTCCCACACTTATATAATTCTAGGATAAGTTGATAAGAGTTCAAAATATACTCATCAAATTGATTTTTGACAAGTTTATGCCTTGGATTTCACATTATCTTTTTATTTAATTTAAATCGTTAAATAATGAGGTCATCGCTTCATCATCATGATTTCATAAATAATTTAATTTATATTATGTCTAAAAATTAAAAAAAATACTATGAGGTAGGAAATAGTTTTAGCTTTCCAATGACTATTTATAGTAAAAAATATGACTTGTATAACTCCATGTAAAAATTGTTTTAGTAAAACATTTCATGTTTGTGTCATTTTTTACTTTAACATTAAATAATAGGTATTTATGTCATTTTCTAACTAAAGTGGCTCCATGGGGTCCCCAAGTTAACCCATGGATTGTCTTGGTCGACCATGTCACATCCAATGAGGGTAGGACATGTGTCAAGCTCATCTCATATTATTAAAACATTATTTTTACCTTAAACTACACTAATTACCTCTAATCGCAATGAAGAACTTAAAAGTTACTATTCACCAAAAATTATTTTACTCTCATTGAACCACATTTTACTTCTTAATTACAACCTTGTATGTCGGATTTTTGAAAATCAAATCACAGAAGTGGTAATATTTCATTTAAATGAAAAATATGTTATTTAACTACCACTTAGTGGTTTTACTATTCATCAAAAATTGATGTTTTTCAGAACAATGCCAAAATTTCACCCTAAGCTATAATTGATATTCCGAATTAAAAAATGATGTATATTTTAAAAAATTCCAAACATATAAGTTTCATTAATTAATTTTGTAATTAATTCCCGCTGTCACAACAAATAGTGTGTTTTTAAGAAACAATTTATATCAAAAGATTGGCAATTGTTTATGTCTAATTTCATTGTTAAATTAATTCTAATGAACACCATTGGATAAAATGGTAAAAATATATTCTAATTATACTTTAAAACCACTAAATATTATAATTTATCACTATAAATTATTTTTATTAAAAAAAATTGTTTTTAAGTATTTTTCACTATTCATAAAAAATTAGAAGTTCTCAGAAAAATACCGAAAATTCAACATAGGATAATTTCGATATTCCGAATCCAAAAACGAAGACCATTTTGAAATATAAAATTTCTATAATTTCAACAAGTGGTTATTACTATTCATAACGACTACTATGATTAGTCGCGGTGTTTTGGAACTCAAAATTGCGTACAATGCAAGCTCTTTCATTATTGAATGAGAAGCGTATTGTGGAAGGTCGGGGTGTTACAACTATAATAATTAGATCAAATATATTAAAATGAACCTGATTTAAGTGTATTTTAGATAAACACTCAGAGAATCTATCCTATAACACAATGATGCATATTATAGAAAATCTATAAATAAATGGAAAATAATACAAAACAATCTCGAAGATCATGTATTCTCTGTGTCTAGAATCAGACATTCAATTTTATTGTGATAGAGAGAAGAATGATGCATGAAAAACACCATAAAATAGAGAATATGAGCCTACACATTAATAACATGGTCAAAAGAATGAAAAACTCGGAAAGATGCAATATGATTGAATATATTATAGATTCAGATATGATGAGATGATCATAGATCGAATCCTTGTATTGAATACTAAGATATTAAAGAAATTGTTTTGTTATATGAATGATCTCAAATGAGAGAGAAGATTTTACAATGGTTGTATAATGATGGAAGGGATATGAAGGATTAAAAATATTATCATTATGGTAATTTTCATAAAATATTGATCCTTTTTGGCAAGATGTATTTGGGATTTGGTTGACCAAATTGTGTGCCAACTATATACCCCCTACTGTTTAAAGGGGACCTCACAAAGTTTCATGTGTATGGTTTTCAAAACATTTTGATAACCATGTCTCATTTAAATGATAGAAAAATAAAAATCCCTCATCATGGTCTTGTGCCCCATTGCAACCTCATACACCTTGCTGTCAGAACACATACAATTATGGTTAATCATGTATACTTCCCAAAATGATTCTCTTAACTATGAGTCCTATATAGTTTTTCAAAAATGTTGGGATCCAAGCTCCAGAAAATCTCCAACCAACCCAAAACAACATTTAACACATTAGGAATATAGATTACGTACAAAAAAAGAGTTGGATACCAATTAAATGGATATAATCCTCAAATAAATAATGGGTTCTTATGGTGACCCTCTATAATGTAATAATCACTTAGTGCACCATCTATGGGTTTTGAAATGTTTTTTGAGAACAACATTGTAAACTCAAAACATGTTTTGGAATCCCTCACTGATGTCATGTCATGTACCCATTCATGCTACCATATAACCCACAATATAGGGTCCAATTGGCCTCATGTGTCCTTCAGTTATTGATCAATGATGTTTATATGAAAATCCAAAATAATATAATCAGTATATATTTCAACATAATTATGATCAAAAAGTGTGATACATGTCACCGGGATAACAGTGAAGATGTGTAACATAGAATCTGTTAGGCATGTCTGGATACCTATTGGGTTATAAAAATAGAGGGGCTATTAGCCTAACTATCATAATAATTTAAAATTTCCTAGAATAGAATGGTGATAGCTACAGTTTCCTCCATTTCAGTACATTCCATCATTTGGTGATACCTATAAGAAGATATGATCCTGACCTCGAACACTAGAGGTATTCGATGGTGATAAACATAATATTTTTGTCTATACTACGTTGTATAAATCTATTTCTTGATCAAGTAAATATGATCTAATGTCTCTTGAATGTGATTAGGACCATGTAGTTCTACCTATACTACTTCTAATTAGCTCCTTGGTGTACCAAAAGACCTTCCATATAGGGCCTCATAAGGAGCCATATGAAACATTACCTGTAAGCTATTATCGTAATGAACATGATGATAAGGCTATTTTTCTCCCAGGGACTACCTAGTTAATGGATATATTATTTAAATATATCCTCCTACACCTATAGAGTTAGTTCCAACTGGCCCTCTATTTGGGCGAGAATATTTGTTCTGAAATTTGACTTTGTACCCATATCCATTTGAAACACATGATAGAACCTCAATGTGAAATGAGGCTCTCTACCTGAAATTATAGTATGTGGGAGACCATTAATTTTTTTGTTTCCATGGGCATACATTAGTCAAAAATTTTCAACTAATAATGTCTTCTATATAAGAATTACATGGGATACCTTCATCAGTCGATCCATAACTACCCAAACTATGTCGCTACCTTGACGAAACCTCGATAAGCGTAAAAAAATCCATTTCAACATATTCCCATTTCCATTCAATGACTAGTAATGATATATGTTCCAATTTTTTTATGGTGATATGTGTTCACCTGATGATAGGTGGAACAACTAGGGTAAAAAAATGCTATCTGAAACATCATACCTAGCCACTAGTACTATCAGTGTATGTCATGATACATCTTAGAGATACCTAGATGATCTTCCCACTGAGAAGAAAGAGACTTATACATAATTACCTATCTCATTTTTATGGAATCCTATATATCCCCTTGTTTATATAGTATATCATCATCCTTAATAGACCAATATGGATGTGGGTCCTCATCAGAAATACCATCCAATAGAACCAAGCCTCCAAGATATGAAAGAAAACACATCTTCACATTTTCCATAATTAAACCATTTAGTGATATAGATTCATGTACAAAAATCCCATTTGGTCTTTAACCTCTATATTCAAATAAAAAAATATATCCATAAGTTGTCACATGCTACTATCCTCTTAAACATCACATGTTTGCGGCCTCCTTTATAGAACATCAGTATATGCATTTCCATTCCTCATAATTTAAGTAACCTAAATGTAAAACATCTATAGATATTCAAACCAACATCACTACATATGATTCATGTCTACTATGTGAACATATAAATGAGTATTATATAGACGTTGAATGCCACAAAATTCCATACCAATAGGAAATTCCTCTAATAATGAAAGGAGTGAACAAAAATATTTAACTCGAGATTCTGTGTCATGTAATTCGGCACATGTGGCCTTAGATTACAAAACCTATATTAAATGAAACTATCAACCATTATCAAAACACATCCTAGACTGATACCTGATGCATTAAAATAGACTGTATTTCTCCATACTGACTTTTGTAGTATTAGGATCGACACTAATGTCAGGTAGCCTTTATTCTCCTAAAAATATGTATTATATGAATCATTCCATCTAAACAAAAATACATTATATGAATATATTGTAGGAGGTTATTATATGCCTGAGATGTCTAATATGAAACTCATCTAGTAACCAATTATCCCTATGAAACACTTTATATCAAATATATTAATGGGTATATTTTTTGTAACCATAGATCTAAACTTGTCTGCATCTACTGAAACACCATCCTTCAAGATAATTTGACCCTATAAGTGTAACTTATATATACAGAAGTGACATTTACAAAGAAAAGATTACATATTCTTCTATCTAATTGA
Organism: Viscum album; assembly: GCA_963277665.1. Taxonomy (NCBI): domain Eukaryota; kingdom Viridiplantae; phylum Streptophyta; class Magnoliopsida; order Santalales; family Viscaceae; genus Viscum; species Viscum album. The sequence goes on along the minus strand of OY728159.1, from coordinate 956,636,752 downwards.
ATTTAAAATGATCTCTTGACATATAGCATAGTCACACTGAGTATGAGAATTCAAAAATATTTCATCTATAAAGACCATGTATAACTATTCCAGAGAAGGATGGAAAAAACTATTCATACAATACATGTATATGAATTTAACATTCATAATTACTAATCGTATAATGAGATATTCATATAATTCATACTAACTATGAACTGATATAGATAGAATACCAAAAGGAATGACTTGAATATGATGATATCCTAATTTGATTTTGATATTCATGAATACCATTACTCCTCTATGATAGTCAAAATGATCACCTATTTGAGGATAGGGATTCTAGTTAGTCACTATTAGATGATTGGATTTATAGTAATCCACAAAAATCCTAGGAGTTCTATCTTCTATATCAGAAAAATGTATCGGTGAACCTTATAGAGATATTTTGGGTCATACAATACCCTTGGATTCCAAATCCAATATCTACCTCTAGAGATGATGCAACATAGTAGTATCTATCTTCAATGTCATAATGGATACTAGTTCCTCTCTGGGCACTATCTCAATATTAAATTCCACCTATCTCTTAGGAGGTAAACTATAAAACTTATCAGTAATGAAATATCAAAATCGATGTATAATAGGAGGGAGCCCTGTCTCATGTAATCAGTGCTTCTCTATATTACTGATGTCAATCTGGATGGTCAATCTACCAAGCACAAGACTCTCAATTCCATCTCCACCTATTTGGACATACCACTCTCCCTTGAGAATATATGTTCCACCCTATGGTGATGAAAATGACACCCTCTTGTCATAACCATCTATATAGGAATGATAAAAAACTATCCAGTCCATCCTTGGAACAACAATGAATCCTTTCATCTCTAGAAAAAAAAGAATCCATTTGAAATGATTTATTCCTTCCTAGAGAAATATTTCATTCACTAGCATATTCACTCTGAACATATACCAAATGGTGTATCAAGCCTCATAACAGAACTATAAAAATGAACATCAATCCCCATTTTCACCACAAAAGAACTTATATGATTGAATGTTTTGTAACTATATTGAATAAGGAATAAATTATAATAGTTTATATTATAATATTATTTTGAATAGTAGATAGAGTCGAGTCTTTGTCCTCTATTATTGGATGAAAATAATATTTCTATATTGAGCCACATCCCTATGCTGAAACTAGAATACCTATAGAGGATTTTCAATACTAGTATTGTATATATGAAACATGGATACAATTTCCATGGACTACTCCTCTTCTTATATGGCTTGTAGTACTCCATCTACTTGCCTAGAGAGGTGCTACTAAACCTTATTCAGAATGTGTAGGTTGTAAAAATACACTCCCACTTGACACATATGGGAAGGTAATTTTTTTTTTATATTTCTTTGTGTACCAAATCCTGGAAAGTAATCAGGTGATCTATGATAATTAGTCTTCTTATGAAATTGATTCCCACACTGTTTAAATACCACATTACTATCAACGAGTGTCACCATGCTAACACTACTACTTCATGATGTCTCAATGTGTTACTTCTAACCTCTAGTCAAACCAGTAACCAATTGTGGTTTAGAACTCCCCAGGATCTCACTATCAGCTTCCCTCAGGATCTGCTCAGTGATGAGATCCTGGTTTACTCTATCAGATATAATAATCAACTAGAAAACATTTACATGATAATGAATAAGATGATAAATGTTATCCTCAAAAAATCATTCTTTCACTAACTCTTCTGCCACGAAGATATGTACAATGAAATAAACCATTGTAAAATGATCTAAATAGATCGTAAATATCATAGATCCATACTATAGGTTTATGAACTACCTTTTATGATTGGCCCTCTGAGGTGCATAAATTAAATAGTATCCAACGCATGAGCAGAAATCCCTCTAAGGTACTTTTTATTATTAACAATATAAATTTAGAATAACCCACCAGTGTTTTCCAGATCAAAGAATCATATAGGTGGATAAATTATCACTCCTCATAAGAGGTGTTCCCGGATGATCCAATATAGACAATATTGTCTTAGGCCATAACTAAGCAGCTTGTTTTCCACAATATATCACCAAAGTGGGAGGAAAATACTCCTAAAACTCTCAATTCAACTATTACATAGAAAAAGTAATGTGTGGAGCTCCATGTATAATATATATAATCCATATAAAATCTCGTTGAAACATTTCATCACCACCCACATTAAGAATTGGAAGAATTTTTACATGTGCAACTATAGGTGGTATCACTGTAAGCTAAAGGGGAACCACCTCTAGAGCATGTTCATCCCCACCCTCTGTGCATTAGACTTGATGAAATCATGGTGGAACTACTTTATATATTTCAAACACACACATTAGCTAAAATTAAAGATTTACCTAAGCCACTCATATTAGAATTGAACAGTTACAAACCCTTTGTATGATAATATTTTCACCCATCATTTAGGTCAATGAATCTAGTGTGGGTGATAGAAAAATTATATAGAATACATGACATTCTCCCTAATGCCCACTATTAAGGCATGGAGTGGGTCAAGATCAATATTTTATTATATCATTTTTTATTAAATTATAAATTTTTTTTGCATTCATAATTTTATGGATTAACCAAATGGGTCACCAATTCTGATCCAAAAGGGACTATAAGCCTTTTGATCCAAAATTTGGTGACCACTAACTCTATAACATAACAATTTCTAGTGCATGGAACAAATGGCCAATGAATCAAAATTCCATAATTGACTGTATATAGTGTATTCTATAACCTATATCAGGATAACTATATTTTTAAATGTAGATTTTTTAATTTCAAATATGTTTGTCAATACCTTTTATAAATGTTAGTAAGTTATAATATTAATCACTAATGGAATGTTTAAAAATTAAATGTAGTCAATCAATTCATTAAACATGGAATAGAATAATATATGGTGGGAAAATTCTTATAGGTACCTAAAATGATTAATTATTGATGTTTTATTTTCTTTATATCATTGAGCCAATGAGGAAAGGTAAACCTAAATCATAATAAAAATAACCATCACATTTCATGGGAGTCACCCTATTGGGAAAAAATATACTATAATAATCATAATATAGAATAACGACAATTTCCATCCATATAAATTTTGATTTTCAATCAACAAAATTTTACTACTCTCAAGATGAGATCATTTCCAATTATCATATCCTTATTATCCTCATTTATATTGTGTCCACATAGTAATATAGAAAAATATGAATCTTTGATACCCCTTTATAACATCCCAAACCTAGGTGAAACATAGATGTTCCCCACACCTGGTTGTCCACATGAGCTCAAGCGACCCCCAAACACTATAGGATTTCGACTAAAAGTGAGGGACAATGATTTGTCTGTGGGGAGACTATACCTTATGTTTATAGTAGAAAAATAGTTAAATAAATGAAAAAATAGGGGATAAAATTGAATAATGGAAAAGGAAGAAAAACCCAAAAAACACAACCAATGACTATATAATAATAAAATTACTAAAATAAATCATATATAATATTTTATGATGAAATATCTCTACAAATAGAAAAGTAGGTACACATGAAACAAAGAAGTTAGAACAGTACAATAAATATGTAAAGAAAAAAATAAAAAAAAATATCCATGCACCTTGAGGTCCAACCCATTTATATACAATCGAGATCCCATCCTATTTCATGAAATAATTCAATCATATATATGAGGATGCTTCCCCTTATCTGCACATTCAAAAATATAGTTCTCCAGGTACAATTAGTTACCAAAATAGTGTATGAGATAAACGTAGTATGCAATTATCAATAGTGTCTATAAATATTCAATTGGGGCATATATACGGTAGTGAGAATATATAATAATGGAAACTAGTAATAAAAACATTTAATGGGTAGGCTTTTATACCTGTAAGAAACCTGGATGACATTACATGCGTTGGGACATGCCAGAATATCCCTCAATAAGTATCATGGGAGGCAATGCATAGTATCACAAATATAGGGGTCTCCATGACTAGTATAATAGTATAGGGTATCCATAAAAATATGACAGTATAGGGACACATTTCACATTATCATTGTATAGGGATTCTATCACCAATATCATAGTAGAAGGTAACCATGCCTAGTATCACAAGAATAAGGAATTCCATGAAAAGTAACACATAATAGGGATTCCATGCCTAATATTATAGAATAAGAACACTAAATAAAATATTAAAAGGATAGGGTATACCATTCATAGTATCATAGTGAGAGTCTTCATGGACATATATAAATATGTTTCTTCATGATGGTATCCCATATTAAAAGTGATGTCATTCCCATAAAACATTTATAAAGGGTCTCCATGGCTGTAGCACAATAGATTTAGATACACTATTCCTATATAAATTCCTTTGACAATTAGAAGGGTCATCAATCTCATTTACCATAATTATCAATGTATGCTATTCCCAAACATCATAGCAGTGATAAGTGATTATTGGCTTTAAAATATGATAATGGATAATTCATAACTCATTATCATTTAATAATAAAAAGGGTGTAACATATGTTTTATCTATACAAGTGATGTCATTTTACCCCTTAAATTCCATTCGTTTCATTATAATTTTCTCACCTCGGAGTCATTCCAAAACTAGTTAGATGATGGATTGGATTTTTAATAATTGGAAATATAAATCAATTTGAATTGGAACTCCAATAATATTGGAAAAGGATGAAGGGACCTAACACAAAATAAATAAGGGATCACTAGAGTAATTATTTTAAAGAAATTTAATTAATAATACTTTAAATGTATATAAATAAATTTTTAATGAATCCATTATGAAACACAATGATGCATTCTATAAAACATCATGACCCAAGGAATAAATACTATAAATACTACCTCAAGATCATAGTAGGATACTTGTCAAGTATCATCCATTTTTTGGCCTAGATTTAGTGAAAATAGAGGAACAAATAAACATCATAAAAAGAGAAAACATCACCCTACATCTCTATAACTACATTGAGAAAAATGAAAACAAATGAAGGTGCAAGATGATCAAAAAAGTTACTAGTGTAGATATAACAAGAAAACTAAATATCAAATCTAATTCTAGATGACTAAGATATTGAATAACCTTTCTTGATATTGGATAGATCACAAAAGAGAGAGATGAGTATGCTATAACGAAAGAATGAGGGGAAATATATGAATGATGAATCATATATATCAAAAAAGAAATACTGGTATTTTTTCAAATTTCATAGATTATATGGGTTGTATACACAATTAGACAAACCGTGTATCAAATTAGACCCCCCCATGTGTGAAAGGGAACACATCATGGTTTCATGAACATGACATTCCAAACTATGTGAATAGAATGTCATCGGGCACTTAAAAAACTAAAGATTCCCATGAAAAGGTGTCTGCCCCTTTCTGCATGGTTTCCAAAATCATTCTAGCCTCCTACAACTCACTGTCAAGCCCTACACAGTCAGGGGTAGCCATATGATATTATCTACACTAGTTCTCATAACCATATGGATTATTCGGTATTCGAAGAAAAGGTTCCATATGAATTTATAATTCCTCAATGTAACGCCCAGATATTTTTTAAAGGAAATTACTTTCTTATAAATATTACATAAGAAAATTAACTACTAAGTGTTATGGGACCCTTAAAACAAATGTGTTTCACTTCTGTGATGTGAGTTTCAAAAATCCTACATACATAGTCACAGTCAGTAAGTTATTTAGAGTCCAATAAGAATAACATAATTTTTGGCGAGTAGTAACCTAAACTTATGAATTTTAACATATCCGTATGAGTATTAATATAACCTAATGAATATTAACCTTACATATGATAATATATAAATAATATTCCAGTTGAAAATACGATATACCTATATTTTATAATAAGTTAATGAATGTTTTAAAACTGGTTTTTGAAAAGAAATTATGATTTAAATTAAATATGAAATAAATAATATTTAGAAAATTATTTTTTTAAAATGGAATTCATTTTTTGACTCTACAAATTGACAAATGGTTAGGGTGAATTTTTGAGATTTTTCTGAAATACTTGATTTTTGGATGAATAGTAAAATACAGTACTTTACCGTATATAGACATTATAAGCTAAATACACTATTCCTAACATCATGGATGATGTCACCACACATAATCCGAATTCAATTGATAAAATTAATACTCTTGGTCATGTAATACTTACTATTACTTGTATTGTGAATAAATAATAAATTAATGAGTTTTATATTAAGAAATCCCCGCTCTCCTCCACTATAAAACCCCCTCTCACCCCATCTTCCAATAACTCCTATCATGCCTTGTGACTTCTCCAAATTCTGGCCAAATACCCTCCCAACCACCTTTCTATCATCCAGAATGGTTTGGTCTCATTAAAAGACCAAAACCACTCCCTTAAGGAGGTTCTCAAAGAAGATTGGTTCAAGTGGTAAATTCCTCTTTTCAATTCTTTGTCTTTCCTTTCAAGTTCATTTGTTTTCTTTTTTTCTTTACCTCTCTTTATCATAATTATGTGATGACTCCAGTACCTTATATGTATTGGAATTTTCTCATGATATTGGAATAAGTTTTCATCATCTTCCCCTTTTTACCTTCTTTTATACTTGTAGCAAGAACACCAACTGAGATGTGTAAATTTTAAACATTCAATGATGATGGACTTTTGATTTCTTTTATCATTCAAAATTTGGGTTATGAAAGCATTTTTGTTATGGTTGAACCAGATTATTATCTATAATATAAAATATTTAAGATTCTATAATCCCTTTTTTCAAATGGTGTTAGGTTTTAAAGAAAAATGAGTTTGTTGTAATCAAAACACACAAATTAACCGAAACAATTATCATTAAAGTTCTATATGATAATTCATCCTCGTTCCATGTAACCAAGTTATATAAATTAACAATAACACCTATTTATGTTCATAAATAATATATAATTTCAATTCTAGAGATTTACATCCATTCCACTATATTATATAAATACAAGTGAACCAAATATGAAAATAAGAGAAACGAACGCTCCAGAATGACGAAATTCAATACAATAACCTGTCAATAAAGACATAAATGAACTAACCAAAATTATTGTAAACTAAACACATGTACAATAGGTTCTAAAATTAGTTATTAACAAGTATAATTTCATATTTCAGGAGCTTATGTACAAGAGTGGAACATGTTTGGAGTTAAGGTAAGTGTTTTTCCACCCGAACATCCATTTTATTTTGGGATACATTGATTGTCTTAATACATGAATGAAATTATTATGTATTGTTTTGTACTCATCATATATTCTGTGTTAGTATCATATAGATGTGTAAAAACCAGAACCCTTCCTTATTTTATGGATCGTTACACATTTTTAAAGAAAATTTTAAAGTTGTTTCCAAAATAAAAGCCTGATCCAAGGAAATTTCTCAAATTCTTTCCTATATTCAAGGGAAATCTATGATCTATTTTTGGAAACCTTTATATTTATAAAATAACTTATTTTATTATGAAAATACTATTTTACCTCAATTCTAGTTTTATACAAATATTTTTCCAAAACAACTATTCTTTTCAAAATAAAAGAGTATTTATCTCAAGAATCGCTTAATGATTTTATAAGAGCATTTTCATCTAATTCAACAGGCTTGTTGATTCCATGGTATTATTGGGTTTAATAATTTATGAATTCATATACCATATTTTATTTAATTGTTTATGACTATCCTTATTGTGGATGATTTGTGTTAATTCCATTCACCATATTATTTTGAATGGTTAGTGTTTATGTTCAATAATTAGGGAAAGTTTGTTACATTTCATATGATAGTTACAATATGAATGTATACGTTATTTATGATTATCCCCTCTCATATGAGGAATGAATTGGAATTATTATGTGACGGGTGGGGCCTGCTATATCACCTCGATTCATCGGTAGGTCTTATGAGACAAATAGACGTGGAATTGGTCGATGCCTTTCCCAATGTGATATAGATTCTGGCCGATGCCTTAATCATTAGACCACTTGGACGAGGCCTTGAAAAAATGATTCATAATGTCCGGAATTATTCATTCCATCATTATGAGCTCAGCTATTGATATTCCATGTGGTTATTCGACTAGTAGAATAGAAATGATTATGTTTTATTAGGGCATTATTTACTCAACTCATATTCCTGACATAATGTGTTCATGTTTATTATTAAAGGAATGTGTTTTCAATTGTTCACCATGTCTAATGTTTATATTATCTTCCGCTCTATTTCTTACTCTTACTGAGCATTTTAGCTCACCACTTTCTTATGTTACATTTTCTCCGGACATGAAGAATTATATTATGGATGACATAAAAGAATAATCTAGGAGATGTGACGACTCTAGTGGAATAAATTAGTGTTGTTTTTCCTTTCCTTATGTAGAGTTGAACTTATGTATGTATCATGTTTCCAATAATACTAAACTACATGGTCCTTCGGGATTCATATTCCTTGTTTTTATGCTAACTTAATCAACTAATTCACCGAATCCGGGGAACTGGGGTAAGGTCCTTACAGTTGGTATTAGAGGAAGTTTAATAGAATACTTGGAAACCGATTTAGAAAACGTAGAATTAGGGAAGAGTCCCTAAGTTAGTCTTTGTGGATATAAATACAATAACATCCTGGTATTTTGGTAAGGAATATATTATGTAGATCATTCAAGAAATATATCCCTATCTTGATATGATCAGGTAGAGGCGGCTCTGGCACAGTTGTATCTAGCGGTATAACCTGAAAACATCGCTTTGAGCTAGACTTGAACGAGAACTGGTGCTCGACAATGAGACTTTCTGCACTCTTAGTTACGACACACCAAGGGGATATTCTTAGGATAATTCACATTTTCATTACAATCCATTATCAAGGAGGTTAATGTAAATATTTCTCAAAGAATCCATTTTTTTGAATATGGGATTATCCATGCGTAGGATCTCTATTTTTATGAGTATTTTTAAGTTTAGATTATAAATTGTGATTCATAACCTAATATAGTGTATGGCATTATCTAGATATGGCACTTAGTAGAAGGAATGGAAATTGCAGGAATGCACATGTCCCCTGTAGGGATTTTCCTCTTACGCAAGACAATGATGAAGGATTTGGTGTTGTGACTGTTGCTGAGAAACTCATAACTTTATTGGGACAACTTACTCAGGTTATGAATAATAACCTTACTCGTATGGAGCATCTATATACACCACGTGGAGGATCGATGCTAGATCGCTTTATGCGACAACAACCTCCATCGTTCAACGTGACTACAAACCTATTTGTAACAGAGTAGTGGATATGTTCCCTTGAGAAGATATTTCTCACTTTGGGAAGTAATAAAAGAGAGAAGGTTTTCATGGCAGTATATCATCTATCAGGAGATATGGATTAGTGGTGGTAATTAATCCAAAGCACAAAGGAAGATGGAGAAATAGAAGAATTGGAATTGAAGGATTTTAAGAAAATATTCTTAGAAAAATATTTCCCTCGAGAAGAAAGAGAAAATATGGAGAGGCAATTCTTGAATATGAGGAAAAAGGAGGATGAAAATGTAGCCAAGTATGAAGCCAACATTACAAGGCTGGAAAGACATGTTGTGTACTAAATACGAAATCCAAGGAGCAACATCGATTGATTCATTGATGGCTTAAATCCATTCCTCCAGTGGGCTCTGGTCTCCCAAAATTTGTCATCATATGAGGACATAGATTCATGTGCTATCAAGACCGAAAATGAATTCTATATGTATTATGACTTTAAGGGAAAGCAATAAAAGAAGAGGGCTACTGAAAACCATGGGAAGGGAAATACGGAAACAGGGAAGAAGGGAAGAGTTGAATTTCCTAGATGTGATAATTGTGGAAGGAAGCACTCCGGTGCATGCTTAAAATGAAAATAAGTATGCTAAAAATGTGGTCAGAAAGGCCATCTTGCTGGTGATTTCAAAGGAAAGAAGGAATACAATGATTTTTGATGCTATAATTGTTAGGATATGGGGAACTATGCTAATAATTGTCCAACATTTCAAGAAAATATGCAACAGAAGATGCCAAGGGAGCAAGGACAAGTATATGCGATCAGAACTGAAGAGGTTGAAGTTCCATGTGATGTGGTGGTAGGTAATTTGATCATTTCCTCAAGTTTATCCAATGCTTTATTTGATTATTGATCATTCCATTGTTTCATATCTTCCCAATTTTCAATGAAGCTAAGATACATCCAATTTGATTTAACAAGGGAGTTTTCAGTCAAAACACATAAGGGATGTATCATTGCTACAATGTTCTATGAATCAGTTCTCATTTGGTAATATAAAGGTTCTTTATCTACTAATCTCATCGTCATACCCATGATTTAATTTGATATAATCCTTGGAATGGATTGGATTTTGGACCATGATGCAAATTTTTAATGTAAGAAGAATGAGGTTACGATTTTTGATGAAGATGATAAAGAACACCTTATATTTAGAGAAGAATCATCACCACCTGATTCTTATCTAGATCAACCCCCAGTAGCTCAACTAAATTAAATGATTGGGGAGTATGAGAATGAAATAACTGTGGGTGAGGAAAGGAATGTTCAAATAGAGGATGTACCTATTGTGAGAGAAAATGTTGAAGTGTTTCCAGAAGATTTAACTGGACAACCTCCAGAATGAGAAATTGAGTTTTCTATTGATTTAATTCCTCGTTCAAGGCCTATATCGAACACCCCTTATAGAATGGCCACTATGGAACTAGTTTAACTAAAGATACAACTAATGGATTAGAGAAATAATGGATTTATCCGTCCTAGTCATTCTCCATGGGGAGCCCATGTCCTTTTTGTTATGAAGAAAGATGGATCTATGAGGTTATATATCGACTAAAGGGAGATAAATTCTATAAAAATAAAGAAAAAGTATCCCCTACATCACATTGATGATTTATTTGACCAACTACATAGAGCTCAATCCATTTCAAAGATTTACCTTCGATCTGGATATCATCATTTGTGTGTGAAGAAGGAAGACATTCCGAAAACAGCATTTCAATCCTGGAACATGCATTACGACTTTATAGTAATGCCTTTTGGATTGACTAATGCACCCTCTGTCTTCATGGATCTAATTAATAGAGTTTTCAAGGAATATATCTGTTATTTTGTAGTGGTATTTACTGATGAAATCATGGTATAATACAAAAGCTACGAAGATCATGAAAATCACTTGCACATTATCCTGAAGACTCTTAGAAGACATGAATTATATGGGAAGTTTAGCAAGTGTGAATTATTTCTTCAGGAGATTTCATTTCATGGTCACATTGTTTCTAAGGATGGAATCCTAGTTCATCCTGCAAAGAAAAAGGAAATCCAATATTGGCCCACTCTAACAAACATAACTGAGCTACACAGTTTTATTGGCTTAGCAGGTTATTATCAGCATTTTGTACAGAATTTTGCCCGACTGGCTAACCCGCTAACGAAGCTCACATGTAATGGGGTTAAATTTTTTTTGAAAAAATGATTATGAAGATTGTTTTTAAGAACTAAAGATAAGATTAGTAAATGCTCCTATATTGACTCTACCATCGGGGAATGAAGGGTTTGTTATTTATAGTGATGCTTCAAAGAAAGGACTTGGTTGTGTCTTTTTGAAAAATGGTAGAGATATTGCTTATGCATCACGACAGCTAAAAAATCATGATAAAATCTATCCTACTCAAGATATTGAGTTAGATGATTTAATGTTTTCTTTGAAAACAAGGATACATTATCTCTACAGTGAAAAATGAGAGATTTATACTAATCACAAGAGTTTGAAGTATATTTTCTCACAGAAAGAACTCGACATGAGGCAAAGGAGATGTCTTGAAATACTCAAGGATTATGATTGCACGATACACTACCACCCGAGGAAGGAAAATAAGGTTGTAGATGCTTTGAGCAGAAAGGATCATTGAGTTTTGAACAAGATGTGAGTTGAAAGGGATCCTATTTTCATGGATCTAGTATATATGGATATGGGAATAACCATGGAAGATGAAACATCAATGCTTTTTCAAATGGTTTCCAAACCATCTTTACTAGAAAGGATAAAAAGTTCCCATGATGATGATGATGGGTTTCAAAGGAATATTAAATCATTGAATGATGGGAGATTGAGTGACTTCGTATATGAAGATGGAATTTTGAAATTTGGGAAGAGACTTTTTGTTCTTGATATACCTGATCTAATGAAATAATGGTTATATGATGCTCATATTTACAATTTCCCTATACCCCCTAGTAGCACTAAGATGTATAGATATTTGATGGAAAAATTTTTGTGTGACAACATGAATAGGGAGACTACTGATTTTGTGTCAAGATGTATGGTTTTTCAACAAGTGAAAGATAGAAGGCAACAACCTAGGGGAGTATTGAAACCTCTTCCCATACTTGAGTGGAAATGGGATAATATCACGATGGACATTGTCAGGGGACTACCAATGACTCCTAGATGGAATGATGCAATAAGGGTCATTGTTGACCATCTTACCTAGTCAGTGCATTTTCTTGCTATAAGAGAAGATCAACCACTTGAACATCTAGCAATACTGTATATTAATGAAGTTGTGAGACTTCATGGAGTACCCCTATCGATTGTTTCTGATCAGGATCCACATTTTATGTCAGGATTCTGGAAAAGGCTCCAGAAGGCCCTAGATACTGATATTCATATCAACACTGGCTACCACCCACAAACTGATGGACAATCAGAACGGACTATTCAAACATTGGAAGACATGTTGAGGTATGTTTCACTATATTTTCAAGGCATGTGGGATCATTATTTAACTCTCATAGAATTTTCCTTCAACAATAGCTTTCATTCAGTTATACAGATGGAACCTTATGAAGCATTATATGGGAGATGATGTCATACACCAACTTGCTGAGATGATGTTGGTGAATGAAAGCTCGTGGTCCTAGAACTTGTTGAAGAAATAATGGAAAAGGTGAAGATTATCCTGAACCATATCAAAATAGCTCAAAGTAGGCAAATGAGCTATGCAGATAAACGAAGGAAGGATTTGGAGTTTCTTGAAGGTGATCAAGTTTTCATAATGGTATCTCCATGGAAGGGTATTTTACGATTTGGTAAGAAGGGAAAGTTAAGTCCCAAGTATATCAGAACTTTTCAAATTTTTCACCGAATTGGAGCCATTGCATACCATTTGGAAATTCCACCAAGTCTCTCCATGGATCACAATGTGTTCCATGTGTCAATGTTATGAAAGTACATGACATACCCAACACATTTACTCAATTATTAAGAAGTAGAACTTGAGCACGATCTATCATACTCTGAAGAGCCTATATAGATTATTGATACTAGAGAACATGTATTGAAAAATCAGACAACTCGTTTGGTGAAGGTTCTATGGAGGAACCATAAGATGGAGGAAGCAACATGGGAGCCTGAGGAGCTTATGTTAAAGACATACCCGAATCATTTTAGGTAATATTTTGTAAATTTCGAGGATGAAATTTTTGTAAGGAGGGGATAATGTAACGACCCAATATTTTATTAAATGAAATTACTTTCTAATAAATATATCATAATCACATTAACAACTAAGTGCTATGGAACCCTTAAAACATAAGTTTTTCACTTCTGTGATGTGAATTTCAAAATTCCGACATTCACAGTCACGATTAGTAATTTATTTAGAGTCCAATGAGAAAAACATAATTTTTTGTGAAACGTATCGTACCCTTATAAGTATAACATAACCTTATTAATAGTTATATTCCCTAATGAATATTAACCTTACCTTTGATAATATATAAATAATATTCAAGTGGAATATACGATATATCTATATTTTAGAATAAGTTAATGAATATTTTAAAACTGGTTTTTAATAATAAAGTATGATTTTAATTAAATATTAAATTAATAATATTTAGAAAAACTATTTTTAAAAAATGGAATTCATTTTTGGATTCTACATGTTGAAAAATGGTTAGGGTGAATTTTTGGGATTTTTCTGAAATACTTGAGTTTTTGATGAATAGTAAAATACAGTAATTTACCGTATATATACATTATAAGGTAAATAGACTATTCCTAGAATCATGGATGATGTCACCACCCTTAATAAAAATTCACATGATATGATTACTATTCTTGGTCATGGAATACTTACTATTACTTTTCCTGTGATGAAATAATAAATTAATGAGTTTTATATTAATAAATCCCCTCTCTCCTCCACTATAAAAACACTCTCTCACCCCCTCTTCCAATCACTCCTCTCAAGCATTGTGCCTTATCCAAATTCTATAGAAATACCCTCCAAACCTCATCACCCACGTCTATCAAGCTTTGGTATCATTAAAATACTAAAACCTCTCCCTTAAGGAGGTTCTCAAGGAAGTTTGATTCAAGAGGTAAATTCCTCTTCTCAATTCTTTGTCTTTCATTTAATGTTCATTTGTTTTCTTGTTCTATTACAACTATTTATCCAAATTTTTTTATGAATCTAGTACCTTATATGTACTGGAATTTGGTAATGATATTGGAATATGTTATCATCACCTCCTCCCTTTTACCTTCTTTAATACTAGTAGCAAGAACACCATCCGAGATGTGTCAATTTTACACATTCAAGGACGATAGAATTTTGATTTCATTTATGATTCAAAATTCTGGACATGAAACCATTCCTATTATTGATGAACCAGAGTATTATATATAATATATCCTATTTAATATTCTATAATCCCATTGTTCAAATGGTGTTAGGTTTTAAAGAAAAATGAGTTCGTTGTAATCAAAACCCACAAATTAACCGAAACAATTATCATTAAAGTTATATATGATAATTCATACTAGTTCCATGTAAAAAAGTTATATAAATGAACAATAACACCTAATTATATTAATAAATAATATATAATTTCAATTCTAAAGATTTATATCCATTCCACTTCATTACTTAAAAACAAATGAACCGAATATGAAAATAAGAGAAACGAACACTCCAGAACGACGAAACTCAATAAAATAACTTGTCAATACATACATAAATGAACTAACCGGAATTCTGGTAAAATAAATAAATGTCTAATAGTTTCTGAAATAAGTTATTAACAAGTATAATTTCGCATTCCAGAATCTTAATTACAAGAGCAGAACATGTTTGGAGTTAAGGTAAGGGGTTTTCCACCTGAACTTCTATTTTCATTCAGGATAATTTCATTGTCTAAATACCTCAATGAAATTATTATGTATTGTTATTTACTCATCATATATTCTATTTTAGTATCATATAAATGTGTAAAACCTGAACTTTTCCTTATTTTATGTATTGTTACACATTTTTAAAGAAACTTTCAATGATGTTTCCAAAATACAAGCCCGATCCAAGGGAATTTCTCAAATTTATTCATATTTTCAAGGGCACTCTATGATCTGTTTTTGGAAACGTTTATCTTTATAAAATCAATAATTTTATTATTAAAATACTATTTTACCTCACTTCTGGTTTTATACAAGTATTTTTCCAAAAGAATTCTTCTTTTCGAAATAAATGAGTATTTATCGCTAGAATTGCTTAATGATTTTATAATATTTTTTTCGTCAAATTCAACATTCTTGTTTTTTCCATGGTATTATTTAGTTTATTAAATTATGAAGGCATCTACCATATTTTATTTAATGGTTTATGACTATCTCTATTAGGGATGATCGTCGCTAAAAACATTCATCATATTATTCCGAATGGTTAGTGTTTATGTTCAATAATTGGGGAAAGTTTGTTACGTTTCATATTATAGTTTCAATATGAATGTATATGTTGTTTATTTTTATCCCCTCTCATATGAAGAATGCATTGGACTTATTATGTGAAAAGTGGGGCCCACAATATCCCCTCGATGCATCGGTAGATTCATGAGACAAATAGACGTGGAATTGGCTGATTCCATTCCCGGTGTGATGTAGATTTTGGCCGAGGCCTTAATCATTAGACGTCTTGGATGAGGGATTGAAAAAATGTCTCAAAATGTCCGGCATTATGCATTACATCATTATGTGTTCAACTACTTATATTTCATGTGGTTATTAGACTAGTAGAATACCCATGATTATGTTTTATTATGGAATTATTTACTCAGCTCATATACCTTCCATAATGTGTTAATGTAAATTATTAAAGGAATGTGTTTTAAACTATTAACCATGTCTAATGATTATATTATCTTCCACTGTATTTCTTACTCTTACTGAGCATTTGATCTCACCCCATTCTTATGTTTCATTTTTTCAGGACATGAAGAAGTATTTTATGAATGACTTGCAAGCATAATCTAGGAGATGTGATGACTCTAGTGGCATAAATTAGTGTTGTTTTTTTCCTTTACTTATGTATAGTTGAACTTATGTATTTATCTTGTTTCCAAAAATACTAAACTACATGGTCCTTCAGGATTCATATTCTTTATTTGTATGCCAATGTAACCAAATAAGGCATGGACTCCAAGAAACTGGGGTCGGGTCCTTACACTCAGACACAAAAAAACACTCTTGACCTCATAAGGAAACCATATTAGATCTAAAACAAAAAGTTGGACTAAAATTTAAAGGACCTATAACTATTATTAAAACCTGGTTCTAACTATTTCACTACATTTTCTATCATCACTTCATCCATGGTGATATAATAATCAATAATTTTCCCCAATTAATTGTTTTCTCACATTTTAATTCCAATAAAAGTCCATTTGATTATTGTAATGGTCTATATCATTCCAATATAACTTTTAGGTGAATCAATGAAACTTGTGTGGTTTATTTGGAAGATCAATCCTTCGTAAAATCAAATTATACTATGTTTTCATTTCTAAAGTATATTCATGAAATATAATACAATATTATTAATGGAAGAATAATTTCATCCATGTTGTTATGTAGTTACCATTTAATTTTTTTCAATTTATGGAAATGTTAGTTGTTTAACATTCATACATCGATTAAAATAAATACTCCAAATTGAAACACAATTATTTCTATATTATAACCATATCCTACGATGTTTTATATGATTTTCCTATATTAATTTTAATATAATATAAAAACTTATTTATAATTACAACGTCATATAAAACATGATTTTTTAGTGATTTGGTTTCAAAATACAGGTGAATGTATGTATTTTTCTATCATTATAGGTAAAAAAAATCCTAAGCCATTCTTTGTAAGATATGTGAAATTCACCTCATAATTTTTCATATATTCACTTTCTTTTACTTTATTAAATATAAATTGTATCTTAGTCTTGTTAAAAAATGAACATGGATGTAATTGTTAGAAAATATACACTTTATGACTTGCCACTCTATAACATCATCATTAACCATTGGATTAATACTCATTATAAATTGTCTTCATTAATTATCTTGTCCTTATAGAAGGAATATTTATTGTGGTTATTTTTCATTTACTCTATAATAATGATTGATAAATGTTTTTACAATGTATTAGAATCATTTTTTGATATCAAGTATAAGAATGGTTCCAATAAATGTGTGTGGTCCTTATAACATGATGGGAAAGATGGAAAATTTACCTTTTATGGTTAAATAATTATGTTACTCATTGTTCATGTTATCATTCATATCTAAGGAAAAGTGGTTTTGTTACAAAATGATGTTCTTAACTTTACCTACCACTATATTGGGAATACCGTTTGGAGACGTAGTACGTTGCTTAAAACATATTTTATTGACATGGTTCTCATAAATCAATTTTTTTCTATAAATGTAATTGATATACCAATAAAAATGTCAATAAATAATATATAAATAATTTTTTTATTATTAATATTAATTTTTATGTCTTTCATGGTGGTTTGTATTCACAAGATTACCTTTTTCTTACCTTATCCACAAATTAACTAAATATTTATCATGTAATAAATATGAGTACGTGAATATTTTATAAATTACATTACATAAATATTAATATAATTAAATACTAAATAATTAATTAATCTAAATCATTATAATAATTCGGTAATTAAGTATTTTAAAAATGACTACATATGAAATTTTAAACCTTATTCAAATCATTATGCATAGTTCGACACAAATATTTCATGAACGTCTTGGTAAAATTAATAATTAAGTGATATTAATCAAATGAAGGGTGAGAAAAAACCACATTAATTTGGTGAATAATAAAAATAGAATATTTGACATGAATTAATATAATATAGTTTCTAGAATAATTCATATCATTATATTATAAATAATTTGTATTTATCATAATCATGAATGAATTATTTGAATGAGACATGGGATGTGACATTTGAAATATTCTAAACCATTATAACATTTGGATTAATTACAAAAAATTTATTTTGAAAAACTATAACATCATGTAAATTTATAACAAATGTTCAGAAATTATCACTTTATAGTATGAGAAAATAGTCAGAAACATATTAAAAAAATATTTACTCCCAAGGAATATCTCACAACACCCAATGAATTATATGTTAGTATATTTTTGAGCCCACCCATCACAGCATAAAAATTTCATTATCATGTATTCAACATGGAAAGGATAAGTTATATTAATTTCTTCAACCCCCTTCCACTAGTGTCCCTTTAGGAATGGTAGGAAATATAAGGATGTCCCATAAATCCTTCCTTTAATAGGAAATGTGTTGAAAACTAGAAATAAGGGTATTAAAGAAATTAATGATACATATTAACCTATATATAATATCTTGGATATGATTTAGTATCCACCAATAAAATTAATCATATATATTGATAACAAACTATAATAAAATAATGAAATGTCTTATAATAATGATGAAAATATAATACTAAAATCAACACCCATGCATTGACCAAAAACACCAGAAACTCTTTAAAAACAACTACGTCTTTAAATTATTATAAAAATATCATTATTATATCATTGATACCAAAAAATAATTATATACATATATATGAGAATATTAGTATACTCAGAATTAAGGTCCTTAAAAAGTATCACGAAAATGAGAAAGAACATACTAAATAACAACAATTAAGAAAAAGATATTATTTCATAACCTAAATAAGGTGAAATAAATACCATAATCATAAAGGATTAATCAACAAAAATTCATAGAAATGGGAAGTATAACAAAAAAACCTATATATATATAATAATGGTATCTGCATCCACATTCAAATAAAAACAGCCCCCCTTACAAAATATTTGGACATCCATATGGATTAACACCCTAAAAACAATATCATACCAATTTGTGAGACCACATAAAAGGTCTGAATTTATCGCATCCCACACTCGGTGAATCCTATATCTACTACATCATAAAATGCATTAAAAAAATTTATGATTGAAGGATATAACTTATGATTTGTCTTGCACTATACATCATACTATTAATACTAACACATTATAAACAAAGAATAATATCAATCACTATTGGATGAATTAATGAATATATTATATAATAAATATAATAAAATAGTAAAATATAAATTTAATAAATGATAGAGTCTTAATATACCCTTGGAAAAAATATCATATACCTTAAATAATGATAAAATTGATATGTTTTTAAAATATTTTATGTCAAGATAGGATATTAGGTAAATATAATAGTTAGTCATTCACATAGAAAACCACTCAGATACTTTGAAAATTATATAGAGATGATATATATAATAGGAATTTGTTTACCTACAAAAGAAAGTGGTGGATTATACAAAATAACCTTGCATAAGGATATATGTAACATACAACAATTCTATGAGAAACCATGTAGACTTAGAAAAAACTATAAAATTATACCACCGGACAATGACTATCCATTTCAATGACTATAAATACAATCCTCCAATATTCATATAAGAATCATATATCATGATTATTTATCATTATTTAATTTATAATTTAATATTAATATTAGAAAATTAAATCTTCATTTTTAGTTTAAATATTTAAATTAATCCATTAAAATAGTTATCTTCTATAATCATCAATTGAACTATATATTTAATCCCATTCCTGTTGAAAATTTTTCATTTTGAATTATTTTTTTCTATTTCATTAATCATTTACATCATCAAAAACTATCACAATTAATAGATTTTAATTCACTAACATTTCATATATTTATAGATTGTGGGATTCAATCAATTCTTACATCAAGATGGGTATAAACCTAAAGAGGAAAAGTATTATTTGGTAAGAAAATACAATAACAATAGAAAAAAATAAGAAATAAGTTTAATAATAATTGTAAATATCTATGTTCAACTTAAATCTAACATCATAACCACTAACATAGTAGAATGATGTTGTATACTGGTAAACCCAATACAAAAAATTCTACACTAAATATTCCCTAAAATTACCAAAAATAATTACATAAATAGGCTAAACAAACTCATTCATCTCTAATCCAAATAATAATTTCAAGTTCCAAAATAATCAAAAGTAAGTGATTATCCATCATAATTATTATACAAGGAAAAAAAATATTTTTTACATTAATTCAACTGGATTTCAATTCCAAATCAACTATAATATTTTTATTAGGAAATGTTGGTCTTTAGTTATTCCAACTGGTTAATACCAGTTAACAATAACATAAGTTAACATTTTTAAATAAATTATTCCTAGTATTTTGATTTCAATTTCTAATAAATCATTAAAAATTA
The DNA here is from genome assembly GCA_963277665.1 of Viscum album. Taxonomy (NCBI): domain Eukaryota; kingdom Viridiplantae; phylum Streptophyta; class Magnoliopsida; order Santalales; family Viscaceae; genus Viscum; species Viscum album. Next base: position 956,615,939 of record OY728159.1, on the reverse strand, counting down.
TATACTGTATATACAACCATCTAATGAAAAAACTCCATTCACAATTAGTGGTATCAAAATTAGTAGTAAAAAAATTTATATACCTTAGTCACTATCCAAATTTTCTTTATAGTTTAATATAATTAATTTAATTAGAAACATCACTAAAAATTTGTAAAACATCAATCACAATATTTATAATAACTAATATATTTTATACAACATTATTAGATATTTTTACTTGAGGACACAAATAATAAAAAATGATTATAAGGAATATTGTTTTATTAAATAATATATATAACATAATATCTTGAAATGAAAAACATTGTATTATTCTAAAATACATATAATGCCATTATGATTTAATTTATAATATAAAAAATGTCACATGATAACCTAAGGACGTATATGAGGATGGGGTGATCTATAAGGTTGTGAAAGGGAATAATCAATGAAAAAAGATTAATGTAATGATTTTTAATTATGAGGTATATCATGGTAAGATAAAATTAGTGAGGATTGTAAAAATAAACATAAAAGTATGATATATGATGTTAACTCCAATACAATATAAAAATGCAAAATCGACATTAATCATTACAAAAAATCACATGTCAATACCAAATACTAAACATTGTTCTCATAGGATAACCTACCATGAATTATACATCGCATCCCCCAGGATAAAAACATTAACGAGATTAATGGAGGGATTTAAAATTCATTACCCACATGCCACATTCAATTCGTGTACATTTCTAAGTGTCCCACATAAAAATATACAATATAAAAAATCAAATCATCACTAGAAATATCGAGATGAAATAGATGGTTGTATCAAATAAGTTAATCATATGTACATATAGTTGAATACACATGAGTGGAAATGTGGATGGGTATTCACTAAGCTAATGATAGGTATGGATAAATCACAAGATTACTTCTGTAGATTAATAAGTTCCCTAAAAGATTTATGGAAGGGTTTAATGAAAGTGAACATTGTTTTTTAAATACTTATAGATGATAAAAATATATATTGATTTATAAAAACACACTGAAAAATTCAAATGGATTAGTAAAAATTATGTACATGAAATAAAATGGATGATTAGAGGACACCCTCCATGAGAAAGATTATTTTAATTATTTTTTATGGATTATTATGAGCATGGGAATAAATATTGGAGGGATTTGGATAGGGATATAGATATAAAATTCATTCTCTAGGGTTTTTAGTAAATATGAGAGTATTCTTGGGAGGTTATTTATAGAAAAATAAATGGTATCTATTTATTATCATCTCAACATATGTATTAGAATCTATATGATAAAATAAAATAATTTAAAACATTACAATTGGTTTTTACATGGTTTATACATATGAGAAGAGGAATTTAATATCCTATAAAGAAAATAATTGATCATATTAAAATAATTACCTTTGTAATGTGAATGTGATTCATGATCATAATGAATATATTTTAGAAGAATAAAAAAATATATTGAGGATTTAATAAATTATAATAGAAATAATAAAATAAAATAAAATTGTGATTATTTAACATCCAATATTTATATATAGAAATCAATGATTTCTATGGAAATTATATCATCACATTGGTCCCTTATGATGTCATCATTAAAAATATAGATTTATAGTAAATATAATTTCTAAACATGAATTTGAGTATCCCAAAAAAGTAAGAAAAATAAATCATCTAATTTCGAAATTATTATTTCCAAAAGAATATACAATTTTTATAATTAACTTTATGAATATGTGATTTTTCCCATATATTACGAATTCTTAGTTAAAAAAACCTGATTTTATGAAAATAAATGTGGCTCCTTGAAAATGGTTTCCTCTCAATGGTTACCTAATTCTAGGTGGCCACATGGCCTCAAGCATAACATCCCAAATTCCAATGGATACCATTAATAAGTTAGGCTCTAGGGAGTGTTAATGGGGCGATGATTACATCATTTGTAGAGTGTATCATATTAGATAAATATAATACCAGGTAAATAGAATAAGTGGTATAATATATAGATTGACCAATGGAATAGACATGGATAATAAACAACTAAAAACTAATAATAAAACATATTTTTTTGATAATGTATGAAATATATTTAAAAAAGAGAGAAATCATTGAAAAAATGCTGTAGTAAATACATGTTATACATTTTATACAATGAAGTAAAAATAATCCAACAACTATCCAATAATATTGAACTCTATATTGATCATCTTATATGAAGAATTATACATAAGCAGGAAAGCAATATCAGATGTCCATTGAATGATACATCCATTTTTCTACACCTACATAGATGTAAATATCCCGTGCACAAATGATGGCCTAGTTAGTTTGTAAGAAAAAATTAAGTTTTACACCAAAAACATCATCTAAAACAATCATTCCATGTATTATAAACTGAACAACTCAGCATGAATGAATACTAAAATAATTATTACTGTGTAAATACCCAAGTACCTAATTTTTCCTCAGATAATTCCTAAACATATAACCATTTCATTTTTGAATTCTATTATAGTTTATATTGTAGTTAACATGATGTATAAATATCACTAAAATCATGATATGATATCAATAATAAGGTATCCATGGTGTTTATGTCAGCATATGACGATGATAATAGATAAGGGGATCTAAGGTAATAATCAAGGTATCCTTAACCTGAGGGGTCGAGCGAACTCATTAATAACCTATAGTCTGAATATAAGTGTATGAGTGTAATGAAAGTGTCACCACCCAGGGAATTCCACAAAAATATGATTCTAACAATGTCCATGGAATTCATCAATGGTAAAATAGGATAAGCAATGACTAGGCCTAATGTGTGTATCCATGGTGTATCATGTCTATAGAAGTCACACAAGATTTCTGATGTGTGTACTAGGTATCATAATATCATCATCATAATGGATGGATCCTATAGTTTTGTATTAGGAATCTACTAGTAAACAAGGTTTTAGTTCCAAGGTGGGTATCAACCCAAGAAAATGACATCCCAGACTAGAATCCATCAGTTTTAATGGATTTTCCTCAAAATTCAATGGCTATGTTTAATAAAACCAATTCTATAATAATGTTAAGGTCTGAATGTATTAGTTACCATTTACTAGATTCATTAATTATTTAATAACATTTGATCTTCATTCCATTTCATATTTTAATGGTTTAATTCCATACCATCTGTTTGTATGAAAACTCATTTCAAGGTAATATATCCATAGTATTACTTAATTACATAATCAGCATTTTGGTTCACCCCTTTGCCTTCCATTAACATGAAAATCATTACTATGAGCATAGAACTAGGTCATTAGTTAATAAATATACAGGTTATTTTATAACTATATGTATACATTCCATTAAACAATTATTGGTTCATGTAATTAATTATAAGGCATATCATATATGTTTTAGGTGATTCGTGTATGTTTTTTTAATTGTCATTTTATTGTTTTAATTAAACAATTTTGCTTATCATGGTTAAGTTAAAGAACACCCAAACAATTTAGTATATATCCATAACAAGCTAAAAAACATTAATATGGAAACTATCTTCATGGGGAGGTCGATGATGATGACATAACCACAAGAAATAAATAACATGTATGAGAAGGGTATTATAATATGATTCACGAATTGAGTATGCCACACTTGTCGATATTCGCATGGAAACATGTAAATTTATAATATAGATATAATAAATGGTTGAGTTATAGATAAAATACCTCTAAATTGTATAACTATTATCATCAAATATCATCCATTATTTAGTTCATCAATATTATATATCTAAAGAACATATCAATTCCCTAAAAGTAGGGAAAATGATCTTACATTTAAATAACATCATCGAGAGAAAATAATAAAAGAGAAATGATAAAAAATAAATTAAGTGCATATCAATGCTCATCCAATGTAATGAATGGGGATCAAATTTTATGTCAGATGGGAAATGATAATAATTCCAAGCATATGGGAATCATTGGTTTATTGTTTGTGATAGAGGGAGGATTGGGGTTAGGTTCTGTCCAAAAAATGGATGCCATACCAGTTTATTTTGAAAATGGATCTCTGGTGTTAACATTGTGTGTAATTTCTCTAAATATCATGTAAATATTTATATCATATTCCAGAGTAAAAATAAATTAAATATAGTGAAATGCCCTTCCCAAAACATTACACATCTTTTATTTCAATTACACAATGTGTAATTAGCATGTAGTCAGGCTACAACCATCTAGCATCATCCATTCCAAAAACTACCCAACTAGCCCATATATCATCATATGGTCTTATTCCAAAAAGAAAATGTAATAAAATATTAAATAGAATATAAAAAGGATCATACCTCACCAAAAACTAAGATCTCACAATCACCCTTGATAAATGGACTCATACCCTTGTTCACCTTTCAAGGCTGGTGATACTCTATCTAATAACAACATCATCCCCTGGGTATTTACATTGTCACCCCGATCACATTCCTTGTTCATTAACTACTCGTGCTACAAAGTCACCAATAATAGTTAGATAAAATTTCCTCTAATATAATTTATTATCTGATCATAGATTGATATAGGATAATCTATAAATAAAGAACCAATATATATCTTATCCTCTTAGGGATCAAAAGTATGAGATGGGTTAGTATGATACCAAAAAAATGATCAAACATGGAAGAATTTGTGCATGACATAATATCTTTGATATAGTAACAACCAGTAGGATACTATCCTAACTCCATATAAAATTTGAAATACATTTACATAATTATTCAATAGCCTTCATTTCTTCTATATCTATCTATGACCATGCATGGGAGATAATGGAAAGGAAACATGATACCAAGCTTCAAACTATATATTTTATCGATAAATATCGTAAAAATATTTTTTCCAAGATAGAGCTGTATACATATTCTTCGTGACCAGAAAAATATGTGCTAATGTCTCCTTCACAAGATGAGGACCTAGTAGGGATTCCAATACATTCTCCATCCAACATAGGGTTGAACGTCACAACATTCAATACAAGTCTTCAAATGGATCTATATGGATCATTTCCCAAAATATATCATTGTAGTTTAAATCTAAGAGAGGGATATGATTATATGTATATCGACTGAATTTAATGAATCATGCTCGTACCATATCCTCTAACACATGTATCTTCTATTCTGATTGGAAATATTTTTGTGGCTTAAAATCATTTCTTAGAAACACATGTCTACCCATTGTTTTTTATAACCCCTTTAGTTACCATCGTGAGAAATGAGAATCCCTATTTAAAAAGATAGTGATAGGAATACCATGTAGACATATGATCTCACAAACATAATTTCTTTACACATCATCAAAATAGAAATTCTCATAGACAAGAAAGTAGTGGGATACATTTTTTAGTGTTTAATAGAAAACCCAAACCATTTTACAACATCGAGGAGGACTAAATAAGATTATACCCCCACAATACCACAAAATAGACAAACCCTCAAGTATTTAAAATAATGAGGTTTGAGAATCCCATAAATTCCACATTTATAGAATTAAAAATATTTTTCGGAGTAGTTACTTATAACCCTATATATCTATGTTGAAACCATGATGTTTCACTTACTACAACTGGATGAAATACTAGCCTACTTCAGCTTTAATCAATTATTCTTTTTATGATATACTTCCCCCATTTTGTGATCAAAAAAATAGGCTGATTTAAAAAATAATATATAGTATATTAGAGAATCATTTCCACCTGAATACAGATGGAATTTTGGATTTCATTATCAAATCATCTCGAACAAAAATCATATAATCTTATATAAGAGAATAAAATCACTATAACATAGAAAAAATTGATGATTAATTCGTAATTGATATAGCATACAACTCTTGATCCATAAAATATCTATCATTTTCAGCTCTAAACATCATATTAATAAAGTGATCCTTGAATTATGTCTTGAAAACTAAACATACTATAACCTAATGATACCATTCTAGTTAATCCCCTCCCACGAGTGTTTTAATGAATCACGAATAATGAATGTTTCAATCATCATGCCACAATATATAGGGGTCTCTAATTATTTAATGATAGATATTATGTCCTCCAGCCAAAACTCAATAGCCATGTGACCACAATCCCCTGAGAAGTTAGGAGGATGAAACTCATGGAATGCACATTTTTTATCACCCATCATAGTTTCAGGTAATAGATCCCCTTGCATGTACATCATCAAACATATAAAAATCCAAAAAATCTAAGTGTCAATTCCCAAATTAGGTATAGTATTAATTTCCTCATGGGGAAAACATGGCTACAATATATAGGATCATATCCCACCATGTGTGCATCATGGTCATCACCACCCACCCAACACATTATATGAGGAATTCATGGTTCCATTCGTCTAAGACATCTATGAATTCACATCAAATCATGCTTAGAAGTAGATAAAAGCACAAATGGAAGATGAAAATTAGATGATGATCTCACTACCTAAGGTATACTACACTACTACCTGTTAAGAAGGCCATGCATTTGTAAGTGCGGATGTTTAAAGTAAAATATTTCTAGTTTATGAATGGTTAATCACACATTTCTTCTTCAATTCTGAAAACTATTTAATTTAATGTTGTATATTATATTTTTATTTTTCAATTTGTTATAAAATTTTATAAATTTTTAATAAAATTAATTGTTAGTCATTGTAAATCAATGCACATACACATTATCACTACTGTTAACACCCATTGAAACACTAGTTAATTATGTATACATATGTTCACATAATATAATGGGTAATTTAAAATGTAATGACTTAGTAAAGTACCCATTTCAACCCACAAGGATCCATACACTTCATGATTTGGAATTGGAAATCAATCAATCACTTCCAAATAGAACCACAAGAATATATATAAACTAGGATCAGTCAATAAACACCATCAATATAGGTTTATGAACGATGTAAAATAAACCTATATGGAATGGGATATGCATTGTATGTTCATATAGGTTTTTATAATGATTCATTATTTTTTTCTCCTTTCCATCATTTGATCAGAACAATGATAAAATGAAAACCTAAATAACAATAATAACACTAACCACCACATATCATATACGCCACCCAATATTGAAAAATATCAATTTTAATAGGAAAAATCATAAAATAATATTATTCATGCAACATATAATTTCTCCCAAATATGGGATAACTATGCACAAGAAAAATATATGATTTTTCATGTGTTCCTAATATCATATATAATATCTACCAGTAGAAAATATTAAAATGTGGAAATTCGTCTAGCACTACATTGTGACATTGAAAGCAAGGTTCCACTCAATGGTAACATTTTACTGGGTGGCCACATGGTGTAAAGTGAATCTCCTTGATATCTATAGGATACCAACTAGAATTAAGTGAGTAGATTATGTTCAGGGGGTGACTATTCCCTCAATACTTGATTGATTCATAAAATATAATTATAATATTGGGTAAATATAAATAAAAGTAAACTAAAAATATGGGAACATTAAATATTGAGGAATAATCAATAACTAATAAACTGGTATGAATACTTAAGATGATGATATTATATGTAATGTATCTAAAAAATTTAAAAAGCAATAGAAAATAGTTATCAAAAAATATATGATACACAACTAAGTAAAAGGAATAAAAAAACTAAACAAGCATCCTGATCTCCAACTCATTCATCCTCGACTAATAACTATCCAAATGTATAAAGGTAAAATGATATCTAAATAATGGGACACTTCCCTTTGAAAACACATTCATACATATAATCTTCCAAGGTACCAATGGATTACCAGATAGTGTGGGAGTAAAATCGTTATATGCCACCACCAATGGTGTCAATAACATCTTGTATGTGTAACATATTGTAAAACAATATATAGACATTCATATTTAAATGAAATGCAGTGCATTAATGTCAAAACATATGTACCTACTTTAGCCTCCTCTAGGGTCTGAATATATAACCATTTCATTTATTAATTATGTTTCATTTTTATGAATCCCACACAAGAAACATTAATGGAATATAATGAGATAAAAAAAATTACCATATACATGGATGGTAAATACAATTCCAAGCCCACTTCTCACAATCACACGATGTGCATGTGTTAGTGTTCCACACAGATCATATAACTTAAGAGTGTATTTCATAAAGTTTAATCACATTACTTGTAAGTATGGATTAAGACTTATATGTCACAAATAAATGAAATAAATGTATATACTGTATAATACCCTTGAGTTGAAAATGACAATGTTTATTCACAATAAATATTTTCTCTGTGAAAATTCATAGTATAATTTCTATAGCATAGTTGGTGTAAAAAATGATTTAATGAAGAGTATAATGATAGTGAAAGGTTATATATCATTAATTAGAAATCACAAGGATACTATAGGGATGTCTCAAAAAACATTGTAGTAAGAAAAACAGAAAATCGAATTTATTAATTTGAAGAAAGTAGTTGATATAAAAATGGTGTTGAGACGATCACTTACCTTGAGAGGGCACTGATAAAATATTGGGAGGTGATTATTAAGTGATTTGAAACACTTGTTCTGAATTTTAATATGTATTGGTAAATTTAATTTTTATATAGGTTTTTATATAAATTTTAGTTTTTTTTGATTGGGTATTTATATAAAAAATAATTTATTTCATTATAAATTTTAAAAAAAATTTGGAATTTATTTGAAAACATAATCCAAAAAAATACCATTGTTTTTTTCTATGTGTTGACAAATTCTAAGTGGATTTAAATATTTTATATGTCCATGAATAGAAAAATTTAAATAATGAAATTTTTTATATGGGATTGAGTTATGTTATTAAATAATTGATTATAAAACAATAAATTATAGCACATGTTCTAGAGAATTTACTAAAATTTTATAAAAGTAATAAAATAACCCAATAAATAATCATTTTAAAGGATAAATATATTTTTATCATATTATTTATATTTTTCAAAAAACACTAAATCACTTTTGTGCCATTGTGATGTCATAATAAAAATATTATATTTATAAAATATTTAATTTTTGACTACTATAGAAAATTATGAGAAATCCACTATTTGATAATTTTAACACACTCATATAAAAGAAATATTTATATTAATAATTTATCATCAAATAGATAATATTTTTTTTCAATAATAATTCATATTTAAAAAAATATTTGGTGATTTAACCATATTAATCTCTTTTTGGCCGATATAAAATTAAATTTAACCTCTTTAAATTGGATTAAATCTTGTATATTTTTAATACTTCATAAGAATATTTTTTGAAAATATAATTTATTTAAATGATATTTTTTATTAAATGATTTTATTATAAGAAAGTATATATTTTTAAAAAATAATATTTTTATATCTTCACGAAAAAATCATTATTTTATCAAAGCCTTATATATAATAATATATAATATAATTTTAAAAAGGGATAAATATAATGATTATTTTATATAAAGGGGTATAAAAAATTATAATACTAGGTTCTAGATACATACTCCCTCATTAAACTAGTATACACTATAAGATTGATGTTTCTGATGGTGGTTCATTATTTGGGAGTTTTGATGAACATGGTTGGGGAGGTGATCTCAATAATATATAACTTCTCTAGTAAATGTTTTTAATCGAGTTATGGTTAGTATATCTCAATTTCTAATTTTCAATAGAAAATACTTATGACTCCATCTTTATCAAGAGCTTGAGAAATGGTCTTCATAGGGCATGATCTTAATGATCAATTCCATTTTATATTTTTTCTTTGGAAAATGGATTTTACCATATATATATATATATATATATATATATATATATATATGCTAAAAATTACAGTCACATTAAAATGAGTATATTATCAATGAATATAATTCTTAACATGTGACTAAATGCTATAGTATATATTTTATAGTGGTCAAAAATAACCAATGTTATGATTGTGATATTTATAAAATATAATTGATTAATAAAGTATTTATTTTTTAAAAATTAATTCAATTTATATAATTTCATGTCATTACATAATGGATAAATCAAACTATTTATAGAATATCAATATGATTTAATAATATATAACATAACTACATAAGATTCAATAAATCCCTCTCATTTTCCCTATATTCGTAATATTAATAATATTATTAAAAGTTTTGTTTATTCTACCTCTTAATGAAATAAGCATAACCATTGTAATTTAATCTAATATAGACAATAATGATACATACTAAATACCCTACATCGATAAAAATAAACCAAAATTTCATAATTAAAAAAAGTAAAAAGATTCAAATTAATTATCCCTACCCCCTTTTATGATCCCATGATTCCATAGTATACCATCCTACTAGTAATCCTCCCATAATAATTAATAGGAAACCATAATATCAAATGGAAAAATGCATTTATATATTTGAATGATATAGATATAGTTTAAAATTACAAAATAAGAATAAGTAAAATCACCAATAATGACCCACAAATTGATCTCAAAACACAGTGTTCTAATACAAAAGCTGGGGATCATGGTTTTCAAAAATTGATCATCTAGTAACATAGATTTAAAAATATTCATAGATTAAATTATAGGAATCTCAATGGAATTTATATTTTATATAGGATATAATTCTTATATAAAATTAATAGATCGTGGATGGCCCTGGAAGAATAGTTTGTAATTTGAAAAAAACCATTGCATAATAGGTGTGGTCATCACTCATTATGCCCAAGGAAAGAAACTGAAAGGATATATTGGTTAAAAGAAATACCTATAATAATTATTTGTCAAAAAATTGAATTAATATACATAAATAATTGTTCTACACAACATAAACACAACAAAAGTATAATTATCTATAATTTTATCAATGTAATATGAACTCTAAATTTAGAATTTTTACATATGTAGTAATACATGCATATATGATGAATAAACACAACATTATAGAAGAAAACAAAATTATTAAATTATTTTGAATATTAATTTTAAAAAATAAATATATCATTAACAATTTAAATTTTTTTAATGGGATTAAAATTTGGAAAAAAATATGACTATAATAATAATCTTCCGATCTTTTTTACCATCCAAAATAATCACAGTAAAAAATAAAATTGTAAAAATGAAAATAAATAGTTATAAAACATATATCATGATATTTAAAATATATATAACTAGTATAGAATATATAAATAAATAATTATACAATGAAATATATAGTATTTATATAAATTTTAAATCCCATATTGTTGTTTCAAATCTGAAATTTGGAATAGGGATATGACTATTAGAATACTAATTTGTAACCATATTATTCAAATAGTTTCATATTATATGAAAATAGAAAATAAATATTAATTTTCATATAAAATTAAAATATGACATATATATCATGACACTTGTAAATAATTGTTTTGAATTTTTTTTAAAATGTGTTGGTATATTTGTAAAACATAAATGTTTTGTAATTAATTTAAATGAATTAAATAATATAAATAATGTTTATTTTCATAAAATTAATCTATAGTATAATATTTTGTATCTTTATAATGATATTAAAATATTAATAGACCCTATTTACTTTTTTAATGGGTTAAAAAATTGATACTAATACTAAAATGTGTATTTTTCAAATAAATGTTTTTTATTTAAAGATGAATTTATCATAAATATAAAAATAAACTGATAATATTGGTTTCATTTATTAAATCTAATAATCCATAAATGGTTACGATGAATTTTTGGTATTTTCTAATATAGATGAATTTAGGAGAATAGTGAAACTCTGTAAAATTTATATATAATATTATAAGTCAAATATGTAATTTATTTTATATGATTTTATATTATCACACATTATTTTAAAATTTAATGAAGTGATTTTACTATGTAGATACAAGAATAAAAACCATTTTTTGTCTAAGTGAAAAATAATAATGTCTTGAATTTAATATTAAAAAATTCCTTATTCCACCTATACTTTCTTCTCTTCACCACCCCATATCATCAAACATTATTTTCCATGGTTCATAAAATAATTTATTCAAATTAATTTCCAAAAACTCTCCATATATTCTTTATATAGACTTTCAGAAGTAAAAGTTAAAATAAAATTTCCTTGATGACTTTTTTAATTGGTGATATTTAAGTGGTAATAATCTATGAAAATCTCATTTATATTCACTACATCATTTATAAACTCCTCAAATACCGCATACAAAATAAAATATTGAATAATATATTGAAAAATACTATAATAATATTTAGTAAAAGATATATTTATTTTCCATCCACATCACTTCTAAAAACAAAATCCTTGTTTTACTATAGTGGGTTTTCCACCTACATGAACATTGTAATTTGTTTTTCGACACCACATTAAAGGATTCTTATAGATATATTATTATAGTTAAATTTGATGAAAATAATTTTAATATAACTTTTTTCATGGTCTTAAATGTTTTAATAATTAATAATTTTTGTAAAATTATCATGATGGTTGGAAAAACAACCTAAATAATCGAACTAAATAATGATAATATGGAATATAAATAAATAATTCTTATATGGGAGAAAATATAGATATTGTGGAACATTTTAAATTCATCAAGTACATTAATATATTTTTATTTCATTTATGAATTTTAATTTCTATTTTTCATGAATTACATCTTTTAACCAAAAGTGATTCAATATTTGAACCATGAAACAATCTCCCTCAATGAAATAAAAATACTATTTATATATAAGTGAAATGGTTTTCAATGCCCAAAATATAATTATATTAAACAATATATAAATATATATAATTAAATTATGTTTATAAAGAATCTAATTTTATTATTCAAGATGTTATGAGCAAGTGAATAATGACTCTAAAGGAAAAGGTAATGGATCTCTCTGAACCTCCCTATTTTCTGTACTTTAATTATTATCTCATTAAATAAAATTTTACTAAGTATATTTTATTTAATTATTATATATTATATATATGTATCATACAAATATACCAAGATTATTCATTGATCCAATCATGGGGTTATACATTTCATTCTTTCATTTCTCGATTCCATCTTTAAAATCAATCCCAATTGAGTGGATAAATTTTATCACATAATCTATTTGTTTTTCAATGATTTAAAATAATTATTTTGTCTCGTTATATACAAAAAATGTATGTATATATTAGTTAAAAACATTCCTGTTTTATTATAATATTCAATGAAAATTTCATTTCATTTTTCATTCAAATATGATTTATGGATTCCTTAAAAACTGGTGTTTTATGATTATTTTTATAGAAAAATCTCAAAAATTTATATTCATGTTTTAAGAAAACAGAAAATGTCTAAAACCATTATTATTTAATCATATATAAATTTTAAAAATATATAATCTAGTCTTCTAATTTAAATATATGCAAAATAACAGTTTATTCATATGTGAGTTAAGATAATGAAACCCATTTTGTTCCCTTGAAAATTATTATGTTTATTATAAAGTTATGTTTTCCATTTGTGGAAAACATGATATTATCCATTATATGTTGGGTTCCCCATGGTTTTAATGTAATTAATATTGAAATGTAAATATTTAATTAGGTGATTTGTATTGTATTACAGATTAATCATAATCCATAATGGGACTCTATCCACAATGTGATATTGTTGGTGTTTAGACATGACTTATGAATATTTCATGTATTATGTTGTTTAATAATTCATATGTTACCATAATCATATGAATGCATTTCATATATGTTAATATGTATCATAATTATTCCTATGCTTTGAATTCTATGATATTATGTCAAGATTTTAGGCTCATTTAGTTTTCAAAATATGATTTTTTTCTCTTTAGGTGATTTTTAGACATCCCCATTTATTTATTTGTTCCCAAGGTTATCTTATGTAGTTTCAGAGGATCAAAGGGATTTACGATATAAATATGGAAAATTAAATTTTTTTAGGGATTTGTTAATATTGAAATTAATTACGAACATATTCATCCATATATACACATACTATCAATATATGTCATAAATTTGTCGAATATTTATGTTAAAAATTATTTATTCGTATGTGCAAGATGGTTTGAATTATATACATAGTATCAATGAATTTAATATTAATTTCTAGGGATTATGAAGATAATTTATTATAAAAACCCCTAAGAATTATTCCAAATATCATCAAATATGCTAATATTTTGGTGAATTATAGAGATTGTTGTTTTTAGGAAAATATATCATTGTCTCAGTTCTACATATGGATTTTGATTTTTAAGCTATGTACATAAGTGTAATAAAAATTAAAGTGTATGATGAAAATTATCTCATCGTGTCACTAGCCCAAAAAAATAGGACTTGTTGAAATAATAGTTTAACCCTAAAATGGGATAATGTTTTTTCGTAAATACATAATCTCTTTATGAACTATTATTAAATAAATTACTATATTTTGAAGATTGAAATATAAATTTAAAAATTATATTATATAGCATAGAATTAAGCAATGAGACTATTTGGTTTATATGTTATTACATCATTATTTTTATTTATACTATTATATTCATGTTAGTTTATGTATTCCCATCCATATTTTTTAATTATTTTAGTCAATGGTTGGAAATAATAATAATAAAATCCAAAAACCAATGTGGTATGAAAGGTGATGACTTTCCAAATGTGATAGCTAATATAATTGGAGTGGGACCACAAAAATTATGAAAATACTTTTCAAAATGAATCTTGTTATGAATAATAAAATGAATTGTGTAAAAGCCCATAATTCTACATTTATTTTACAAGTTCATATTGAGTCCCTTATTTGAAAATTCCACCTATAATTAGAGGATATTTTTATCCCTTTATTTTGGAAGAAGGTATTAAATACATTTAAAAAATATTATATATCATCCATGTCTAATTTTAATGGAAATTCATACTAACTATATATCATTATAAAGGGGAAGCTGATATGTAGAGGAAATTGATCAAGAACATGTAGTTTAATAAAGAAATTAATTCCATGGAATGGGAAGTATTAATGAATATATATATTTTTAATTATATTCCCCATATATATATCTTAATATAGAGAGGTAGTTCTTACACTAATGAATACAGAAAATGAATCTATCATCTAATATTAGGAAAACATCAAAACGATTTCATGTTATGCTTTTGGATTTGTTATTGAAACTGAAATTTTCAGGGAACATTACTTTTGTGAAAAAATAATAGTATATAATAATTTATATAAATTAATTTCTTTGATAGATATGATGAAATTTTTCATTATTTTATTATAGTTGAGAGAGTGGTTGGATACTCTCATTGAACTTATAGTTCTGGAGATAAAAAATACTAAAATGGAATTTAATTCCTTAAAAATAATAGAAAATTAAAAAAAAATTATCCAAAATAATACACATGTAAATAACATAAAAATAATTATATTGAAATATATAAAGGGGGTGGATACATTCTTCCCATGTAGAAATGTTGGGAGTTAGGTTAGTTGTTAAAGAATAATGATAATGAATCCCGCTAATATTATTGATGAAAATAAATTTCTTATCAACAATAAATTTTTAATCTAATGTTTCAAAATTTATGATAATAATAATTATGAAATAAAATTCACTATGAAAATGGTTTTCAAAATTAAACAATGATAAAAAACTACAAGGCCAAGAGTGGAAGGATGCACATATGTTTTCACTACTATGTAGGTGGATAACAACAATGAAAATTCAACATGTATGACGGTTATTAATTCATGAAAACTTGATTCTCAATTTTATTCTATCCCTACATATTATTCCATATGAAAAAATATAATGTATGTACTAAAATTTCAATTACATCAATACAATTCATGTTATCCATGATAATAGTAAAATAATAAATTATTTCATCTCAATTATTTAACTCCTTTCAAAATAATATTTCTGTAATAAAGATATGAAAAAATATTTTTATACATTATTTTGTGAAGTTAATTTATGTATTTGGAATGGATTGGTTATTCATATATAAATAAAACACCAACAATTGATATATGTTTTACTCTCATCACATCGCCAGTCATCCACAGATTTTGTACTATTGTGAGGAAGATATTAATTCAATTTTAGAATTTTCCAACCAATAATGGATATTATATACTATTGAGAAAGTATATAATGTCCAAATAATATGTATAAATGAGATAATCAGGATTGAATACATTCCCATTTAGTAAAACTATAAATATATTTTCATAAAAGAGTTTGTTATCCTACCCCAAATATTTGAGGTTGAGTTCCCAATTGATTCTATACCATGATCCACAACCAAATAGAATACAACCCTTATAATGGATATCATTGAGTTTGAGTAATTAAAAATGTAGTTATTAGGGATTCAAGAAATAGTTTTATGTACACAACTTCTATAACATTTTGGACATTGATAATCAAAAATAAAAAAAATGTGTTGTTAACACACATTTATATTGATTATCATGTATACAAAAAATAATTATAAAGTAATTTTCCATGTCACATATTCTGATAACATTTTTTGATCATCTATGAGTGGCCTAATATACATCTAATTTAGTTCTTCTATTAGTGTATCATGAATTAATGGTGAGGAAGTAATATAGTACAACGATATCATTTTAAATAATATATGGACTATGTGAATACATAGTTCATCCCTTATGACTAAATAATGCTAAAAAATAATCATGTAATTAATGAAAAATAGAATTTAGAAACTACCATTAGTAATTTTTTATTCTAATTATATATAATATTCTAATGTACTTTGAAATTAAAGAGGTCCTTAAGAAATATTTGAGTATTATACTGTCGAAATTGTCAAAATATTTGTTGTATGAAATTTATAGTAATTATCAGTTTTAGATTGGAAAATATTCACTAATTATTAATGTTATCACCATAAAAATTAATACCATTAGAACCTTATTTGAAAATGGAAAATTAAGAGTCTCACATAACAAGAACTATAATATAGATCAATTGTTATTTGGACTATGTGGGATATATAAACGATTTGTGATGATCCTCATAATATTTTCAAACATTATTACAAAGATAACTCGGATGGTTGTGAAAACTACTACAAATAAATAAAAAATAATCATATCAATGAACTAGTACACACACTAACCCTTACTACTGAATGATTTTATGTATACAACAATTCATCAATAAGAATATTTTCTTGTGTACTAATGTAATATGATAAAGTGATCATCTACGACATAATGGAGTTAATATTTAAATGGATTTACTATACAATGTGAGATATAGAGTATAAAACTACAATCATTTCCTTAAAAAATTAGTGGAAATATATTTAATGAAAATATTGTGAAATATATGGATATAAAAACACATCAAATATATATTCACATTGAAGGATATTAACATGAACAAATGATAATGGTTATAGATGGTTAATAATAATTAATTCCCCATCTACCAATATCATATTTTGTAAAATAATTTGGTTGATTGATATATTCCTACAACATTATAGATAATGAGGTTTTAAAGGGGATAAAAAACATAGACATTTACAAGATCTTAATGGGAATCATAAATAATTATAAATCATAATTCATATCTGAAATTATTTCTCAAATATCCATTTTAGAGAAGATAATTGATGCTCTATGAGATTCCATAAAAATAAGGGAAAATTTTAAATCAATTAAGAAATTGAAGTAGCATGGATTTAAAATTGTTGAGGAAGCAGTTGTATGATTTTTTTCTGGACAGTGTATACCATCATCTCTTGAGATAATTTATATGGTTATTATAATGTTCACAGATCTACCATATCTATCCACCCATAGATAATGATGCTGTATGTAGATATCTTATAGTATTATTTGTTTGAAAATATTCATATGAAAACCTCTTAATATAAATATATGTTCCTAGTATATTATCAAGTGATGATGGAATGTAAGAAGGAAAAGGGGATGAGAAAATTATTACACATACATACATAGAAAAACAAAAATATCCCCACAAAATCAATTGTTTTTATCCTAATGAAATAAAAAGAAAGAAATGTAATATGATTTTAGTGGGTCATATTAAAGACATATATTATTTTATTTAAATTATAAGTGAATTATCACTTAATTAAGATGAATTTATATTCATTATAAAGGTGTTGAGGGTATATAGACACAAATATCCACTATATCTGATCATGATCCATGTTTTACCTCCGATTTTCAGATAAATATCCATCATAATCTAATTCATATGGTGAATTTAAATATTTTATATCACCCCCAAACTGATGTCCAATCATAATGGATTATCGTAAAACCTGTATATATATTGGGTAATGTTTTTTTGGACATAAATTGAAGATGGGATTAATAAATTTCATGTGTATAGTTCTCATACAATAATAGTTTCTACATAAAAATCAAAATGGATCCATATAAATCTCTTTATTGGAAGTGATGAAAACTATCAACCAATTGAGATGACGTTGGTGAACACCCGTTGTTTGGACCTGAAATGGTCGGATAAATGGTAGAAAATTAGATGACCCATATATAACACATAATTATGGATCAATTTTGATTGAATATATATGCATAAAATAATCAATGAGAACCACAAATTTTGGTTAGAGATAAATTACTCCATTAAATAACCTTGTGGAAGTCATTCATGATATAAGAAGTGAAGGGAAGTCTATTCCCCAAGTAAATCATCCGGTTTTTGATTTTTCATATCATCAAGAACTATGGACTACTAAATAGAACTACAACCAAACCATTCTCAAGTACATTACATATTACTCATATCCATATGAAGGATTTAAATACAATATCCCTACCATGTATTGATTTTTTAGGTGGTATAAATGGAAAATTATCTACCTTATGAGGTGTCGCTGGTGATGATTTTGGACCATATACACAATGTTGTACACAAAAAGGAAATCTAATCTGGTAAAATTACTATGGTGGATCCGTATGTATGAAGAGGTGACATGAGAACTAGAAGAAGAAATAATGAAAAAGTATCCTCATCAACTTACACCCTAGTTTGTAAAATGTAATTTCAGTAAAGGAATTTCTTATTAAAGAGAGTTTGAGAACCAAGAATTTTAACAATGAAATATCCTTAATGAAACTATAATTCTATCAAATATAATAATATGGTATTATTTATTTCTCTTGATCTATATGATAACACATATAACATTGTATTAAATTAATTTGAATAGTACTTTTAGTGAATAAATTTTACCATTAATATTGAAAATAAAACAAATGGATTAAAAATAAAAATAACATAAATAAAATCTAAATATTTGTATATTATGGTTCATCCAGAATATCCAAAACAATGAAAAAAATTATAGAAGTAAAAATATTATTAACAATAAAAAAATAAACATGAAAATGAATATTTATATTTAGTTGATAGAAAATAGAAGTGGTTGAAGAATTATTGAAACATGAGTTGTTTGTAAAATGTTGGGAACCCCAAGAAAAACATAAAATATGACCATTGGAATAGTTATCTAACTATTAAAATAGTAATAGGATATATAGTACCAATAATCTAAATAATGTGTTGTATTGTTCCTCTTGAAATTGTAAAATAATATTTAGATATCACATTAAATGAAAATATGAAATATTAATATCAGTATATGAGTAAATAAATGTTATGAAAATTGCAAAATAATATTTTAAAATAGTTTTAAAATATAATTTTTTATTTTATATTTATAAGAAATAAATTTATTAAAAACAAATATTATATTTAAAAAATTATTTGTTAAATTAAAATCATTTCATTTAAAATAAATCAAAATTTACGACAACATAAATAATTATTTGACGGTCCTTTAAGTTGATCAAAATATGAATATTTATATTTATAAAGAAAATAATTATTTAATTTTTTATATAAATTTTATATTCATAGATAATTATTATCATAAAATGGATTCCATATATAGAATCTAAATTTTAATGTATGATTGGTATGATTTCATTATATTTTTCTAAAATATTTTAAATTTATATAAATATTTAAATACATCAAATTATTATATTTATGTTTATAATTTCCATACAAGATTTTGTTTCTAATGTGATGATGTAATTAACCATTCGTTCCAAATCTCATTTACTAAATATTCTATACAATCAAAATAATAAACATGTTTGGAGGACTACATAGAAAACAACAAATTAAAAAAATACAATATTCAAAGACGCTCCTCTCGAAACCTTTTAAATTTTTTTTATCACCACCCCATCTACCTACACATTATGTCTATTGGATCATGAGTAATTATTTTAATATTATTTAAAAACCCTCATCGCCATACCCTCATAGTTCTAGTCATACCATAAGGTAAAACCAGAATTCCATTAAGTATATTTTGAGAATTGAATTTATAATTTAACATTGTAAATATATATTCTTAAAATTCATTTAATAATTTACCACATAATCACATAAACCATCTATCAAGAAAAAATTGATCAAGTATCATAAATATAATCCAATGGTATATTATTAAAAGAATATCCATTTTTCATCATCCTCTAACAATGAAAATATAGTTTATATAAGGGTGGGTTCAATGACTCCATGGAAAATGTTATTCCTTTTATCTTCACCATTATGTTTTGACATTGAAATATTATTATAGTCAAATTTAAATATTTTTAAAAAATATAAAATATCTTATGTACTAAAATGTGTTAATAATAGTTCAATTGAGTAAAATGAATATTGTTTGGGATTTTATTAAATTTCATAAATGAATTAATTGTAAAGTAATATGTAATGTAATTAATGAATATTACCTATGTAATAAAATATATATCTATTTATGGAATTAAAATTTATATAATAACCTAAAAATTAATTCATATAAACTTTGAAGATATAGTGAATCTTTTAATGAACAACAATAATTATTGATAATTGATTTTCCATTGATCTGTGAAATAAACATCCTTAGATCAAAAAAAAGTTAACATTTTATCTCATTTATATGGATTTAAATTAACATAATATAATTATATAGAATAAAATAAAGATTTAAAAAGTTTTTAGTTATGTAATTAATGCATATTAATTTATTATTTATGATGTTATGTGCAAGTGAAAAACTATTCTAGAACCAAACCTAAGGGATCTCTCCCAACAACCCTATTGTCATTGGGGTATGAAAAATTACTATCTAAATAACATTAATTCTCTATAGATGTTATATGATTCTTAAAAATTCTATATATATGTCTCTTAAATATATGAAATTATTATTCTATATTTATTTTTTGCATTTTTACATTCCATATGTTTATTTCTATATGCCATCTTTTAAATCATACACGATAAAAGGAAAATTTTCTATCCCATAATCCTTTTATGTAACAATATTTTAATTTCATTATTACAATTATTAATTTCACATGTTTATTTATATTTTTAGTGGTTTCTATTTGGGTTTACGAATGGGTTTTAGAGAAAAACCCACGTTTATATTTTCATCAATATCCACTAACTGATTCCATAAAAAATGTTTCAAATATTAATTTGTACACCATTTTTCTACTTTTAACATTAATTTTATTCAAATAAAACCAAGTTTGAGGCCTATATCAATTGAAATGTACATTAAATTATAAAAAAAATTATCCCATCACTTGGGAATCAATATGATATATGTATTGATTATAATATGATTCATTATTATGAAACCTATTTATCCTTGTCTAATAAATATTTTTAAGACATGCATTTGATTTGTGTTTTTGTAACACATATGTATATGAATTTAATAATAGGTGTTCCATTATTTGTTTCTGATAAATTGGGTAATTTTTATGTCTAATGGGATGATATATATGGTATTTGGGAGTAAATATATTCCATGAAGGTACTCTCTCAACCATTTGATTTTTCTTTGGTAGTTAGCCATGACTTATGCTTATGTAATATTTTATGATTAATCAACATTATTATGTTTCCATTATCATATAATTACTTGTTTTTTATGTTATACCACATATGATTTCTCATCACCCGTTAATTTTATGATACTATGCTATGACCATTGATTCATATTTCTGTCTCTTTATCTTGTGTGTTCCATTATTGAGAATTATAGCTAAACCATTTGGATTATGTTTTCCCTAGGTTATAAAATTCACATTTAGTACAATAAATTTATTTATAGGTTTATTAATTATTTTTTAATTTTTTTTTGTTTTAACCCCATTATGATGTATTATGATCCTTGACTTCAAAAGACACTATAACTCTCGATCATTGGGTTATATTATTTAAATATTTATATAAAATAAAATTTTATCATATTTATCATAGTCTTTGGATGGAAAATCCATACTTATCCCTAAAACATTAGAGAAAATGAATAGATCATTAGTACTCCATAGTGTAAAACATTGAAATAGTATATAAAGAACCATGATAAGGTAGAGAAAATGAATCACTTTTTAAAAATATCGAAGACAAATTTTTTTCCAAGTCTAATGGATCTCTGAAACTATAGAGCCCAATAATAAACACCATGAGCACTACTGAACTACATTGGTGAAATGTTGTTGGAGTTTTTAATATTAATAAATCAGAATACTATACCATATAAGAACCATGATGAAAAGTAGAGGACCACATCATGAACTCCATTAACAAAAATTAATTAAAACCCCCAGGAAAAAACACAATAAAACTAAATTAAACAAACTAAAACACCAATAATAATAGATAAATTTTATTTTAAACAATAATTATATTATACCATACATATCTCAAAAGTCCAGTCCCCAAAAATTACCGTGAAAATGATTCAATAGAAAAATGTCCAAATATTCGAAACCTTTGGGAAAACTATCATCCAAGAGAAAAAAAAAACAAAAATTGAATGGAAATAAATGGAACTGATAAAGACAAACACCCCATGATATATGAATCATAAAAATCACTATAAAATAATCAAATACAACTAATCATAAGAAAGAGAATATAATCACATACATCATCAATCTAATAAATGTTGATGTTTGATATGTATCATTGAAAATCAAATTAAAAATTATATATATATGAATATTAAGTATTTATCATCGATATATGATCCCTTGTACACTCCTAGACATCATTCTACAAAATCACTTGAACTATATGATAAAAAATTTATGAAACACCTTCTTATAGGATGTATTAGATCACAATAGGTCTCTCCTTGAGTAATACATTATCCTCGATATCTAATGATCTAAATTTAAAAACTAGGTAAAAATCATAGAGATAAAATTATGACTGGGTAATTAAAATAAATTATGTATCATTTTAGTTTTTAAGGATTTTATAACCAATAGAAAATAGTATAATTATTTTAAAACTTCCCCGATGTTTAATCAATCTAGGGTAAAATATTAAAACATTATGAAATACCCCTATTCTATAAATTACTGGAAACTATTAAATATAAATAATCTTCGACATAATTATCTATATAGATCCTTGTATAATTAATATACATATAATTATTATCTTAATCAGCTTAAATTTTCTCAAGGATATCCTGAACCTTATTGTTCATTCTCATAACAAATACTCGATTTAGAATACATCACTATTAGTCATAGGTAAAACATATCAATGATCTGAAACCTCAACTATATACAACGTATAACATAAATTATCCCATGTTATAGTGATCATTTTTTTAATAAAAAATCAATACCTACTGTGAGTGTATATTTCTAATATAAATATATAATATAAATCCATAAAAAGAGCGTAAATTGCTGTTTAAAAAAAAGATTTATTTTTTCTGACCTCCTTAGGTGTAAACATTTCATAATTATATTGTTATTATAATTATAGAAATTTTATAATAATGGTAATAAATTTGAAAAACTCTAATAACAATTTTATTTAGAAAAATGAAATAAAACAATGAAATAAAACAATAATCACAAAATTGATTTGAAAAATTTATGACATTCTAGTTGAAAACCATCAATTATGATAATGGTTGTTATTAAAATAATAGACACCATATATCATGAAGGGAATATCATTTACCCAAGCATGTATTTGATTATAGAAATTTCATCTAGGTTTTATTTTTTGGAACTATAATTTTCATTACAATAATCCATCATATTGAAATTCATCCTTTCAATCCATGAAATCCCACAATCAAAATGATCTAATAACCATCATTCACCCAAGACAATTAAACACCCAATCATAGTGAAATGAATAATCAATATTGAATTCACAATAATTTTATTGATCTCTATAATTAAAAACATAATTACCATCAGGAAAAAAGCAAAAAAATTATTGGAAAAGACTCATTAAAATTCTTTGATAAAAAAAGATTGGAAATTTGTAAAAGTATATTCTTTGAAGATAACAATCCATTTTAGAATTTGATCACAAAATATATAGAATTATATAAAATTATATATATATCAATTAAATATAGTAGATACACCATTGGAATACAATTATCTATGGTATTAATTTTTTAATCCATATGTAGAGTTTCAACAACATCAGAAGTTGTTACAACGTCTTCTAATGGATCCAAAAATTCTATATATAATTTGATGACACCACTATACATCTTTAAGAAAATACATAATCCAAAAGTAAAAATATAGTATATAATTTTTTCAATATATATATTAATTATATTTATATTAAACATAATAATCCAATAGAAATATTTCTATATTTTCATCATTCCATACACAAGAAACATAAATAGAACATCATTTTATATCAATATACACATCAAGTGTAATGAGATATTAATAAAATTAAAGTTGTTTTCTATTTAAATTGTATGTATTTTTGAATACCACAAAACAACTAAGGAATTCTAAAATCATTAAATAATTACTCTGTATATAACATATTGTTAAGTTGATTGTATAAATTTCATTATTTCTACACATTCTCACTAATGATAAAATGTCCACCTTTCATTTTGGTACAATCATAAAAGTTATAAAATATTTTTCCCTATATCTTTAAAACATTAATAATATCATATAGAATTATTATAGTTTAGAAATTTTGTTTTTAGAGTAGATCAAAAATACAATAAATGGAAAATACTATGCTTGGTATATGTGATAAAACTATAAAACTTTATCACAAAAAATCAAAATATATCTTCCATTGAAGAATGAAATTATTAATATGAAGTTATCATAGAAACGTTATTGTAATAAACCTTAGAAACATACCCCACAAGATAATCATAATTACATTTAATCATAAATCCACAATAGTTAAACAATTCAATCCTATAGAAATTTAATCATCATGACATTTTATATTCATATTTTTGTGTAGAGTTCTATTGAGAAAATTTATAGGATTATCTAATTTAATTTTTTGTTCATCATCTTGATTTAATGTGAATCGATAATCATCCCCATTATATCAAACCAATGATTTTTGACAAAAAACATATTTAGTACTTCAATCATTTTATCCTTCTAGTAAATAATTTAATGTGGACCCTCTTAGCCTCTATGATCTATTCTTATCAAATAGAAATATACTAAAAGTGGTCAAAAAAGAATAATTTTAAGCTTATATAAAATTATTATTAATATGAAATGATTATTGATATTTTGAAAAACATTTTGTCTTGCAAAATATAATTACCATAATTAGAAAACCTTTCTGAATGTTACGTTAACATAAAATATTCGATAATAAAATTTTTTCATTTACAAAATAATAAAATAATCTATTGACCATGAATCATAGTCACCCTTGTAATTATTTAACAAAAATATAATAAATAAACTATCTATAATTTTCTGTAAATATTTTAGTAATTTAATATTTTATTTAATTCAATGAGATTATAATATCAAATTATTTTTAAATTTACTATCAGATATTTACTTTTTTCCATCAACCATATCTGGTTTCCCTATAACAATATTATCTTTCTCAAGACAGAATCAATTAAAATTAGAGGATAGAAAAATAATTATAAATTCCATTTATATTACTTCCTTCTTGAGATCCATTATTCACCCTTTTAGCAAGAATGAATCAATAAGAACACAATCCAAATTCCCCTTCTACTATGGATGTTACATAAACCTAATAGATCAATAAGGGTGATGATGATAATGTAATAGAGGTAGGAACTAAATATCCATTTGACATGTGACCATTCCCTTCATCCATTATGACATTATTCATTTGAACACAAATTATTTTTCTAGGATACCTCCTTACTATCATCATCATGAAAAGATTCCATTATATTCTAAACATGAACTGTGTCTTGGGGAATGATTTTTTGAACTATCTATGTCGCTTCCATTAAACCATGATGCGGAAATAATTGTGTTATGTGTTTTAAAATTTCATTTATCACTATACCTTTTCCAGTTATGATAAAATCATTCTTCCTTTTATTTTTCATAAACAATATCAATTGTATTTTTGGTTGGAACTACATGTAGAATTAACATAACTATTTGAGATTTCAATACTTGTAAATTATATCATTATTTGTTTTTACATTAATTATATCTGGATTAATTATTTCGGAAATAACCATATTTTTATCCTTAACATAGAAAAATAGTATTTTTGGTTGAAAATTTTTATTTATAATTTTTTGTTCTTGTGTATTTATGGACTATAAATCAGTATATCAATAAGTTATTTTCAAAAATTTATATCTTGAAGAAACTCCAATATTCATAGAATCATTGTAAAAAATGTGAAATATAACATCATTGTTATTTTTTTGGAGATTCCACTCCAATGATGGATATATTTGAATCTAGTAATTGATTAAATAAAAATCAGATTAATGTATTTAAATGCATACATTTAGAAAAAAATTATCTAATTTTCAAAAATGGCTCTTCATTATGGACATAATATAGTCACATAATTGGGATTTATTATACATTGAGTTGATTCTCCTTAAACCATTGTGCATTGTCTTCATTCTAAGTTCCTTTATAATTAGAAATCATTAAATGAAATCTATTCTAAATCTGTGAATATTAAAAAATAATAAACAATAAAATATTAGTTTATATGAATTAAATGTAGATACACATGTAAAAAAAGGGCAAACAACCTCATATTCAATAGGAATATTAAAATATAATCATCTAAAATTTTCATATTGTACCATTCAATATTCCATGGAAAAAAATTTAAATCCATAGTAAAATAAACCACGTTCTATAGATTGATTAATTTTTATAATATCTCATTCACATGAAATATAGTCTCATATTAAATATTTATAGAGAATTAATCAGAAACATAATGTAATATATCATAAAAAAATTATTTTCCCTCAAAACTAAATCCAAAACAAAAAAAACGTTTAAAAGATAAACCAAACAGATTTTTAATGTATTTAAATAAAACTCATTACCCTTAAAACAATTCAAAATGATTACAATCCATATAAAAAATAGACAATAATATTCTAAAATATGTCATTATCATACATTAGAAAAATATTTTATTCTCATCCATAGAATAAATTCCCCTCTATTAGAATGAAATCGTAACATTATAAAGATATGTAATAAGAATCCCATTAAAGAATGACTTACATTACCACAATATCACATGTTGATTCTATTCAATGAAGTTAAAATGAACATGAAAAATGAAAATTATGAAAATAATCGACTAAAACGTTATCTATATATGTTTTCAACATATATAGTGTATTGAAGCACATCCATATGAGTTGTATATTCATGTGGAAATTGGAATTTTGGGTATGTGATAATTTCTATTACTGAAATTAGACTCAATGATGAATTTTATTAGCTGTATTATCTGTAAAATAATTTTTGGGATGTTGTTTGATGTTCAGTGGTTATCTCTAGTGTTCACTCGTATATAAGAGTAGTTTCCTAGTGGTAAATATATTTAAATTTGTAGTAATACTCAATTCATAGCATGATAGCTGGTTTCCACATCATTAGCTTTATATTTTAACGACCGTTTTTATTACTGTTAAATAAATGAATGAGGTATTTAATAGAATTAATTTTTCCATTCATAATTCTCGTAATTTATTGGGTGAATACTTTGAATGTGTGAAGTTATATGGTTTTTCATTTTTTATGTGATGAAATATGTAATTAACCTCTTATTTTAAAAATGAAATAGTGTTGTGTTCCATGTTAGTTAGGGGCAGTTATGAAATTTTTCCATGATCCATCTCCGAGACCTCCTTTGGTTCA
The DNA here is from genome assembly GCA_963277665.1 of Viscum album. NCBI lineage: Eukaryota > Viridiplantae > Streptophyta > Magnoliopsida > Santalales > Viscaceae > Viscum > Viscum album. The sequence continues at coordinate 956,587,533 of OY728159.1, read as the reverse complement.
ATTTTTATATACTACTCAAGAGAATGGACGTTGAACCATTAGATATATATATATATACCTCTATTTTCCCTTTGATGGAAATTTTTTTCTAGTATTTTTCACAAATATATTATTTTTTTATAATATATTTCATTGACTTATTCATCCTCCTCCGTTCATTTCTGATTCAGTTTATCTATACATGGATTTATGAGAACAAAATCAAAAAAAATTAGTGATTTTTTCAGACAAAATGGGAATTATAAATTTGAATAATAAAGGACATAATATTATGAGTAAATAAATCCATATATCAAAATTATTCTTAATTGATTCCATTAATTTTGATTTCAAAGGGTTTTTCATAAATTTACAATGAATTTCCCATTGAATAAACAATTTAATTTTGATATTTTTCATTGAATAAGTCAGGGTACAAGTGAAAATGGGACCTCACCTTATCAAATATAAATTTTGGGATGTAGAGATTCTTGGTGACTTATTTTGTGGTTATAACATGATGTTATAAAGATATAACATGTCTAATTTAGTAATTTATTATTTTTAATGTGATTTGAGGTCATGTATATATAGGAAGTAGATATGTGTGTGAATTAGTTATTATCATAATGTTTTTTATATTTTCGTAAATTTTCTATGTATAATACGATTTTAGTTATTTTATGTTTTTGTTCTACCATTATTATACATTTCAACAAAATTCAATATTGGGTGGTTTCTTCACTAAATTTTGGAATTGAATATATTTTTCTAACAGTCACCATGAATTAATGATATTTTCAAATAGATATATTGTAGGACCCTAGAAAAATTAGTTCTGGTGGCCCACTTTATAAAATATATAAAGCTGCGTATTGGATTTTAATGGAAATCAGTATCCTTTTGACAATCTAAATTAGAAAATAGTTTTTATTTAAATGAAATTTAATTGGTAAAATAGTTATATGATTATTTTGGTGTGAAATGGTTTATCAAAATAAATGTTTGATTTTTTTAATTTCAGTTTACTAAATTTTATACCAAGGGACTATTATAAGTAATTTGAGTTGTAATTTATTTTTTATAATAATTTTTAAAATTAATATTATGGATTTTAGAATTAGACATAGAGGTCATTGAGGTTTTTTTCACATTTAATTTAAGTGGGTGATGCACTATTTTATATATAATTTATCCTTTTTATTCCAAATTTTTATTGAATAATGTGGATATTTATGTTTGATTATTTTTTTTTAATGTGGATAATGATAATATTACATTGTAGGTAACAAAATGATGTGCAGAAATAGGTATATATAATATATCTATTATAAGAAAGATATGTTTATTAACATGGACTGATATTTGAGGCTTGTTAAGGAGTAATTGGTGAAATCATAGTGATTTGGGGAGTATTTAATATTTTTTTCTTTCCATATGTGTCATTTCCTATTTGTGATGACCATATTATCATTATTGGTGATTGATTTTGATGGGAAATAGTTTCATGAGTCCCTATCTCTCTTTAAGTGAGATAACATTGGTTTGACTACCTTGAGATAGTGTCCCAATTCTTTGTAAAGGTTATACCGTCCATGAGTAAGATAGTGGGGCCCAATAGATGGTATTTGTCTAGTCACGAAAATGATAATATGTCTTGGGATAAAATATAACATGTTTTGACCCCCATTAGTGATATGGGACCTAAATTGTGTTGTATATATGTGATGGGTGGGAGCCCGCGGGGTCTGGGTGAGTTGGTTCAAGGCGGTGGCGACTCGTCGTTGAGGTTCCGAGTTCAATTCCTCACAAAGGCAACACGCACTATTTGTCAGCGAACCTCTCGTCCCCTCGACTCCGTGGGAACTGGCCCAAGCCCAAGGGTCGGCCACCTTGGGCCTAGATGGGGGCGTGCGGCGCGCAGGTGGGTAGGCCAGCCCTATACCTCGTTACCCATACAACACGTTTGAGCCCGCGGGGGATGGGTGAGTTGGTTCAAGGTTGTGGCGACCCGTCGCTGATGTTCCGGTTCGAGTCCTCACAAAGGCAACGTGCACCATTTGTCAGCGAACCTCTCGTCCCCTCGACTCCGTGGGAACTGGCCCAAGCCCGAGGGTTGGCCACCATGGGCCTAGCTGGGGGCGTGTGGCGCGCAGGTGGGCAGGCCATCCCTATACCTCGTTACCCATACAACACGTTTATGATTCCTTGTAAGGATGCTCTCGTAAGGGGCTCTCTCTAGGTTTCCCTCTCGCCGCCACAGGATCCTCCGCGGCGGAGGGCGCGACACTCCTTCTCGATCTCGGTGGGATGGTGGAGGTCTCCTGCTACTGGCTTGCATTTCGTGGTACCTCGCTGGCTGTGGAAATTCACTAAGGACGGCGGTGGTTTCAGGTTCAGATCTGCAGGTGTAAGACCGGTCTCCGTCGACGACACACTCTCCGGAGTGCCTTTGGCTCTGCTCTATGCAGCTCGATGTCATCCTCTAGGGTGTTTCTTAGCGTTTGAGGTCTACGCTCATGCGTCGGTGTTTTGGGGGCTCCGACTCTTCTCAGGTGAGTGAGGGGGGCTCTGTTGCGTCTGATGCGGTCGATCTAGTCGGTGGTGGAGGGGTTCTCATTTTAGGGTTTTTTGGTTCGTTTTGATTTTCTCTTTTGAGTGATTTCTGGTTTGCTGGTGATGTTCACCCTATCACAATCTACTTTGCGAGCGTTTTTTGGTTTCACGGAGGAAAATGGATGGGTTTTGGTTTATGAACGTGGCTGTTTTCTGGTGAATTGGTGTTTCCGACCAGTTTCTGAGCTGGTGGTTGAGGGATGCGGTCTCGTTGAGGATAAAGGAGGGGAGGATGGTGTTACTTCGGTGATGACGGGCTCCAGGATGGGCACGCCGGTGATCTGAACTGGAGTTGACCCCGGTGTGACGACAGCGAGATTGGCTTTCCGGCACTGTGATGATGGGAGGCGGATGGATCTGACGCCGATGCAATGGGCGTCTGCTTCGAGGCAGGCACGTGAATCGAGTTGAAGGGTGATGATGATGTTTAGTTTTTGAAATTTGAATTCGCGGTCTTCGGGAACCGGATACCCCTTAAACCGGCTTTTTCTGCACTTTTCTTTTAATAAATCTTCGGGACCAGGTTTATGCCTGGTTCAGACTTTCCTGGTATATGTGATGGGTGGTTTTCACAACTTCGAGTTATAAGTTTTCAACCAATTGGTAATTTTTCCTCCCCAATGTGAGAAGCAAAGGATAGAATCCTACTATGAGAATGGACATATATGATACACTTAACATATAGCTTCAATAGTTATTTGGAGAAGTTATTAGAAACCCTACCTATGAACAATGTGTATGTGACTAGAATTGGATATCCATTGAATTTATTTCTTCATGGATTTGAGATAGGTACGATCGTGATTGGTGTAAGCAAATTCATAATTTGATAAACACAAATGTATGAATATAATTTTATTATATGGTATTTTTTTCGGCGGACGTATATAAATATAATAGAATAATATATATATATATATATATATATATATATATATATCATGCACATCCACTTCATAGTAGAATCACTCAAAATTGATTAGGTATTAGGGATTACTTCTAATTTCTTGGATCGAACACAAAACATGAACATGACAGTGGATTTGATTTATACCCACCTATTCTTTAATAGAACAAGTGTATCAGAAAGATCTGGACATTAGTTATAGGTTTTTAGGTTTTTTAGAAACCCATACCCATGTCACCTTGTTCCGGTGTCTGATTTATTAATTTGACATAAGATTAAATAAATCACATCTCATAGGAATGAATTGTTTTTTTTAAATCGAGATACATACTTTATTCAAGGATTCTATTATAAAACACTAATTACAAAAAAATAACAAAAAATTATTATTAAATCTTAAATATTCCTAATTATCAATCATAGTACAATTGATAGAATCCTAAAAAATGAAACAAAATAATGGGGATCTGAAATGCTCAATTAGGGTTACGTATTGTGGAATATACAATAAAAAAATAAACATTATAATAAATATGTAGTGTTTACCATTTGAAAACACATTCAATTTTGTCAATAAACAAGGAATGAAAGGGAAATTGAGGCATAATTCATTAAAATGATCAAAATGGTGAAATGGGAATTAATCAATGTAACAAAAAGTTTATAAAAAACAACCCCACATAATAAAAGTGGAAGTAAAAAATATATATTAGAAAATAGTTAAACACATAATCATATAATATAAAATATTGTGATGAATTATTATGACCCATTGAAAAGAAATGAAGATATGAGAGTTTTTGCCGCTTATTAATTTAATGTAAAATAGGTATATTTTAAATAATTCAAATTTATTATTGAAATAAAATTAAGTATGATTTATTCGTGGTCTAATTGTAAATTAGTACTTTATACCATAAACGAATGATATTAGGTGAACAACATTACAATATTCCACAATAATGTGAAATTATAATGAAGTCTATTCATCAAGTCTAAATCACCAGTTATATTCTTTAACCTAACGAATAAGAAGAATATGAAAATAATTTACATAATTAATAAACTTTTTTTAGATTTTATTACTATTATTTATCTTATTTCCATTTTATAGATAATTACTTAATCAATCATTTTTATGTTGAGAGTTTCGATGATATTTGACTTCTCTGTCAAAAATGACATTGTAGGTTGACTATTGGCCTAATAGGTCATTATTTCAACATAGAAAAAATAATAATATTGAAATAAGTATCATATTTATACATAAATTTTTTTTACATGATAAATAATGAGATATTATTTTTGTGAAATTAATTATGATTCAATCATAGACATGGATAGGAATATATATTCAAGAGAAACACTTCCATTATTCAAAAATAATTAGTGAAAAAAAGGCGAGTAAAAATTTATAACTATATATTCATAATAATCCCATAAAACGTATTGTTTTTTAAATATTATTTTTTATATATCAACCATGTGATATGGTGATGAAAATATATTCACATAACTTCGTGAAGGCGATAGTCCACACGTACATGAACAACGTCATAATCCTTCAAAGAGTGAAAAGGTAAGAAATTGAAATATTTATTATCATTTAAGAATGAAAAATATGTCATAAATATCATAATTATATCATTAATATAAAATAAATATTGGTACGATTCCCTTATTATATTCTATTTTTATCATTACAGAAAACATGATCATATTTCTTTATAATGAAGTAGTTCACCCTACACAAGATATATGTTATTGTTTCCCATACATAATGGAATATAAAATAAAATATATCATATAGTTAATCCATCATTATATTTATTTTTTTTATATTTCAAATATATATTTCATATCAATCATTATACCAAACCGTTATATATTTTTACGTGAAACGTGTCACATTTGTTTGTGATGTGGTATTCTGTCTTACACAAGAGCAATATTATTGTTTCTCATTTGATGGAATTTGAGACTGATTCAGTTCATTAAATTTACATAAAAACATATAATTGTATGATATATAGTAATTTTATAATATAATTATAATTTGTAAATATCTAAATTATGTGGAAGAAGAAATAGAACAAACATTCATTGTTAGGAATTTTGTCTCTTCCTGGACAACTGTCTTTGGATTATATATAATGTATTTCTAGAATGAGGTTATGTCAAAAAAAAGAATCTAAAATAATATGATTTATTATTTTTAGTGACTTCTGTATGTATTTTTAGATCCAATTTTTATGGAGTGAATAATAGAGAAATGTGGGTGTCCATTAATAAGGGTGGCGAGTAGCACACATGTAATATTATAACTAATAATGGTGTACATCTATTTTTCAAATTATAAAAGAGTAAACAATATTATTTTAGATATATATAAATTATAGGTTTAAATATTTCAATAATGTATATTTATAACATGTTTCATGGTTATTTTGACCCTTTTCATTTTAGTTTATTTCCCAATAAAATGATTTATATCTTAACAATGAAAATTAGTTTATAATGATTTACAATTATCTTTGGTCAAAAAAATTTCATATACAATTAGATAATATAAATTATTATGAATATAAATATTTATTAAATTTATCAAAATTTAATTGAAACATGTTTCAGAATTCAAATTAAAATTATACTTGCAGACATGATGAAAAAGTGGGTTTCCATTGAGAAGAGTTTCAATAGTGTACAATGTTTTTCTATCAAAATATAATAATAAAATGGATCAAATTAGAAAAATTAGAATATTATATTTTTAATTGAATATATATTTAAAATAAAATTTAATTTTGTAAATAATATTAATGAAAGGAATATTTTTAGTAAAAATCAATAATTTCCACTGTTTGAAAAATATTGAATAATTACAAAATATTCAAAAAATCAACTATAAGATCATTTGGAAATTATGATATTAAAAAGAATATTATTTTTATCAAATAAATTTTATAAAATTAAAAATGTTAATTTTATCCTAATTTCACAAGAAGAGAAGAAACTATTTTCTTTGAAATATATAATTTCATAGAAAACACATTTTACTAATATAAAATGACTCTTATATTATTTATAATTAATAGATAAATATTATATTAATGTATACATGTTTAAAAAATATATTTTAATAAGTTAGTTGATATTTTTCATAAATGCCTAGATAACAAATAGGTTATAATTATCATATTAAAATAAAAATATTTTAAAATATTTTCATGTTTTGTTTAATCATTTTTCTGAATTAAAAAAATATTATTAAAGAGATTAAATTTATTTTTAAAAATTGAATCATAATGTATGATAATGATATATTCTATATTGTAAATATTATTTTCATACCCAATATTGAACATTATGTTTTTATTTTGGAGGTATTGTGGTGTTACATTACCACCCCTTAAATAAATTTAATCTTTGAAATTTATTCACTATATCGATAATAAAGGGTTTTATATTTGAAAATACAGTAATTGAAAACATACATCAAAAAAAGGGTTAATAAAACAACATGGTAATACGTAATATATGGATGTATAGTTGTCATATGAAAAATAATATAACTATTTTTAAATTTATTTGAACTTTATTGATGTGTGAATATATAGACATGGAAGAAGAATATGATAGTTTTATTTGAGACCATGGTTGAATTCATAATGGGTTGTTTTCCCCAAGAAAAACCTATAGATGGTCGATAGAGGATGTTCAGATAGGGCAGTAGTTGGCGGCTGCATTGTATAAATTAAATAATTTATTTAATCACCCTATCCCAATTTACTCACATTAAGAGACTTGGATGGGAATTATGAGACCAAAATTGTGTTAATAATAAAGTATTTACCTTTGAAACAACATTACCATGATCAACATCAACTATTTGGATGGAGCACCATCAAGGGAGAAATAATTAAATAAATTGACTTGATGTTTTAAATATTTATTAAGGATAATGGATTAAATATTTTTTAGTAAATATATGGTATTATCCAAATAAAAGGGAATGATGCATAAATTTTAGATTTAATTTGAGCTTCAATTCCTTATTCATTGGAATATTGAGACCGGATGATGACCAATCATCAGATCAAGGTTAATTGAAAGGAAAAAGATGCAACTGATCATCATCATCTCAAGAAGATGCATTATTCACCATATATATATATATATCAATAATCAAGTTAGGAGTATTCATTTATGGTTTCCTCCTTTATAATTTAATAATTGATCATGAAAAAGAGTTTTTTCATTAATCTATTTTTATATGAACTTTTACAAGAACCCATTTTTCTAAATAATGTATTCAATGAAATTTATTTCCTATATATTCAACGATTCTCATAATATTTCCACACAATTAAATTTATGGACAAAAATGCTTAACCAATTTTGTCTATATCAATTTTAATTAGTGCTTCCCCTTACTATTCATTTTAGTAGTCATCCTTGGACAAGATGGTGACAATTATTCATTACCGGGGACGGTTCAAGTGTGATATAAAACCCAAATTCATTGTGGTGGTATAAACAACACATAAATTTATGTCTTATAGATGGATTAATAATCATGAAATGTGGGGTTTTGTGATCAGGTTAGAAAAGAACCATGGGAGATGGGGGGATGTGATAAGGGTGTGGTGAGAATGATGAGTGATCAAAGGTGATTTGAGATCATGACGATAGTCCATGTTTTTCTAGTTTTCATTTGGTGATGAAATGTAGTTCGATGATATGGTTCCTCGTGGAGGTCATGCATGGGGTCTCATTATTGAGGATTCTTGGTGTAGGCATTATAGTGGATAGACTAGCTATTAAAGTAGATATTATTATTAAATAAAAATATTAATGGTGACCTAAAATGTGAGGGGAATATTAAATTAAATGATATTAATTATATAATGAAAAATAAATTTAAATATTTAAATGTATTCCTGGTGTTTTATGAAAAGGATAAATGAAGAAGAATAGGTTTTAATGGTGGCCATGAGTGTATATTACACTAAGGAGGCTCTATTTAGAATGAATCATATTTAAGAAAAATCAAATACATGAATGATGGGAGAGGGTTGCAGTGCACATATAAAGTGGATGATGTTCCCCAACATGTGAATTAGGGTTTAAAAAAACATATAATGAAAATAATTATAATATAAATAATTATAATAATAATAATTTTTGGTATTCATACCTTAATTTGGTTGTAACTTCTTTATATGGTGTTGCATTGATGCGCTGTTAGTGACATCATGCCACTAGAATTGGGGTGGCCATTTCAAGACTAGTGATGGATACCATTTTAATATTTATATCTTTTTTAAATGAATAATTCAATTTTAAATATATTATTACAGTTAAATAATATTATTTTAGATGTATCTTCTTCATACGGTGTCAAAATGAGGAACCATGTGCGGTATTTTAATGCTAATATTGAGGAAATATTTTCATGAATAATATTAGGAATTTAATTATGACTCAAGGCTTGGTCTGATGATGCATTGTTCGTATGTTGTGTGCTAAAATGTGACATATTCGTCTGATGTTTGATTTGGAATAGTAAATTACCTCCCCCTAGTGTTTTCCTTGAAAATCACAACGATGTGACTTGTTAGGAAGTACTGGTATTTCTAACAGGCATATAAGAGAAATTATATTTTCCCATTATACTGCTAATAATCCTCAGGGGTTTGTCAAGATTTTTTCTAAGACATGTCATTTTGTACAGTTACACATCATGTAGTACTATATATCCATAAATAAATTTTTCAGAAATAACAGTAACATATATTAGAGTAAGACCACACAATGTGTCCGTTCCCTTTATTCTGTGTACCTAGTTTTGAAAAATTCTGAACCATCCAAATATCATTCATTTAAAAAAGGTTTTTGGTCCATGATTATCCTATCGAGGGTTCATTTCCACATACAACATGATGGTTTCATTCATTTTTTATTTTGAGACATGATGTAGAATATTCAATGTAGGATTATTAATTAGTCTATGCTCAATGAAATTTCATGTGGTACCGACTAATAGAGCTTGGAAGTGGGTCGTTGACAACATTCTAGTGGTCTCCTCCAATTGTGTTGGGTTGTGGTTCTTCGATGAATGCTGATTGGTACCCAAAAATTGAGATATGTGGTGGGTCATCAATGAATTCCTTGTAGTAACCTCATTTTGATCTAGGTATTGGTTCCTTGATAACTTTTGAATAATACCCTCCAGTCAATTCAGGGAGTGGGTCCTCAAATACTTTTAAGTGGTAACCAATTGTAGTGAAGGGATGTGGTTCCCTAACCACTTCATGATGAAAACATCCTATAAACATGGAATTGTGACCTCGATGACTTTATGAGTGGTACACTTTAGCTGAAATGGGATGTTGGTCCATGATGACTTCTGAGTTATACCCTCCAGTTGTGTTGTGTAGCGGGTACTCCATGACATCAAGAGTTGATCTCACCTGCTTAAAAGGGCATGGGTCCTTTATCTTCTATTAGAGTGGGAACCATTATTTCACAAGGTCATGAGTCCTCTAATAAGATATTATGACCCCTCAACTATGAGGAACAATGGCAAGGAATGACTTGACATGGAAGGTTTTTTTTGGGATGACACATGGGATATTGCTCATATTTGATGAACATTTTGAACTATAGTTAACTAATTTTCTTGATATTGATTTATTTGAGTTTATAGATATATTCATATTTATCCATACCATTGGTTTTGGTTACTATATTTCCATGAGATGAGAATATGGGTGGGATATTCCACGTGATCTCTATGATTACCTTCTCACTGTTTGATGAGTCTTCACTCTTTCTGTGGGTGGAAATTAATCAACATGTAGTTCATCTACTCACTGTGTTGATCCCCAAATGGTTGGATGAGGTTAATATCACTTGGATTGGACTAAGTGGTTAGTTTTCACTATATCTGCATCATATTTACTCTATATTATATTTTGATTCATATTTTCTCTCTTAATTCTCTGCCTTCGGCTTTTGAAGAATCCTACTGGTTATGTATATACTAACTCTTGAATGGGATTTTCAACTACATTTCATATATTATGAAATTGACCGATATGTCAGTGGTGATTATAGTGGATATTAGGGATATGTGGTTCCTTTGATTGTGTATGATAGTTGTATATTTTGTGTATTGGGAGGGAGATCTCTTAGAATGATTATTTTAATTTTTAGTTAGTTTTTTCCGGTTGAGAATTAATTTCGGTTAGTTTTGTATTCGTCACCATATTACCTTCAGTATTACACTAAAATAATCTTTTATTATATAGATATTATAAATGAATGATTGTTCCCGTAGTAATTTTCAATTTTTTACTTTTATTCTTCTTTACTTTTTTAGTGAGATGTTTTTCTGTCTGTGTGTGTACAAGTACTTAGGTAAAGGCATTGCCATGTTATTTTTTCCTCTGCGGCTAGTCTCCACCTCCAAACATATAGTGGTAGTATTGGGTAAGTAGTGGCTTATTATTCGCAAGGTCATGACATGAAATGTTTGTATAAGGGGTGGTAGGATCCTTAATACAGTGTTTGGATTTATCCCCATATAAGGATTTTTTAGGATATAAGGACAAATATGAATGTGACTCAAGTGAATCTTTGATGCTAGGGAACATACTGATGATATAGACGGATGATTTATCAATTCTACAGGACCATTACTACATCCTCAATGGCATTGAATACCGATACATTTGTTTTAGTGATCAATGATACATGCATCATATAGTATGTCTTATTTGATTGTACTTTGTGAATTAGTTACTTATATATATATAATAATTTCAATATAGAATGACATAATAATTTTCAATTTGTCTCCAAATATATTTCCATATATGATACCAGTTTTAGATCCTAAAAATTATCTAATTAGTGATAAGGCATCATTTCACGGACCATCACACAAGATTCTCACTATAGGTTGGTAGGCAGGAATACCCCCTCCCATCGTCCAATAGTTAGAAACAAAAGAGAAAGATGAGGATAAAATTTTTCTTAACATGCTACATGAGTTCATGTTTTATAGGCCAATAATGTTTTGTGATTAAGAATTTCTTGAAGATGATGAGGATTGGATTTATTTGGTGATCTGATTTTTTAGAATCGGGTGGATCCAGAATAATCAGACACTCTCAAAAGGAACCAATTCTCTTTATAAAGATGAAGTTCATTTAGGTGTTAATTTAAAATGACTCACATGTGATGAATTTGCACTGAAAGTTTCTTAAATTGGGATTAACTATGTTTTGTGTTGATCCAAACACCATTCTCATGTGGCTGACATCAATCCTAATCCTATAGTGTTCATATATCCTACTGAGTTTGGATTCCTTTCAATAGTGATCCTCATGATGATATATCTTCTAGAAAATCTTGGTAAATTATAGAGTCCTATGGTTTAGATGTTTCATCAGGGAATAATACATATAAATAAGGTGGATGCATCCCCTAGCGAGACATTTTTTATGATGTTATTCAAAATAGTGATAGTGATTCAGTTTCATCCCAATGTAGACAGTATAGAGGAGTGGTAGATGTGTCAAATTTTATTATTAATTGGTATCTGAGGATGTGACAGGGTTTCAGATTAGGCCCTATTTTTAGAGAGTATGATGGAAGTGGAAATAACGAGTTCTCAGTAAATGAGACTTCAAGCTGGGAGGATCTAGTGTGGCTTGAGGTACGAACTCTATTACTATAGATCTTGATACAGTTGACATAATATTGTCAAAAGACACATCTCCATATAATTATCCAATATTAGAGTCCAATATATACCATTTAATATCCTTCATATTCGACACTAGTGTTGGTGGATCCAATAGAATGGATCATGTATCAGTTGTTTTGGTGAACAATTTGACATGGATCTATAAAGAGAGAGACATTCTCAAATGAAATTATTCCATAGTTGTAGTGGGCCCCTTAAATTTCCTCCTCATTACCTTCTATTCATTTTCTATCCATGCTCATATTATTACTTCTAGTGGGTATGTCAGAGCTTACAAGTTGTGGGATAGATTTTTCCACCATGATTTGGAGTGATCTTCAAACATGTTTGGATGAGATCATTAACATGAAATTACAAAAAAAATCCTTATTAGTTAGATATATTTAACCATGGTGTATTGAATTCAACAGTCATTCAGTTTCCGATGATGTTGGGGGAGTATGGGGTAATATTTCATTACAATATATCAGGGTTACCTCACTATAATGAGATGGTTTTCTGCATGGATAGTCACTTGATATTACCTGATAATTTCACTAGAAAGTTTGATGACCCCATAGGGTATTTAGGGCTAGTAGTATTGATGGAAGAGATTATAGATGAAGGTATTCATATGGACTTGGACATAATTACCTTCTCCAGGATCTATAATGGATAATCTTAGTGTGCAATACACATTTTTATTAAAATAGGATGACTCTTATTCTTAGTATAACCTATATATATGGGATGCCTAATTAAGGCCCATCCTCAATAATAAACATACAATATCCTATACCAACAAATATGGCTTAAATCAAAAAATAGTGAGACTAATCATTTTCCATCCATGTTTTCCCGCACCGAGCATAGATCCTGAGGGATTATGAAAGATCAATCCTTTCACACATTACAAACATAGTGTGTGAGCCTCAATAACCTAAAGTACGATGTTATTCATTTATTCAATAATAAATATATGTTGGATGCCTTCCTAAAACCCAATCTCAAATGGGTATTAACTATAGATTATTTCCCATTATATATCCATCATTTCAACCATCGATACCCAATCATTCTCATGGGATGATCTTACCACATCCTCCACCAGCGGACTGAGAATCCAACAGAACTATGAGAACCTAGATTCCCACCATAACCATGATATAATGGATTACATATAAAATACCTAGAACTATATTAAAACATCCCAATGGGTTTCCCATCACATATGTCTTACATCAAAATATAGTGAGACTTATTACTTGTGATCCATTTTTCTCTCATTAAGCATGGATCATATGGGATTAGGGAGTTTTAATATTTATATCATTCTCAATATAAATATCCACCATCCACGGAAGCTTATGTGCATATGAAAAAATTTATGGAATTGGATGAATTCCTCCATAAAAGGGAAATTTACAATCGGTCCAATCAAAAGGTTATGAATGATCTATGATAACTCTGATTTTTCCGTAATCTTGATACACATGACATCTCATTAAGACTCGAGCTCAAATACATGGTTATTATATTCCAAAACATATATCATTTCCACATTATGTTAAATTAGACATGTTTTGTTGAAATATGTTGGCATTGATTCTTGAAATAAATAAGATATTTAGGATGCCTCACATTGTCTCAATCCCCTCAAAAACTATTAAATGCGACCATTAATGGAAGAAAATTTAAAAACATAATCTCTACAGGTTCAATATATAAAGAAAACATGTTGGTGTAAATGTATTAAGACCATTGGATATATGAAGACGGATTCACTAATATATTTCCCTTCATATATAAATTTTATTTTGGCTATAAACATTCTATGAGGGTAAAAAGTTCTGTATCTAGATTATAGAAGACGGTTAACTGATAGTCATTTTGTTAGGGTACATAGTCCAGCATCTAGATTTGTAAGTGATTCTTGAAAATATCATAAAATTGTAATAGAGTCTATGAGTATGTAATAATTTCCCCCAAAAGTGTGTAATTACCCCAACCTTCCTTTTACTCGACCAATGCAATCTCATAAGCGTCATTGGGTATGAATCCCAAATAACCACATGCCCATTGAAAGTAAATATGAATCCAATAATGGAAGTGGAAACCATGGTGTGTTTTTCATTGTGAATGATAATGGTCACATGACATCAATGGTTGTGAAAAACATCATTCACCCCCCAAGTCAACCACCAAAACAATCCAGACTCATCTCATAGATTTAAATTTCCATTGAAACAAAAATGGTTTTTCATACCGGAATCTCTCATAGAACTGAATGATCATTGAACATGCATCATGCCTTATTTTTTCACAACATATACACAAAAATTATAAACCTAGCCCGAATCACTCATAAAATAGAAGTATCTATTGACCATAAATCAATCCATTTTGTATGTAAACTATACACAAAAAGTGTGATGACAACATGAATATCTCAAATAAAATAATGATCAGTTAATCGTTTGTTAGAATATTTTTATTTTCAGATTTTATGAAAACAAAATTTATGGTCCTAGAATAAAACCATCAAAATAGAAGGATTGTATGCTTTCCATGTGTCATGCCACATCGTTGAAATATACTACACAGAAAAATATGACCATCCTAGCATAAATCATAAAGTTGATCCACTTTAACTAGGGTTATGATGAAATAATTCCATATTTACATTAACAATTCCATAAAAATAAGATATATGTATTGGTAGTACAAGGAAAAATATGTCAACCAATCATATTTTATTGAGAACATGTCATACCTATGATACTTTACCAATTAGTGACCTTGATCCTTATTATCTAGAATATTTCCAACACTTCTCCCATAAATATTTCCTTTATCGATGATAATGTATTCATCTAGACAGATTTCAAGAAAACTAGTTTTGGTTTCAACCCATGGGGGTTTCAAAATGACATAACTAACCCGAAAACTTCACAGAAATGTGTTGTAATCAATGTTTTGGTAATTCCCTCGATGTGATACAATATACAACAATGTAATTTCTCACAAGGGTCTCTATTTACCGAAACTTATGAGTCTAAATCGTATTAAATAATGTTGAAGAAAAAATAGTTCCCCTCATTTCCTCCACTAACCACTATGGGAGATTAGCTTAGAAGTGCGACAAAGACAACGTTCAGTATCTAAAGAATATAGACTAGGGAGTCAATTATTGGCCCCTTCTAGTTCAATTCTATCGAACAAGGATTCTTTCTACCACCTTCTTCAAGAACATCCCATCAGTACCCAATAGTTTTCTGTTGAGGGTACCACTTGACACACTACCACCTCTAAGACACATAAATGTGAAACATGTAAAACACACATGGTGAGGAAGACATTGTCAAAACATGAGATGGATCATTTCATGACTCCTTTTTATGATTTTTTCCAACATATTCTTGTTATAATAGCAAGAAATATCATATCCACTCTCACTCAAAAAATTATATGGGAATATTTGAATAACAGTCATGGGGGAGGCACATATCCTTACCCCTTTACATGTAGTACATCAACAGATTCTGGTGGAAAATCATGGAAGAAGTGGACTATATACCCATATCCATTGAATATATCTAATATAATATAGTGGAGATGGAAAATTGGAATCCATATATCCCTTCATATACTTGAAAAAAATTACATTACATAAAAAAATAGCTAATGAAATCCATCAAAATATTCCATCACTAGAACAAATATAGTGACCAACACATATTTTGATAACTATATCCAATGTAACTCATAACAATAATCAATATAAACTAGTGTAATGTTTAGAGAACATGAACCAAAATTATAAAATAATTGTATACTATCACCATATTTCAATAAATGATTATGCATCAGACCATAATAATATTCATGTTCCATCCCTAACTCACTAGGTGAGCATAGCACATTCCTCCGGAAATGGGAATATTCCTATCAAAAAAGAGAGGTTAAATATTCCAATGGCACATGATCATGATTAAATCCCCATTCAGGATAGAGGTTACCAAGTGAGAGGAGAACATACCTTGGGGAATAATCATAGTCAGAACAATGAAGAATATAGACATATGCCAAAATCCTTAGACCATGCTCAGACCCAGTTTTTAGATGAGGCTCACCAAGTTAGAATGGAACATTCATTGAAACAGGCTCATATTCATATCATTTAATCTTCCTAGAATATTTCAGTAGGCTACTAATGCTGGGAGAATACTCTTACCTCCCCCCAAAAATAACTAATCCAATATCCTTCTGAGTTAATACAATAGGATGTTTGTATCCCATATCATAATGGAGAGGTCTGTCAATATATTCTGGTAGGGAATGCATATTTGGACATGAATCATATTCATGTTCCAACTGGGTATGACTATGTGATTGTGAAATATAACATAGGGAAGGATTATATATCGACCAAAAAATATCATCAAAATATTCAAATTTTTTAGGATTAGGACAATTCTTTTGTTATATCTAATCCTCACCAAGTGAGAATTGAAAATTCCACGGGACATGATCATATAACTGTCAATAATGATGAATCTCAATGGAATATTCTAAAAGATTATTAGAAGTGGCATCATACTATTTCAGCATAGAATAGTTATAAATAAGTCCCTTCAACCATTATATAGTAAGACCATATCATGACACATTTCCATCAGGTAGGTTGTAATGTTCTGGTCATGGTGATATATGTTGCTCATATCCAAAATATAAATAATTCTACTATGCTTATGCTTATTTGAAAAATATTATATACACTCCAATTTTCCTTCAATTGTTCATGGAAATAATAAGATGACCATTACTGTGATAGTTATCCTCACAGTATTTTGGGGATTGATCACAAGGAATCTACACCTAATATATTTTGTGGTAATCCTTCCAATGGTGATTTCTCCCAAGGAATATAAAATCCTCCCCACAACTAGATAACATCTAATATGATTGTTATCAATACATATATGTATTTTCATAGAGATGTGCTTGAATCGTGGAGGTCAATTGTATATGGATCCTCATAAACTTATAGTAGTAGTGGACTCTTGTAAGCACTCTTACCTAAGAAGCATCATTTGTGGTCTGACTGGATAGAGTCATGTAAGTAAGATGAAGATGATGCTCAAATTGATATAAAGAGATATTTAGCAGGAAAATAGATCTCTGACTTGTTCTATAAACATTCAACTTCTATATCTGATGTCATAGATGATCTATACAAGGATTTATTTTCTTATCTATTATAAAATATATGGGTTAATCATCTAAGACTAAATTCCATTCACCTATCATATCCAAAATATTATGGTCAACTTTAGAAAATGAGGATGCCCTGTTATCAGTAAGAACTTCTTGCAATCTCCATTCTCAAGGATCCAAAACCCAAAATGAAAAATGAATTTTATTAACACACTTGATGAAATTTCATAAAATATTTTTATCAACTGATTTCTGATGCCATGTCAAGCTTATTTATTTTGGTATGTAAAATAATAGAGAATTACAGTTCACCATATCTTTAGAATAGCATAAAAGCTCATATATGGCATCTTGTATTGTTATATCCTCCAGTTAAATTATTTTACCAGATAATGCTCATTCCAGTTTATTACTATTATGAAATTAACACACTTCAACAGTGCCAAGACATCTTGAATAGAGTAAGAGGATATTAAATCATTCAATAAATGAGGCCCCCAATGAAATAAGAATTCAATTTAGACAGAGTAGATGATGTTTTATTCAACATGATAAATTATCATAGAAACTAACTCTCACCATAAGATTCCATTGAAGCCAGATCATACATGATCATAGCTACTCCACATCATATTTTTTTTGGAAGACATTTTTATTGAAGCCATAATATAGGGACCCAACCTTACAGGCCTGAGGAATAACTTTGACTAACTCCACACCATAAATAGTTTATTCATTTTAAGATTCGAGACATATAAACAAAAGAAGAATATAAACCCAATCCCACCATATTTTTGAAATTTAATTATCCTTCACCATCAACAGATGTATCAACAATGAAGAAAAAAATGGTAAAATAAACTATAGTTCCAGATCAACCCCATCACATTGATCAAGGGACATTTGTCTCTCTACGATCACTCTAAGAGTCAACTATTCCATTTCTAGAATCACATGATCCTTGCAAATGGGATCAATAAATTAATATTATGTCCCCAAATATTCCCCGAATCATCTTGCTAGGGGAATTTTCATCATAACCGTTATAGTAGAGGGGAAATATCTTCTTCAGGTTGGGAGGTAAATAATTATGGTCGACATCCAATCCATTCCTCCTAATATAAGATAAACCCCTACTATTCAGTGCCTGTTTGGAAATCATGACTAAAAACGTCATCAAGGAAACTAATCACTGGCTAAGACTAGAAGAGAATATATCCAATGAAATCAATCACTACTAGGGTCATAATACAAACCTACCAAATATTGGAATGTTTTCAAGAAATGACCCCAATTCAGGCAGTGCAAAATAAATCTATTGGGATAAATTTAATGGGACATGCATCATTTCCTGATAATACATTGTAAATGAAAACACTACCAACAAGGAATATATTTTTTATCAAGATTAAAATGAAGAGATCCAAAACAACTGAAATATACCCTAAGTGGAGGGTGATCTAGAAGTACCATCCGAGCCTACATTCACCAAATCTCAAAGGAGGCTCCAAAACCTATCACTACCAACTATTGAGTTCTTCACATTATAGTGAATCAATGGAAATGAAAAAGGGATATATGTGACAACATCCCAATCACCACCCTGAATATTAACTGTTACTCCCACTTTCGAATATTTTACATGATATGAAAATGAGATAATAACTCATAGGCAACTCAATGAGGTGATACATTTGGTAAATATTTCCTTTAGGTATTTTAATCAGGGTGAAGAATATATTCATCCTCCCATACATCTAGAAATAATTGATCCTCCCAAACGATCAAAATCTAAGCATCAAACTAGTTCATGATCTAGGAAGATGATATTCATAATTTAATAACTGGTTAATGATCATGACATCCCTCTATTGTGGTGAAAACTTCCCATTCGACAAGGAGATCATTTAGTACTATAATGAACCGAGAGTCAGTGGTTAATGTTGTCATTTCCACCTTATCGGTGCCCACTGTCTCCCTCTAAATGTAAATAATCACAAATAGTAGTACCCATGATTATCATCATCGATTCCCTGTCTACTAAAAAAGTACCAATTTATGGGAGGAACTAACCTATGTGTCTTAGGATGAACCCATATATATAGTGGGTGGATGATACATTTCCACTACCAATTATTGTAAATCCATCTTTTTCTATCTTTGATGGTGCATTCAACCATGAATAACATCACATAGACATAATATTTTAATAGGGATTGATGATTGTTCCTCAAGTTCAACAGGAGGTGACCAAAATGATGTGTTTTATAGAATTTGATGGCATAAACCTTTTGTTTATTATCTAATTCTAGTATGATCCATTTTTGTATGTGAGGACATTATTCATAAATTCATTTACTAGTTCATCTCTACCCTAATGAAAAAAAAATTATCAACATAATGAATTGAATGAAATGAAAAAACAATTGATTTTTGGATTTTGTACCCAAATGGATGGGTTTAACCTATTCATTAAGTATACCAATCCCATATGAGATATTTATATAATTTTGTCCAAATAATATCTAGGATGAGTTGAAGAATCATTAGATACCAATGAATCCCCAGTTGGATTCTTGGAGTTTTTAGAAATTGAAAAATTTCTATAAGATTCCATTCATTGAACCCCATCAAAATATTATTCCATTCCATCAACATAGGTAAAATTTTTGTAGAAATGCATAAAAATCAACTAGTACACTTAAACAAGAAATAGTTCCCATTAAAGAACCTAGGATGGTTTTGAAAAAAAAATTATCAAGTTATAACATCCACAAAATCTCCCTTATCCATAAGATAGAATATTTCATGGTCATATGAGATTCTAGGAATAGATGAATAGAGAATACTCCTTTTAAAATTAACATGTCTCTAGTTATTTACTTATATAAATTGATAACTACTTTCTCAAACTACCAACGACTAGGATTCCATTTCAGGTCAAACTGACATACCATCCCAACAACTTCCCATTCCATGGAAGGTTGTGTCATAATATCCAAGACATCATCATTATAAAATTCATCCTTAAATCCATGGTCTATTATTTATTGGTGGGTATAGAACAGTCCCTAAAGTATGTGGCCTGGATGGTGGTTTCCTAGTCAAAATATGTGGGTGATTGGAAGAAACATCCTTTCAAGCAAGGATAATGTTTAAGTACTGGATGATTTGGAAATAAAATTGAATGTGGTCATCCAACCTTGATATAATAGTTGTACAGACCCACTGAAGCTTCAACACCCCATATGGTGACATTAGATATTTCTCTTAATGATTTATGCAACCATCATAAGCTAGATAATATTGAAGGGAAGGAGTCATATTCTAATCTATTTCATTCTGAAAATATTTCAGATTTATTCCCAATAACATCCAATTTATGGGAATAAAAAAAAGTGTAACCCATATTGGATAAAAAGAACATCCTTGTTGATTTTAACATGTAACACTTTGAAGACGCCTTCTTCTACGATGAATATGACTCTAGGTATCAGTTCTATGCACTAAATAGGGGAACATGAGGCCGTGCATGTAGGAATGTATGATACATGGGACAATATAATGTGTCTAAACCCAATATTTCAACCACATCCCCACAATTGTTATAAATGCAGCTGATTCCTATCAAAATTTACTACAGTAAGCCCAACTAAGACATGGAGGTTTCTTATAACCCTCTAGTAATCATCTGTTTGTAGTGGTCTTCCATGAACACAATGGGGGTGGGTGAGATTACCTGATAAGACCATCCAATGGAGAATGATAACCTGACCACCCCATTGGATGTAGATTCCCCCTCAACCACTTCTCAAGAACTAACCCCATTAATCTAAAATTCCTCAACTCCTCAACCACATTTCAAGGAAGATCTTGAAATCAGGAATATCTATCCTTTGGCAAAAATGTATGGAATCTTAAAGAACTTCAGTTTTTTCCTTTCAACCTCAAAATCCAAAATGCACTCTATCTTTAAATGGAACACAAGGATTCACTACATATATCCCTTTAGATATGACATTAGTTCAAGAAAAACCTTTCTTCATCTAGGTTTTATCATGTGAAGGCAACACAATAGAATTCCAGGTCTTTATATCATTTAATGAAAAATATTTGGAGGATGTCATCCATGGGAACATCAGGACCCTATATGTTCTTGGTAGAATATATAATGTTGATATCTGATCGAAAAATTTCATTGGATCAACCTTAATCCAGTTCGAACCCCCCAACATTTGGGATATAGAAAAAGGAATATTTATACACAAATATGAACATTATAGGGTATGATATGTCGAGAAATTACCTCTTGGGAAGAAAATACTCAATTATAATATTAGGGATCTAATATATGATGATGAAATTATGTATATCTGGAAAGGCATCAAATATAATTTCCTTCTCAGATGGACCTAACTCTACAACAACATTACGATACATTCAATAGGTTATCTCTATCTAAAACAACCCATTGATGGAATGGTCAAAATAGTACATGGTGATGGTGGCCCCTTACTGACTAGAGAATCCACGTATGTTGTTAAATATTTCTATAAAGGGGATGAAAAAACCAATGGTGGATGAGGATATACATGATTATCTCCTAACAACTCAACGCACATGCATGAAATTTTTTTTATTCTTCTTGACAACCACAATGTGATCCTTATAAATATTTTTAAGGTGATAGACAAGGTCCTTGAGGCCCAAGACCCTTGTGTCTATATAGGTAGTGTTAAAAAAACATCTTTGTCATCTAACTATAATGACATAGGATGTAGGGGATGATATTGTCTCTTATAAAGGCATGTCAACCTTGATAGTTAGGTAGATGACAATTTCATGTCAACATTGTCTGAGAATGACTCCATAGAGTTAATTGTAGGAGAAGAATTGGATGGCCACAAGAACACCCTTATATAATTAGAGAACGGTGTCTCCACAATAATCAATGAAATTAGATTAGTTAATTTGGAAAATGGGAAGACCGACAACCTACACTCATTAGTGACACCATTAATCTCGAGATATAATAGACATACATCCCATTTCTAATGAAATATTGATATATTTTTCCATGGAATTTTATGGAAATGAATAGAACGAATCCTTTTGTGGCTAAAAAATATCTTGGATTACCCCAAGAAAAAATAGTCCTCATGAAGGAAGTTAGGAAGATATACCCCTATAATGTTACCATTGTAAAGTTGGAATTTCAATAATTGATTAATTCCTTCTTCTTTTGAGAAGTTCAATACACGTGTTGGATTTATAATATTGTCTCCATTTGGAAAAATAATTTGTAGGTTAGTTTATTCACCGATTTCAGATGCAATAATTGTTATTTCTCAAATTATGAATTCCCATTTCCAATCAAAAAACTCTTGGTCAATGGAACATTTGGATTCTAAGACACTACCATAAATTAAGGTTTTTTATGGTTCCTTCAGATTAAGATGGACCCTAAATATGAAAAATCATCTACCTCAAGATCACCCCAAGGGATAATTTGTTGTTATGTCAGGAACATTGTTTTAAATAATTATGGTGAAACCTATCAATACACCATGAATCACATATTAAATTCATTCATGGGATGAATATTTTAATGTTATGTAGATGAAATGGTGGTCAAATACCTATAGTGATGTGACCACTTCATGAATATTATAATATTCAACAACAAGCTATGAAAACCCAATCTAAAAACAAATCCACTAAAATATAATTTTAGAGTGCCATTAGTGAGGTTATTTGGGTTTTCAATACACCATTAAGACATCGAGGTCGGACTAGAAAATTCTTAAGATATTTTATAATTTCATCCAAAAAAACATGATGAATTGATGGGAATCCTAATTCTAGTCAGACATATTTTGAATTTCATATCCATATTAGATAGAAATATATATCACCCTTTCACCAAGATAATGAAGAACATATTCACCTATAAAATGTATAGGGATTTCCAAAAGGCTTTTGAAATTCTCATGAAGAATATTTTTCACCAACTAGCGGCAAATCATTTGGTGGAAGAGAGAGCATAAATCATATATGGGTAACCATTCAATTCCGACTAGGCTCCCTCAACACTATAATAATGATGAGGGAGTGAGAATATTATCTACAACCTTGGCCGAACAATGTTAGGTACTAATAAGTAATACTCCAATTTTAAGATGAATTTATTTTCGCTAATATTAGTTGTGGAAAAGAGGAGGAATTACAATGAACACCATAAATTACATCTATTCACTAGTACTGATCTACAAAGTTACATTCATTACCAACCCATTCTAACTAGGTGTTTAGCCCATTATGTGGCCATTATGTAATAACATGACACCATATATGTTTCATAGTAAGAAGTAAATAGGAAACATCAAGATAATTTCATCATGGAACATTCAAAAATGGAAAAAACATCACTACAAATTGAAATCCAAGATGATGTGGTTCTCTATTCAAATGACAGTACCTAAACGTGGGAGATATATTTTTTATGGATCCTTCGAAAGACCTATTGTAAAATGGATGGAAATTTCAAGATTCTATCTATCTGGCTTGAGGATTGTGTTTGTTTCCCCAGAAAATCACATTTTCCATTCACTTTCTCAGTATTATAAATCTTCCTAAATAATGAAATAGAATAATAATCTCTCAATGTTGGCTTCGAACTGGCACTACAATTGAAAATATATGACTTTAATATTAATATTAATTCATAACTTTTGAAAAAAGAATATCAATGGAGAATTATAAATTATAAAGAAAGAACATGATATTATCATTTTCTATGTTTGGGGGGTATTTTTTACTATTACATTTTGTTACTACATAAAAAAATGTTCCCCAATCACAAAATTATCACACTGACATGTTGTTTAAAGCTGCCACAGTCATGGTTGACCCTAATCAGGAGGAATCTATCATATTTGTCTCAAACTATTGAATGGTATCACCAGTCATAATATGTTATATGATATAAATCAACTAGTTATACAACTACATATAGCATAATGCATCAATATCCACATATAGATGTATAAATATAATATTCAATAATCTAAAAAATTGGACTCTCGTGATTGACCAGGCCAGAACAGAATTGATCCAGCCTTATATAATGAAAAGTTCCTAATTTTATGATCTAAATGAGAAAAAACTATCTAATAGAAATCAATAGATGTTATTTTCTTTAGATATCGTTAATATTGATAGATTCATACCATCATAGATGAATTTCATATAGGATCCTATGATTCTCAGAAATATGGGACTAGGCTCTATCAAAAAATTAGGAGGCTAGATTATTATTAGAAAACCATGATACAAAATTATGTGGAGTTCCCTTGGAAATTTTGTACATGCTGAATCCATCCTAACCATATCCTTCAAGATATGTAATTTTAAAAAACATTTAAATATTCATGGTTGTTTTCCTTCTTGGGAATGTATGTTTTAGGGCTATACCCTAACTGTATTTAATATTTTCAAGTATGCCCTCACTACTACCAAATTTATTTCCGGATTGGGAGAAGAAAAACTCCAATAAGTATTCATGATGTAGAACATAATAAACATCATGAATTTGAATTTTTTTAGTTGTTTTTGAGTCCCTTAAACAATATTGATAGGTAATAATACTAACATCTATTCTACATAGTTCAAGAAATTGTAACAAGAGTCCAATATTGATAATAATAACTCATGGCACTATCATGAAGTTGAAAATTGAAAAAAAATCCTAAAAAAATATATGGTCATCCATAATCTATAAGTCGGTGAACAAGGATATAATTCCTAGCTGAAAAATCTCGTTAATGATTTTTAGGACTTCTTCACCACCCCTCATCAAACTACATATAAAATACAATAAACATTGGTATATGGGACCATGTTGGTTTTACTAATAGAATTTTACATGCATTCACATAGAATATACATTTGTAGAAAACATTTGAATTTTGATGAATTAATAAAATAAATACATGAATTAGGGATTCGTGATAAGAATATGTTTAATACACCACAAAACCATCAGGTACATCTGAATCGGATCACATTAGAAATTAAAAAAAGTTATAATATTTATATTTCTTCAAGGAGAACTAGTGTTGTCTCTTTGGACCCCATTGATACCAGGAAATAATCATCGTAAGATGGAAAACAAATGGGATGGGACATAAATCCAAAAAATTTACTATTACTATGTAGCATACTTATTTCCCAAAATCGATGGGGATCATGTCAGAACACCCCTCAATGTATGGTTTCTCCAGAAATAAATTTCATAGTTATCATCAAGTGTCAAATTCGAGAAGAAGAACGTCAAATAAAAAATTGCATCACTTCCTTGCCACATGAAATTAAATTATAAAGAGTTTTATGAGTTTTATGACATTAAAATACACAATGAAATCCCATTTATATGACATTAAACTTATTAAAAACATCCTGATCACATCATGATAAGTGTTTTGACGAACTGTCTCACCACATGACATTAAAACTACACATATTTTCCAATTTTTCAACATAATTCATATCAACCCAAGTCCTAGTAAAATGCAATTAAAATAAATCATGTATCATATATTTACCCCATGAAATTAAATTTTATGGATTCATCCTTACAATAAGACAATAAATTTAAAGACATATTATGTATTAGTCACATGATGTTAATCAGGGGATGTATTTCCATATCGTATAACATTAGACTATATAAGACTCATACATAACACATGAAATTAAATACAATACTACATGAGTTTAAAAATATATGGGAATACATATCTCACTTAAAATTCATCACACCAAATATAGACCTATGAGAAAGAAGGATAAAATTCCCACATCCCCATGTAAGATCCATCTCCTCCTATTGAGTCTCTCATTTAAAAAACTACATATTTCTTGATTCATTCCCTCACAAGATACACAGTGACCCAAAAACCACTACTTTTGTGTCAGTCACTGTGTTACTTCCCATTCATGTAGGGGGACTGATTTCAATACCACAATACATTAAAATTGCATATTTGATGTCCCTGTTTCATGACATTAAACTATACTGAATTCTATAAATATATATCTATTTATTGTCATTTCAATGAGATATGTAATTATTTCTTTATCATTTATCCTCTTCTATCCACCACATGAACCAAAATACATGAATCCTATCCTTAATAATATCTTCTTAGTGAGAGTACCCCTTTTTTATTTATGTTTCTCACACTAATTAATTTCTCACTTGATTTTAGGAATTTCGGAAAAGGCTTCCCAATATGAATGAGGAACCACATCTCACGACAGGTTCATCACTGTCCTAAATGAATGTCCATAAAAGGAATACCATGATTCATTATCACATTTATTTTATCATCATGGATGAATTACATCACATGACATAAAATTGAAAATTATATTGGTCTAATCTAGAGAAGATGACTATTGTTATAAATAATTCTCTTACCACACCTCCATTCATAAAATACATGTGGATTTATTCTTGGAATCACAGGATAGATAGTGACACTCAAATCTCCTACCCCTAGTTAAGTTAAAACAAATTAGTTTAAAAACTAACCCTATATGCATGTAGCCTAATCAAGTGAAATAATCATCACCCTTAAGAAATTTGGGGGACATGATTCATATTACTATGATATATAACGTGAAACTAATATTTCCATCATTGGATCTATCTAAAATACCACTTT
Organism: Viscum album; assembly: GCA_963277665.1. NCBI lineage: Eukaryota > Viridiplantae > Streptophyta > Magnoliopsida > Santalales > Viscaceae > Viscum > Viscum album. The sequence continues at coordinate 956,560,331 of OY728159.1, read as the reverse complement.
TCACATCATGATTCTTATGTATTTCATATTTGACGATAAACTACACAATTCACCAATTACTATATCTATCTTGATTCCAGTCATCACCTGATAGGTTGTGATTCATGTATTTACAATCTTAGGTCTAACTACAATAGTAAATAGAAACAATTCCCAACTCTACATATGGTTCATAGTTATATAGATGGTTTCCCATTCAAGAACTATGTGAATAAAGATTCTTATCATCATTGGATATATAGTGAAACTTGGATCTCTAGTATTTGGTCCATCTATAAAAACTAATAAAATGTTCCCCAACTACATATGTGATGATCCATATAAGATATATTTTCCTACGTATGTGTAAGATATATGTACGGCCTACATGTTCATATAAAAGATCTTCATAAATTTTTCATGGTAGTTCCTATATCATTATTGCATGATTTTAAACCGTAATGGATTAAAATTCTTATTTACCACATGGTATCATATAAGAAGGAAATATTATTTGTTGCATTAAACTAAATCTACATGAAAAATATTTCCCCAATACCTAACATTAAACCATGGAGATTATCACCCATAATCATATATTATTAATGGAAAACAACTGTAAGAACTAGGTCTAACACTGTATAACGTCATCCATCATATCTTAAGCACCTCAATCTGTAATTCAATATTCATTTCTCGAGTACCTATTTGTTGTAAATAACATCTATAGCCCTTAGAAAAGATACTTTGTTTCATGGGAACCTTTGTTTGACTACATCGGCATGACTATGGCTTCTGCATATGAACCTATAGTATAAGGCCCCAGCCATAAACTTTAATTAATATTGAATTAAATGAATAATTCACATTGAGGATCTTTCCTAGTTTAGAGTTTTAGATAATTAGGACATAACTGTTACATCTCAAAAGATTACAAAGTAGAAACTTCTACTAAGTTTCCAAAGAATAAAAAAACTCTTAATAAGAGACATGTCTAGTTCCATGTTTTATATAGCATGAATTTCCCTTGATCCCATCCTTGACCTTATTCCACATTAAGTCCTGTGAAAAACATTTCAAAAAAACATGGGGTGAGCATAAAAAGCTTAGTAAGGGATACACAATGAATGAAAACTGTTAGTTTTTCAAACATCATGTAAACCATGTATACTTTATCAAAGTAATACCTTCAAATTCATGAAGTAGTAAAAACTCTTCACAGAATAAAATATCATTACTTACCCTTTTGTAACCATAGTATTACCATAAAAACAATTTAAAAAACACATAACATATAAAGGTAACTTGGTACATAAACATACTTAAGTATAATAACCCTACGGTCGGCTTCCACACATATTTCTTAATGGAATAGTCATACGGCCAAAATCCATACATACTTAATGGAATAGCCATACGGCCGACTTCCATACCCAATGCATTAGAGGTTATAATGTAACCACCCGTCTTGGTATTCACGGCACCACCCGTCATATGGTTTATCACGTAACCACCAGTCAAATGTCCAAGTACCATTATAAAATCATAAGATATAAAATAAACACAATGGAAAGAAAAAATTTCCAAATTCCGATCACAATATATCACATAAATATATTGACATAACAATTCCATTATAAAAACAATTTTCAATACCAAAAATACATAAAAGTGTATATAGTATTTATTTCATTGAAAAAAACATTATGACTTGTTGAGGAATCCAAATACCAAATAATACTCGCGGCGGCATAAAAGGTCATTGTCACCGCGTACGTTAAAAGAAAAATTCCTTTTTATCATTTAGTAAAATGATTCATAGAAAAAGATTCCTTTTGTATAAATGTAAAATTCAAAGGGGTTTATACACCATATAAAATATAGTTGTGTATAAAACGAAATATGCCTCAATGAAAGGAGATTGAGACGAAGTCCCTTACCTCGGGTCCGACTTGACTCGATCGTTCATTAACGTCTTGAATAATAAACATGAGTTAAATTATATTTTCCTAAGAAAATTTTTCATGTTCATTATTCCTTTTATATCACTTATTTCCATGTTATAAAAATTATGTAACCATTTATGTTAATAATGTTTGTTTTTTTGATATTTGGTTCTCAAGTCGAAAGTGGACTTCTTACAATTACATGTTGTTCATGTAGTCAAAGATTCTTTATATCCAGAATGACATTCCTGATTTGGATATCATATAAATCATATATATCTAGAATATACATGTATTTATAATATCACATAATCATTTAGATGTATGAAATGAAATGCACCATTCATGGAGACGGTAAGCCGTACGTATGCATGAACGCTACTTTCATTTCTATGTCATATTAATGGAATTAAAACTAAATGAGAGGTATGTATATTTTAATTCCAGAATTATATTAATCATTTAGATGTAACATAAATCATATATATCCATTATATATATGTACTTATAATAGTACATTACATTTGGGGATAAAAAAATAAATGTGCTGTTCATGGAGACGGTAAGCCGTACTCACGCCTGAACGCTACTTTCATTTCTATTTCGTATTTTTATAGAATGGAATCATAATGATATAAAGGTATATTATAATTCCAGTGTAATATCATATATAATATTATAACTCCATCCTTTATACATCCCACATATGGTATTAACGAATCAAATCACATTGAGGAGGCGGTAATCCGCACTTCCTTAAATGAATATATCCCGTTTACCCATAATGGAAACCATAAAGTTATGCCCAAAATGAAATATACAGAAACATAAGGAAAACATAAACATATTATATATCATATATAAATATAGTTTCATCTTAATTTCCACCTTTGAAGGTGTTAAAAGAATGTTGAACAATCATCGTTTCGGGAGGCAGAAATTCACCATCCACGGAAACAGTATGTTTGTTAACCATTAGATGTAGGTGTGTGTAAGTTTATATCGAATAATTCTTATAAAACCATCCTAGTATATTTAAGATACTTTATTTTTCACAAAATAAATGAATAAAATAAGTTTATGGGGTTGTAGAAGAAAATAAAACAAAATAACACAAGTGAACACATTACCTCAAAATCGGGTAACTCTCTTAGATTTGAGCTCAAAGGCTTCCTTGGGAAGACTTCTTCCAAAAGTGAGGCTTCAAGGAGTAAGAGAGGGATGTGGAGAGACATAATGGGCAGTGTTTGTCTGAGCCAAAGGCTTTGGAAGTGTGGGTAAAGAGCTAGAGGTGGGGGCCTTTTATAAGAGGAGAGGTGGGGCACTCTTGGAAAGCAAAGAAAAGTTACTTTATTTTAAAATGAGATTCGGATTTAAGAGGTCCCACATTGATATAATTCGAGGATAATTTGATAATGGGTTCTAAATATACCCATCCAATAGGTTATGGATATTTTTAGGTCATAGATTTTACATTTTCTTTTCATTTTATTTAAATGTTTTATTAATGAGGTAATTGCTGCATCATCATGATGTCATAAATAATTTAATATACTTAATGTATAAAAATTATAAAAAAATATAATGATGTAGGAAATCATTTTATATTGCTAATGAATATTTATAGTAAAAAATATGACTTGTATAACCCCATTAAATTTTTTTTTTCGTAAAACATCTCATGTTTGTGTCATTTTTACTTTAACATTTAATAAAAAGGCATAAATGTCATTATCATACACAAGTGGATCCATGGGGTACCAAAAATAGACCCATGGGTTGTCTTGGTCTTCCATAACTCATCCAATAGGGTTAGGATAAGTGTCAAGATATTTTAATTTTATTATAATATCATTTTTACCTTAATTTATAATAATTACCTTTAATCGTGATTAATAAAACATAAAAGTTACCATTCAGAAAAAAAATTATTTTAATCCCATTGAACCACATTTTACTTAATAATGTAAATAATTTAAATTGGATTTTTGAGATTCATAACACAAAAGTGGTAATGTCCCATTTAAACGAAAAATCAAATTTTGTAACCACCGCTTTGTGGTTTCACTATTCATAAAAAATTGAAGTTTTTCAGAAAAAAACCAAAACATCATCCTAATCTATATTTGATATTCTGAATTAAAAAATAAAGTCCATTTAAAAAAATTCAAAACATATAAGTTTCATTAATTAATTTAATAATTAATTCCCACTGTCAAAACAAATAACGTGTTTTTTATGAAATAATAAGTAACAAAAGATTGACACCAGTTTAAGTCCAATTTCAAAGTAAAATTAATTCCAATGACCACTATTGGATTAAATTGTAAAAATATATTCTAATTTCACTTAAAAACGAATTCAAAAGATTATCTAATCATCTTAATAAATTAGATTAAAACAGGGTTTTGAATTAAAATACAACATTTTACATTATTCATTAGAAAATGAACTTTATCGGAAAAATACCAAAAAATTACACAAAGTAATATTTGATTTCCCGATTATAAAGAAGAGTTTTATTTGGTATAATAGAATGTATAAGAGTGACCAAAACTATATTTAATGATGGTTCGCCATCAAATGTTGATTAGTGGACCTTTCGTGAAAATTAGAGTATATAAGCCTAAAATTGAATTCTTTTTGTATTTTAAGCCTTTATCCTTTATTAGATAAATGTAAAAACATTTAACAAACATATGTAATCATATTTTAGTTATTTATATCCATTCCCGCCAGTACAACGGCTACGTGTTAACTAACATTTAAAATAATATTATTTTATTACTAGTGTGCAACGTATGATTTCAAAGAAACTCTTTGTTGCGTATCGGGTACGCTATCAAACATAGAAACCCCATTAAAGTAAAATAAATATTTGATTCGCAAATATTAATAAACATGAAAATGAATTATTCTTTATTTACCTGGGATGTTACATCCTTCCCCCCTTTTGGGAATTGCGCCCTTGCAATGTTATTCACTTATCAAAATAAGTGGGGGTATTTATCCCTCATAGCATTTTCAGATTCCCACGTTGCCTCTTCAACCATATGGTTTTTTCACAAAACCTTTACCTGGTGAATTACCTTATTTTACAATACTAGCTCTCTTAGGTCAAGAATCAGGGCAGGTTGTTCTTCATAAGAGAGATTCTCTTCCAACTGCACTACCTCTGGGCACAAAACATGAGATGGTTTTGGAATATACTTTCTCGACATCGAAACATGAAAAAAATTGTGTACCTGAGATAAACTCGGAGGTAATGCCAGTCGGTAAGCAACTAATCCAACTTTCTCCATAATTTCATATGGTACAATGAACCTTGGACTCAGCTTTCCTTTCTTACCAAATCTCATCACACTTTTCCATGGTGAAACCTTGAGAAAAACATGATCACCTACCTCAAAAGATAGATCCTTCCTCTGGTTCTTCGCATAACTCTTCTGCATGCTCTGAGCTGTTCTCATGTGTTTCTGAATCAACTGAACTTTTTCTGCCATCTCATCTACCAATTATGGTCCCATCAGATTCATTTCACCCTCATCATCCCAAAATGCTGGAGTTCGACACCGCTTCCCATATAATGCCTCAAATGGTGCCATCTTTATACTGGAATGAAAACTGTTATTATAAGAAAACACAACCAAAGAAAGATGTTGGTCCCAACATCCCTGATAATCCATCGAACAAGATCGTAGCATATCCTCCAAGGTCTGAATTGTTCATTCTGACTGCCCATCTGATTGAGGATGAAAATATGTACTAAAATTTAATTCAGTACCCAACGACTTCTGAAGGCCCTTCCAAAAGTTAGAAGTAAACCTGAGATCACGATCAAATACAATGGAGAGAGAAACTCCATGTAACCTGACTATCTCTTTAAGATAAAAACGGGACAGTTGATCTAGAGAGAAAGTATCCCGTATAGCAAGGAAATGAGCAGATTTAGTCAAGCGATCAACAATAACCCAGATTGCATTATTACCTCGAGATTTCCTCGGTAATCCCACAACAAAGTCCATGGATATGTTTTCCCATTTCCACTCTAGAACTGGTAAAGGCTGAAGCATCCCTTTTGGTAACTGCTTCTCTTCTTTAACCTGCTGACAAGTCAAACACTTCACAGTAAAATCAGCAATATACCTTTTCATTCCATCCCACCAGTAATACACCCGCAGATCTCTGTACATCTTAGTACTGCTAGGATGAACTGAAAATGGAGAACTATGAGCTTCACATAAAAACTCTCTCTTCAACTATGAATTAAAAGGCACACACAATCTCTTCCCAAATCTCAAAACACAATCATTATCAGTATTGAATTCAGGAAACTTACCCTTCTAAACCAGCTCTACCTTTTTCTACAACTCACTGTCTTCCCTCTGTGCTTGCTTAATTCTATCTGATAGGGATGATCTCACTGATACCTGAAACACAATATAAGAACTTCCTACACCAAAAAATTCTATGCCAAAGTTCATCAAATCAAAAAACCAAAGGATCTCGTTCCAAACGTATCATGGTTAATGAAGCATTATTTTTTCGACACAAAGCATCGGACACTTTATTTACTTTTCCCGGATGGTAGTTAATTGTACAATCAAAATCGTTGATTAATTCCAGCCATCTCCTCTGTCTCATGTTCAATTCATTCTGAGTGAATATATACTTTAAAATTTTGTGATCAGTATATATTTCACACTTTACTCTATAAAAATGATGTCTCCAAATTTTTAATGCAAAAACAATAGCACGTAATTCCAAATCATGTGTAGGGTAATTTACCTCATGTGTTTTCAACTGATGTGAAGCATAAGCAATTACCTGCTCATTCTGCATAAGGACACAACCATGTCCCTTCAACGAAGCATCACTGTATATAACAAACTCACCATTCCTGAAAGGAAGTGCCAAAACTGGAGCATTCACCAATCTTATTTTCAAATCCTGAAAACAATCATCACATTATTTTGTCCAGATGAACATAACACCCTTACATGTTAGCTTAGTCATTGGACTAGATAACCGTGAAAAATTTTCAACAAACCTTCGGTAGTAACCTGCCAAACCAAGAGAACTACGGATCTCGGTTACATTTTTGGGTCTTGGCCATTCTTCAACAACTTTTTTTAGTAGGATCAACAGTTATGCCATCTTTTGAAACAATGTGACCCATGAAAGAAATTTGTTGTAACCAAAACTCGCACTTGCTGAATTTTCCATATAGTTTCTTTTCTTTTAAGGTTTGCAAGATAACCCTTAAATGACTTTCATGCTCCTCTTTAATTTTATAAAACACCAAAATATCATCGATGAAAACATCCACAAACTTATCAAAGAACTCAAGGAAAAATCTATTCATAAGGTCCATGAATATAGCAGGTGCATTGGTTAACCCAAAAGGCATAACTACAAATTCATAATTGCCATATCTAGTAAGGAATGCAGTCTTCGGAACGTCTGCTTCTTTTAATTTCAACTGATGGTACCCCGACCTCAAGTCAATCTTCGAAAAATACTGGTCTCCCTAGATCTGATCAAACAAATCATCGATATGAGGAAAATGATACTTGTTCTTAACAGTAATATTATTCAAGGCTCTATAATCAATGCAATGTCTAATTGAGTCATCATTATTTTTAACAAACAAGATAGGAGCACCCCATGGTGATGTGCTAGGTCGAATGAAACATTTATCTAATAACTCCTGTAATTGTTTCTTTAACTCTAACAGTTCATCATGAGCCATTCGATAAGGGGGTTTTGAAATTGGATTAGAATCAGGAACTAAGTCAACAGTAAATTCAACTTCCCGATCATGAATAATACCAGGAAACTCATCAAGAAAAACATCAAGATAATCATTTACCAATGGCACATCATTAATCTGAACATTTCCTTTATTTTCAACAATATGTTCAAGGTAACATTCATTTCCTTTTTTACTAGTTTCTCAACATCCTGATATGTTATCAAAAGCAAGGGTTCATTCCTGTACACAAACTGAAAATCTTTCTGAAAATAAACCATTTTAGCTCTGCAGTCAATCTTAGCATGATAAACATAAAGCCAATCCATGCCCAAAATTACATCAAAATCTACTAGAGTCAAAACAAAAAGGTTTTCTAGTAGATTCTTTTCACACACAAGGATAATAAAGTTCTTATAATTTCTTTTTGTCTCAATGTTCCCTCCGGGTGTTTTTACCATAAGTTCATGGTTCATATTTTGAGATGGAATTTCCAATTTACTAGAAAACTTATCAGAAATGAATGAATCTGTAGACCCTGAATCAAACAACACATTGGCATAATCTAAAAAAACAAACAGTGTACCTGATACTACTTCATTCGATGGCCCAACGTCTGCTGAAGTTGTTTCAAAGGATTTCACCACCCCTTTCTTCTAGTAGTCTGGATGCTTTCCCCCAGTCGAGTTCTTTGTTAGACACTCATTTGCATAATGACCCATTTCATTACACTTAAAACATATTACCGCTGGCTTTTCATTTCCTGCTTGATCATCTTCCTTACAGTTACGAGCAATATGACTACACTTACCACACCGAAAGCACTTACCAGACTTGGATAAACATTCTCCAGGATGCATTTTACCACACTTCACACAGGATGGATATTTGGTTTTCATACCTCCTTGCTTCGTTGATGAATTATTCCCCTTTTCCTACCAACTGGACCTCTTATTCCGCTGTTTGTCATAGAACACCTGATCATCAGCAAACTCCATTTCCACCTTCTCCGCACATCAAACATGTTTATCATATCTTTTGAACACACGAGAAGCTAAAGACCTTCGATACTTTGGCTTTAACCCTGAGTAAAAACGGTTTATTTTACTATCAAGATCTCGTATGAAGTTTGGAGCATACCTTGCCAATCGAGTGAACTTTTCTTCATAGGAAGCCACTGAGTCTTTCTCTTGCCTCAATTCCAAGATTAGATTTTCTATCCTAAGTCGAACAGCCTTAAGAAAATAATTCTCAAGAACTATACCTTTGAATTCGTCCCAGTGAAGATCCTCAATCTCATCACTATCCCTGATATTTTTTACCATTTACCACCACTGATCAGCTTCACCTTCAACACGGTAAATAGCAAGACCAACCTTTTGATGTTCTGAACACCCGATAACATCAAAAATCTTCTCCAGTACTTTAATCCACCCTTCGGCTTGCACGGGGTCAGATGATCCTTTGAATGATGGGGGAAATTGCCTCATGAAATGTTCCACCACTGACATATTCCTCTGCGGTTGATCTGGCTGATATTGTGCATGGATACCACCACCATTTATAGCCAGAGTCAACTGTGCCATCATTGCAACAAACTGTTCAGTTTCGATTCCGACCATCTCAGGTCGCTGATTTGGAAGGTTGTCTTCCTCCTGATGTCGTCCCAACATAGCTTCTTTGTTTCCTCTGCGGAAAAACCATTCTGAACATAGAAATATCTTAGGTGAAGCAACATGGTAATCCGTAAATGCTATATCATTTCAATCATATTATAATTTAACACTTTTCTAACTCCTAAAGTTGTTTAAACCGACCTCTAATACCAACTATAAGGCCCCAGCACTAAACAATACTTAATATTGAATTAAATGAATAATTCACATTGAGGATCTTTCCAAGATTAGAGTTTTAGAGAATTAGGACATAACTGTTACATCTCAAAAGATTACAAAGTAGACACTTCTACTGAGTTTCCATAGAATTAAAAAACTCTTAAAAAGTGACATGTCTACTCCCATGTTTTATATAGCATGACTTTCCCTTGATCCCATCCTTGAACCTATTCCACATTAAGTCCTGTGAAAAAAATTTCAAAAAAATTTGGGGTGAGCATAAAAAGCTCAGTAATGGATACACAAAGAATGAAAACTGTTGGTTTTTCAAACATCACGTAAACCATTTATACTTTATCAAAGTAATACATTCACCTTCATGAAGTAGTAAAAACTATTCACTGAATAAAATATAATTACATACCATTTTGTACCCAAAGGATTACCATTAAACCCATATAAAGAACACATTAAATTTAAAGGTAACATGGGACATAAACATACTTAAGTGGAATAACCATACGGCTGACTTCCACACATATCTCTTAATAGAATAGCCATACAGCCAACTTCTATACATATTTAATGGAATAGCCATACGTCTGACTTCCATACCCAATGCATTGGAGGTTATAACGTAACCACCCATCCTGGTTTTCACGGCACCACCCATCATATGGTTTATCACGTAACCACACGTCAAATGTCCAAGTACCATTATAAAATCATAATACTTAAAATAAACACAATGGAAAGAAAACATTTCCACATTCCGATCACAATATATCACATAAATATATTGACATAACAAATCCATTATAAAAACCATTTTCAATACCAAAAATACATAAAATATTATATGGTATTTATTTCATTTAAAAAAACATTACGGTTTGTTGAGGATGTCAAAGACCAAATAATACTCGTGGCGGCGGAAATGGTCGTTGTCACCACGTACGTTAAAAGAAACATTCCTTTTTGTCGTTTCGTAAAATGCTTCATAGAAAATGATTCCTTTTGTATAAAATTAAAAGTAATAGGGGTTTATACACACTATAATAGATAGTTGTGTATAAAACGAAATATGTTTCAATGAAAGGATATTGAGACGAAGTCCCTTTCCTTGGGTCCGACTTGACTCGATCGTTCTTTAACATCCTGAATAATAAACATGAGTTAATTTCTATTTGCTTAAAAACCTTTTCAAGTTCATTATTCCTTTTATATCACTTATTTCCATGTTATAAACATTATTTAACCATTTAAGTTAATAATGTTTGTTTTGTCGATATTTGGTTCTTAAGTCGAAAGTGGACTTCTTACAATTACATGTTGTTCGTGTGGTCAATGGTTCTTTATATACAGAATGACATTCCTAATTTGGATTTCATATATATGATATATATCTAGCATATACATGTATTTATAATATCACATAATCATTTAGAGGTAAGAAATGAAATGCACCGTTCATGGAGACGGTAAGCCGTACGTACGCATGAACGCTACTTTCATTTCTATGTCATATTAATGGAATTAAAACTAAATGAGAGTTATGTATATTTTAATTCCAGAATTATATTAATCATTTAGATGTAACATAAATCATATATATCCATTATATATATGTACTTATGACAGTACATTACATTTGGGGATAAGAAATGAAATGCACCGTTCATGGAGACAGTAAGCCGTACGTACGCATGAACGCTACTTTCATTTATATTTCGTATTTTTATAGTATGTAATCATAATGATATAAAGGTATACTATAAATACAGTGTAATATCATATATAATATCATAACTCCATCCTTTATACGTCCCACATATGGTATTAACGAATCAAATCACTTTTAGGGGGCGGTAGTCTGCACTTCCTTAAATGAAGATATCGCGTTTACCCATAATGGAAACCATAAAGGTATGCCCAAAATGAAAAATTAAGAAGCTTAATGAAAACATAAAAATATTATATATCATATATAAATATATTTTCATCTTAATGGATAACTTTGAAGGTGTTAAAAGAATGGAAAACAATCATCATTTTGGGAGGCAGAAATTCACCATCCACGGAAACAGTATGTTCTTTAACCATTATATGTAGGTGTGTGTAAGTTTAGCTCAAATAATTCTTATAAAAACATACTAGTATATTGAAGATACTGGATTTGTTACAAAACAAATGAATAAAATGATTTTAGGGGGTTGGAGAAGCAATGTAAAACAAAAGAACACAAGTGAACACATTACCTCAAAATCGGGTACCTCTCTTAGATTTGAGCTCAAAGGCATACTTGGGAAGAATTCTACCCAAAGTGAGGCTTCAAGGAGTAATACAGGGATTTGGAGAGACAAAATTGGCAGGGGTTGGCCGAGCCAAAGGCACTGGAAGTCTGGGTAAAGAGGTAGAGGTGGGGCCCTTTTATAAGAGGAGGGGAGGGGCACTCTTGGAATGCAAAGAAAAGTTACTTTATTTTAAAATGATATTCAGATTTAAGAGGTCCCACATTGATATAATTAGATGATAAGTTGATAAGGGTTTTAAATATACCCTTACAATAGGTTTTGGACATGTGTAGGTCATAGATTTTACATTGTCTTTTCCTTTTATTTAAATCCTTTATTAATGAGGTAATCGTTGCACCATCATGATGTCATAAATAATTTAATATATTTAATGTCTAAAAATTATAAAAAAATATCATAATGTACTAAATCCTTTTATCATTCTAATTAATATTCATAGTAAAAAATATGAATTGTATAACCCCATGTAAAAATTGTTTTAGTAAAAAATCTCATGTTTGTGTCATTTTTACTTTAACATTTAATAAAAAGGCATAAATGTCATTATCATACCCCATTGGCTCCATGGGGTACCAAAAATCGACACATGGGTTTTATTGATCGTCCATAACTCATACAATAGGTTTAGGACAAGTTTAAAGATATTTTCATTTGATTATAATATCATTTTTACCTTAAATTACAATAATTACTGTTAATCGCGATTAATAAAACATAAATGTTACCATTCACCAAAAAATTATTTTAATCCCATTGAACCACATTTTACTTAATAATTAAATTCATTTAAATTTAATATTATAGATTCAAAACATAGAAGTGGTAAAGTCCCATTTGAACGAAAAATCAAATTTTGTAACCACCACTTTGCGGTTTCACTATTCATCAAAAATTGAAGTTTTTCAGAAAAAACCCTAAACATCACCCTAAGCTATATTTGATATTCCGAATTCAAAAATGAAGTCCATTTTAAAAAATTAAAATCATATAAGTTGAATTAATTAATTTAATAATTAATTCCCACTGTCAAAACAAATAGCGTGTTTTTATGAAATAATAATTATCAAAAGATTGACACCATTTTAAGTCCAATTTCAAAGTAAAATTAATTCCAATGACCACTATTGGATTAAATGGTAAAAATATATTATAATTTCACTTAAAAACCAATTCAAAATATTATCTAATCATCTTAATAAATTAGATTAAAAAGAGGTTTTGAATTAAAATACTACATTTTACATTATTCATTAAAAAATGAACATTATTGAAAAAATACCAAAAAATTACACAAAGTAATATTTGATGTCCCGATTCTAAAGAAGAGTTTTAGTTGGTCCAATAGAATGTATAAGAGTAGCCAAAACTATATTTAATGATGGTTCGCCGTCAAATGTTGATAAGTGGACCTTTCATGAAAATTAGGGTATATAAGCCTAAAATTGAATTCTTTTCATATTTTATGCCATTATCCTTTATTATATAAATGTAAAAACATTTAACAAAAATATATAATCATATTTTAGTTATTTCTATCCATTCCCGTCAGTACAATGGCTACGTGTTAACTAACATTTAAAATAATATTATTTTATTACTATTGTGCAACGTACAATTTCAAAGAAACTCTTTGTTGCGTATCAGGTACGCTATCGAAAATAGCAACCCCTTTAAAGTAAAATTAATATTTAATTCTAAAATATTAATAAATATGAAAATGTATTATTATTTATTTTTCTGAGATGTTTCATATAGTCATCAAGAAAATTTATCTTTTTAAAATAAGGTATTTCTTGTCCGTCTGAGCACTATTGTCACTATGGTAGTAAAAACACCTTATGTGTTATAATATTTTCTCAGTGTGATTTCCCAGTACCATTACTCATGACCTGATAACCTCCATCCAAAAATTATAATATTTTCATCTCTTACTAATAAGGATATTGAGGAACTGTAGACCCAAGGTATCCCAATTTTATTGGGGTAACATTCCCTTATATTAGGTACATGTGATTCACGATGACAAACAAATTAAAATTCGTTCAAATATATATGATATTAAAATCTAGCATATAATGAACCAAATATAATGACCCATAACTACTTTTTTAAGAGACACAAAACTATTCATGTCTAAAATCTCCAAAGGGTGCCATATGGAAATTTTAAAAATCCTCTCACTAATCTCTTTATCAATAGACATTAGGAAAAAATTATGTTTCAAATAAATAAGGCATAAATATCATATGATTAATTTGTATTACTAGTAAAATCCATGTTATGGTCAATTGACCCCCTTGTTTGGGAATAATCTAAATAAATGATTTTTTACATCTTCTAATCTGTATATCATGTTCAATGGGTGGTGATAAAACCATTAGATTTCTCAAATCCTGGTGGAATATTTTATTCTTCATAATAAAGACTTTGTGATTTTAGTAAATTGGATCACCATAATATTTCATAGCCCATTGAAATGGATACACAACTTCAATTCACCCCTTTTGTTTATAATTTATGTATTTTATGGCTCCTACATATGAGAATATGGTCATCTACCAAATGATTCACTCTAAAAATGGTATTTTTGATCCTTATGATCCCATATGTCAACTTGGAATAAATCAACACAATAGTGTGGTCTAGGAGATTCAGTATATGATTTTCCTAGACCATCCCCATAAACCTAGGACTTTTAAAAATGAATTAAAATCCACATAACAAATGTATTCATATGGATTGGACATCCAATATTTTATGTCACCATGTTGTGTTCCCTTTCTCAATATAAGAATGTGAATATCCATTAATTAACCTCTGATGTCTTAAACCACAAGATTCAAAAAATATATTTATGTATAGTGATTCATAATTAGGAGCTAAATTACACTATGATGCCAGAACCATTTTAGATTTTATTTCTCCAATACGTAACCTCATAATATGGATGTTTTATTCCTAAAATCCATTCTTATCCCTTAGAAACTAGTGGATATTATCTTTTCATAACAATGGTATAGACTCGATAAGGTCTTTGTCCAACCAACCATAAGAATGTTCTCTGGGAATGAATGGAGCTTCAACCCTTGTGAGCCTTAGATGCACCATGGATGAAGCTATAATCTCAGGGTTTTACTAGACATCACTATCATGCATGACCCATTCCATATCATCTCACTCAAAATATTGTGTTATCAATTATATCACCCATATTAAAACATTAAAGGTTGACCTATAATCCCTATTATTTATCCCTAAGCCAATATTACCCTATAAATATTCCACAACTCTTTTATAAGAGTAGAGAAAACACTGATTGAAAATACTAACGAGGCATGATTTTGAAAACATGCTAAAAGAGGAATATCATCATATCATTAATGGTTCTCTATTCATTTTTTTCCTCAGAAACACGTCAACTGAACAAAACATATGTGGTTTTTTTGTGTCATTCCTGACATGTATACAATATAATCATTTGTCCTTTATCATGTTTTAGTAGTAAGACATTAATGAACATGAAATCATAATGTCTGAGCAAAGAGACCCTAAAACTACATTGTTAGAAGGTATGACTTAAAAGCTCGTAAACTACAATGATAGAGGATCTGAGCAATAGGAACTAAACAAAAATTAAAAAAGGTCCAATCAAAAAAACCCATATCTATACTGATAGGTGGTCCATGGTAAAATACCACAAACAATATAGATATATGGTAATGATAAAACACATTAAACTAATGTTATATATGGGGTGAGTTAGAAAACCGTAAACTAAAACGATAGATTTTTAAGCTAAAATAATCTAAACTACATCAAAATAATTTATGAGGTAAAAGACACAAAAATATTATGATTGAAGGTCCAAAATAAAAGACACTAAACTATATCCCAAATGAAATATATTATTAATATAATGATAAAAAAATCATACAATTACTACTATATATCCTTGGAATGAAATAAATCCACACACTCTTATCCAATTTACATTATAAATATATAGGGCACACTCCATCCGGGAAATAATTTATAACCAATTATCATTCTATGGATCAGTTGATCTAAATGTAGCTAAAGAAGATACATCAATAAATAATCTCATGATTGGTCCGAATTCATGAGTAATTACCATGTAAAATATGTTAGAATTATAAAATTCAGGTATAAACATTATGTTTTACGTTATATTATGAAATGGATTGGTATATTTGGTGATTCACGTGCCATTAGATTAGTGAAATGTAATTCACATCTGCAATGAAATATAGACTCGATAGAAATATAAATGTTTCATAAAATACATTTAAGGATAATATACAATGGGATGAATATCCACATATTGAAGTGTCATGATAAATATGACAATAAATAAGTATACCATTGGTTTATCTAAAATATTATTTGATCAGATGAGATTTACATGTTCTCAACTGTCTGGTGAGAAGATTCAATTGAATTTTGAAGCGCCACTCACCTTGACTCATGTGTTTCTTCCATATGATAGAGGTCTTAGACTATTGTTATCATCTTCTAAACTCTTTTTTGAATGGTTTTTATTGAGTTTGATGATTTTGAGCGTTCATACATTATGATAGCTACGATTTTATCATATATTCATATCTACATAAACAACGAATACTATTTTTTGCTTCAAATCTCATTTGAATAGGGGAATCTTCTAATGTTCCTCCTAATCATCCATAATCTATGAAAAATTATGAACTTAAACATCATGATTTCACAATCACCTATCTTTATTGTCCAATCAAACAATATTATGATTTAACTGCAGATTTTGTACAATTTTCAGTGATCATATGTACCCACACCCAAGTCATCATGTAGTTGATTAATGACTTCTCCTTGGCCGTGAAAATTTTCTAGATGAATCTCACTGATCAATGCATTAATTTGTTATTTTATCCATGGGATCTATATTTGAGCTTCAATGGAGGCAATTAAATCATTAGTTTAATTCCTACATATTTTTAATCAATAGCGGCATAACCCATTTCTAGTGTGAATGGTCTAATTTCAACAATAAATTATATCATGGTATTTGAATGGTCATCACTAGGATAAGAGTGATATTTTGACATTTCTAAAATGCTTGGAATCATCTCATTCATTATTATAGATTTAAGGGTCAGTGTGGTAAATGGTTAGGCCACCTGAAAAACTATTCAAATTAGTACACTTCCTGGATAGGCTACTACCAAATCATCTGTATAATACTGAACAATTATGGTTGGAGCATTAACAGTGTGATGAATGGTCACAATACTTGTTTCTCCATTCGACAACATCATCCATAAATGGAAGACAATCATGTGGTGTCTATCTCGTCACAGGAAGACTAATGAAAGAGGATAAAACCTTTGGGTACAACTGAACTACAGAGATAATCAATATAATGTATATGAATCATAAATGATCAGCTCTCCCATCTTGGTTGTAAGAACCCCATCCCATAAAGAGATCTTTATGACAATTCATCATGGGAGCCACCACCATTACCTATGATTGGCCCATTTAGTGGTGGATAAGGGGTGAAATGGAATATATGATATTGAGTCATCCTATTGATAAACTTATCAAAGCCAAATGACATGGACCCAACCCTAGATATGTTTCATAGCCTGGGATAAGGTATGGAATCATGGTTTCTGGTTGGATTTAAGTATTCATAGAAATAAAAATGCTTCCCTATCCAGCTAAAAAACAACTTGAATGTACCACTAATACTATAGGGTAGGTTTCCATGATGAATTAGGATATAGAGTTGGTATTGCAATATAAGGTTCAAGAAATACATATTATGTTTTTATCCCACAATTAGACACACTACCATCACCTGTATACTAAAATGGATCCTTGAGGATGAGTTTGTAGTTGGGAAAAGCAACCCAATCAAGAAAACGTCCATGAGGATCTAAAACCAATGGCATGTCGATATCTATGGAATCACATGGTATCAACATGAGTTATGATCAATAGATTCCATAGTTTAACAACATAATTCAGAACAATTGTTAACCATTAAGGAAGGGAACCGATGGTGGTGTATAACAATTGACTTTTCTCAACTGCAATAAATGAAAATTTTGATTCAATCCATGAAAGGGAAAAGAGGGATCTTAGTCAACGTATTTCATAGTATCTCATTAAAAATGATGAGAATGTACCTCTGTAAGATAGGTGTTTACAAAGGGTAATACCAAATATCTTTTTAAGTAAAAAATTAATCATACACCTCTCCAGTTGAGGGGGATCCCATCCAGTTGATAGATTTTCCATAAACTAATCCCTACATCACCATGGAGAAAATGAGATTAGTTGGGGCCAGGGAAACAATGAATTACCTATTCCTTGAGACAATTATATTGGAATTAAATAATTTTTTTTTGAAATTTAATCTACTTCATAATGATGTAAAACATATAACTAGTCATCATACACTATGAAACATTGCCTGATTGAGAATGGATACAACCATTCATCTGAAACTTTACCACTAGGAATGTGATCCCATTTTGAGCTCTGTATGCTAAAATGCTTATTAATAGAAGAGATGAGTGTAATTTAATATATTTCATCAATATTATTGTGAGACAATACATTGTATAACAGACCCTTGGGTGTGTAATCCATCATATAAGAAACCACATGTATCATGCTTTGACTAGGTGGTCATCCTCGGTAATTTTCATGTAAGCATAATCAAAAGAAATCAACACCAAAAAGATGAAACACTATCATATGAAAAAGTAATGAAATAATCATCATGAAATTCAAACCATTATATCATAAGACATCTTTATAATGGTTAATTTTATATCTCAAAAGGATGATTCTATTTCTGAAACTCGTTATTAGAAATCATGTGGTATTGATGGTCCACATTGTGGTTCCTAGAAATCATGGCGCAATGATTAGATACCGAAAAATCTATTAATTGATCTAGAATCTATCTGAAAAAAATTATTTTTCATATGAAATGTTGATAAAATAAAATATTATAATAGGAATGAGATAATACTCCAATAGATTCATCCATATAACATGAATATATAAGGAATTTGTGATCACATAATGTATTTTTTAAACGTCTAGTGCAAGTGGATATCATGAACCATATAAACATGTTGAGGTCATTCTATCAAAAATAAAAAGGATTATATGAAAAATAAATCTATATACAGATACTACAATTAAAGGTCATTTTGTCACAGATGTACTGATTTGTAATAACTCTTATAAGGTGGGTTTAGCCCGACTCTATATAACTCGGTATATGACAATGGGCCTTACTACTCACATGGTTTGACACTAGAAGGTATATGCTTCGGTAAATTTACAAGGTCATTAATAACCATTTTTACTGAGAAAAATACCATAAAAATATATTGTAGGAAATATACCACGGATAACATCGATTGATGCCTAGAAATTCATATGTTAATAAAATCAATTTCAGATAAATGTTATCCCTTTAATTTCACAAAATTCTTGTATATGTGTTCAATTGTTTATTAATAATCATTCCTAATTTCCCCTTTTTTCAAGATAATGTTTGAAAATATGATTAATTTGGTAATAATTCAATGAAATAAGTAATGTGGCCACTGCTCTATTTAGATTCCCAAAATGATATGAGTGGGAATTAAAACATTTTGATGATACTCTCTTAGTTGATATAGGATCTGGATAGAAACCCAGATCAGGGGGAGATCCCAAATCCCCCTATGTAATATAAAGATCAAATTGAGTCCTTTAAATGAAAATTTCCCTTTCTTCCAATTCATTATCTGACCCCTTAATCATAGAACAATGAATCAACTACATTGAAGATGATATTCTCTATCCATCAATGTGTCATATAGAAAATGGATCTACATTATTTTTATTATATGGATGTATATAATAATGAATAGAGGAAATTGAACAATGATATAGAGACTAAGGAAGAGATCAAAATGATTTGGATGTAGGAATTCTTGAAAATGATTTTTAATAAATATTTTTCTATAAATCACTGACTTAAAATGGAAAGTGGTTTCTTTTCCCTTAAAAGAAACTGACAAATATTTTAGGAGTATAAGGAGAACATCACATGTCATGAATGATATTCATCTGACATTATTGTTACCCATTATTGCAAGGTTAATTTATACTTTGGTGGGATAAAACCTTTTATACCAATATCCATGGTGATATATGAAATTTATATCTTTGAGGAAATGGTAGGATGTTATCTCATATTAAAATATGAGATTAGTGAATATAAAGGGTATCCTAGGGATAATAATTGGAAATTTGATTTTAATTACCATGGTCCGATTGATAAATCTATTGATTCGATAAAATTCCAACATACAACTTGTCAATTGAATAGAAATATGCACCTTAAACATTTTGTAAGGGGGGTGATGAAATAATTTATATGCATGAAGTTATAACAACTATCTTGTGATTTTCGATATGAATCCACTTATAATTTGTTGGAGGATATGAATGCTTCAGTCATCCCTCTGTGTATTTACCATTACTTCAACTCCATGGATTTTGGGGAAAGTAAAAACCATCAAAATCAGTGAGGTGGATCCCGACAACAATGTGGTGATAGGTACCCTAGTTATTCATTTAGTAATATAGAACATAAATTTTGATTCTGTTTATATGAATTATTTTATATCACATACGTATTGTAGAACAATTCAAACAACGCCACACATAATGTATATAGATTTTATTGTGAAAATGGTAAATGGGAAATTTATATCCCATTTATATAACAACTCCCCAATGGAATGTTTTGGGTAGAAAATCCCCTAAATCATTTTAATACTCACTTTTATGGAATTTTAATGAATTTGTGGAATGAATTGGCATTCCATACATAGAGGTAATATAAATGTCCCCGAAAATGATATCACTCTCCATATTCTGAATCATCTTTCAAATATATAAAATTGAAAGGAGGGGGTGTGTCTTATTTATCCCTAACATCTTTATCATGGATAATGCTTCCCTATGAGAATGTGTATATATATAAAATTGTTGAGTCTATGGAAATTATCATCCTAGAAGACATGACCACTGTGAGGTAATACCCTGATGTATTCCCTGATGGATTTCCTATTCATCCTCCTAATAAGGAAAATGATTTCATAATCAATATTCTACCTATGGAATTACAATTATTAAATAATCCATATATAATGGATATTTAGAAATATGAGTAGCTTTAGAAACAACTAAAAGAGAATCTATAATAATGGTTCTTTCGTCTATGTGCTTAACCGTGGGATTCACCGGTACTCTTTATTGGGATGATGGATTGGTCAATGTACCATTGCATTGATTATCACGAGCTCAAAAATATCATGATAAAAAAATAGGTATCCTCTTACATGGATTAATTACTTGTTCTTTTTTATTATGTGATTCTCTATACTTCTCCAAGATGGATGTGTAGTCAAGATATTACCATGCTAGGGTGAATCAGGAGGATATCCCCAATACTACTTTTAGTACAAGGTACCATCACTATGAGTTCATAGTAATGAATTTAGGATTCAGTAATGATCCAAAAATCTACATCGACATGATGAATAGTTTATTTAGAGATTACCTTGAAAATTTTGGGGAAGTATTTGTAAATTATATTATAAAATTCTCTAAAACCAAGGCAGAATATGAGGTGGATCTGAGCAATGTGATAAAGTCCACACAAAAGGAGATGTTTTATGTCCAGTATATAAAATATTATTGCTAATTGATGGAAGTAAAATTCATGGGACACATAATCATAAGTAATTAGATATTTTTAGACCCCTAAATTATTGAATAATTTTAAGGATGTTTAAGACCATGATATGTGATATACATCTGTGCTTTCCTTGTATTAGATGAGTTATATCATTGATTTTTATGAAATTAATCATGATTTTCAACCACTCTAATAAAGATAACACAGAAGGCTATCATGTGTTCTTATAATGATGAATGTGAGGGGATCGGCAAGGAACTGAAAATAAATTATATGACTATAGATGTTCTGACACTATCCAAAAGTGGAGAAATTTTCATAGTATAGAGTGATGATTCAAAGAATGTATTGGCCTTTTTATTGATGTAGAATGATAATTTCATTACCTATGAATAACAGAAGATTTTTTTTAATATATCTACCCAATGCATGATATTTTGTTGGATTTAAAAAATTTCACACTAAAAATATGGGGGAATTATCTCTTTTGAGAAATTTGTGAAATATATACTGATCACAAAAGTCTCAAGTGTTTATTCACAACGAATGAGCTCAATAGTTTCCACCAAATATGGTTATAGATGATCAAGGATAATGAATGATTAATCTCCAAACATATTGGGAATTCAAATAATGGGTTATATGCTCAAAAGTGAAATGATTCAAAAAATTTATCTTTCATTATAATTGAGAGTGATCATTTTTTTAATATTTGGAAGGATGTAAATGAGAATCATAAAGAAGGAACGTAATCAATCATTTCACAAATTATTTATAAACCATTTATTATGGAGAGTTTAAATGATTCTCAAAGAGTTTATGTGGGAATTTTTAATATGTTTTATAGTACAAAAAGGGAAATCCATGTAGTTCAATGTTAATGAATAAGGTGTTATAAGATTTGGTTCAATACATTGTGTACAATCCAATATTATGTTAACATATGAGATGGTAGATGAAGCACATATCTCAACCATCTCTATCAATCCTAGAATCATAAAGATGTTTCATGATCTCTAGGAAAACTATTATTGGGAAAATATGAAGAATTATATCACAGAATATACTTCAAGATGCCTTTCATGTCATCAAGTGATACAGGAAGGGAAAAAATATAAGGGGATGATGAAACCATTGCCAATACCTACATCGAAATGGGAAAACATCCCCATGGATTTTTTCATCATAATTAAAAGGACATCAAGACGGAACAATTCTATATCGGTTGTGATGGATATTTTTATATATACTACACACTTTATTGTGATTTGTTAATAATTCTACCAAGATCAACATGCGAGAATATACAACTAAAAAGTGGTAGGGCTTAATTGTCCACCAATATAAATTTTATCTCATCAAGATCATAGACCCAAATATATATCCTAGAAAAGTCTCTAACATGATTTAAATACAGATTTGAACTTCTAAATTTCTTATCACTATCAACATGATTTATATTCTAATCAGACTATCAAAAAACTTGAGGACTTATTGAGAGCATGATCAATTGATTTCAAAGTATGATGAGAATAATATCTTCCTATGGACATGTTATTATACAATAATATCCTCTACTCAGGATTCCAAATATCTATTAATAAAGACCATCATGGGAATAGGTGCAGAAAAGTGTTATATTAGGACAAATTTGGGGGTAAAATTCGGGCTCCTGGTATGATTGAGGGAATGAAATAATATGTTATGAGCATTAAATAGTACATATAAGATGCATAGAGTTGATTGAAAAGAAATGAAAACCATTTTTGGTGAGACATATAGATTAATTATGTAGAATTGGTATTCCTATACATATTTCAATGGTATGAAGTAAAGATATTTAACAATAAGGGAATGATAAGTCCATGATATAATAGCCCCTTTGAGATCCTTAATAACATCAGAGTGGTGTCCCACCAACTTTCACTTCCTCCAAACTTATTTCAAATACAATATATATACCATGTATCCCTATTGAAAAATTATATACTATACCCCTCAAATGTACTCAATATAGTGGTTGTTCCACTAGATAAAGACCATTAATATGTGTAGTAGTTGGTGAAGATATTAGATAATATAGAAAGTATTCTACGGAATAAGACAATGCAACTAGTTAATGTATTATGGATAAAGCAAATGATTGAAGAAGAAATGTGCAAACCAATGGAAGCGATGAAATAGAGTTACCCTCAATTATTTTATTACGGGAATAAAATATTCTTGTGGATAAATTTCTTAAGGGTGATGATTGTAAAGACCCGAAGGGTTATAAATAAAATTTCCCTTATGAATTAATTAATTTTCTTATTTTATAATATATTTACATAAAGATCCTTGGATTTAAAATATTCTATCATATTTAAAAGAACATTAAAAATAATTACCATTGATAAATTTGAAGTCGAATAGTGATAAAATTATTTTATAAATATAGGGTTTTAAAAAATTCAATTTACACATACGAAGTAAGTGAAGACCACTACAAGTAAGATCATACTCAATGAATCCCATTTATCATTGCCTATAAGGGAGATATCATATCTCACTTTTTCTTATAACTAATCCTAATATAAGACCTAAAAACTTAAGTATGATCAAAACCATTTACACTATGATTTAATGCTTATATATATCATGACCCAAAGCATGATGCCTAACCACCGCATGAACATCTCAACATCACGCACTGTACCCTTAGGGGTGTTTTCTGGTGTTTTTAAGGGATAGGTTCTAAGACCATAATTTTATGAATATGAATACTATATAATCAATATGTTATTTTTTATATTTTCTTCTTATCGTTTCATAAATGATTTTTATTTTTATACGATAAAAACTAATTTTTATTTTTTTATTCAATTCCATAATAACATTTTATTTTTTTTTAATTATTTTATTTTTAAAATTAATATAATTTTAGTAAAATATTAAAAATATTTTTTAAAACATAATAAAGATCACATAATTTTTAGGATTTCAAATTCAATTTTTATAATAGTTAGAAAATTGTTATTTTTAACAAACCCAACATTTCTCAATAAATAAAATATATTATTTTAAAAGTGAAAATAAATTTATTTATAAAATTATTTTGATAAAATTAATATTTTTATTATAATTAGAATGTATGAATTATCAAATAGTATTTTTTCAAAATGTTTTGAGAGTGCTTATTTTGGGGCTTAAAATTAAATTATTTTATAAATATACAGATTTTATTATAACATCATAAAAACCAAAATATTGTATAACAAATACTATAAATGGTATCCATGATCATATATATATATTACTATAAATATAATATTTTTTTATTTTATTTTATTTATTTTATGAATACATTATGAATCCCCCAAAACAATTAATATATATTAAGGTATTAAAATTATTTATTTAATAGTATGACTCACTTCAAAATTTGTATGGGTATTATTTTATTATATACAGACCATGCACTTATAAAATAATTAAATCAAATCCCATTTGGTATAATCCATGATGAGAACCTGGTATGGTTTCTGTTTTGAGTTATTTTGTTATATAGTTTCTATAACTTAATATTGAGAAATAGTAAATAAATCCCCACTCTTTTCCTCTATAAAACCCCAAAATATCACATTTCTCCTCACTAAAAATCATTGTATCATGACCTTACTCTTCCCTAACCTCTATAAAGTATTCTCAAGGTTCCCCAATCTCTCATAAAATATCCTGCCAAACATGTGGAGACGTGCACTAATGTAAATGATCTTTTCCATTCTCCTCTTTATTAAAATATCTTATTTGTATTATATATTTTATTTCAATTTATGTATGATGAGATATGGTATTCAATAAAACCATTTATTTAAAATGTATGTTCAAATTATTATTGACCCATTTCACTCTAAAAACCAATTTTATGAAATATTAATAAATAATATTATCCTACCATAATTGTACTATGATTTTAAATGCCATGATAATTGTATAGGTAATACCATAGACATTACCTATAAAGGGTGTACACAATTATTTAGTAATTATTTATTTTCATAGGAAATAGATGTACATGTTATAGAATCCTTATTTATGGAATAATATATGATAATGAATGAATCAATTTTTTAGGATCTTTGTGGCACACATAAGAATGAGAATGAATGGAATGTGATGGGTACTACCTAAATACTAACGAACTCTAGTGCATTAAGAACTATTCAGTCTAATGAGAAGTCATGTTGGGATAGGTAGTGAATGTAATTACATTACCGAACATTGTATATCATGTTTCATGGGTTGTTATCCTCGAACTATGTTTATAATGCAATATTTAATGTTTTTTCCATGTTTACCATGTTATTGTTATCATGATATATCATTAAATTTTATTTATGTTCCTTTTATTACCCACTAATATTTCTATTTCCTAACATGTAATACCATACTCCCTTTATATTCTTATAATGTTTTGTATCGATGAAACTTTTATTATAAATGTCTGCAAGTAATCCTATGAAGTTTTAAGTGTGATCATGTTTTGAAGCATTCAATAATGATGATGTTATATTTTTCTATTTCATATTGTTTTTTTATGTACAAAATTTCCAACAACAAAATACATATTGATCATCTTGGTTTTATTAATTATTATTTTATTAAAAAGATCATATAATAATGTAAAATAATGTGAAGGGTTCTTATAGTATGTACCTATCATATTTATTTTCAACATGATGTTAAACTATTCGAGTTTTAATGAACTATTTGGGACTTGATTCCAGATATAAAAATAGTATTTAAGACATCTCATTATTGCTTAATACCATCCTAAATAATTTTATATCCAACATATGAAGAATTTTTTTTAAACATCCGGCTATAAAACATCAATATGTATAAGCCACATATTAAGAAAATGTATAATTAATGTTAGATTTATAAATATGGATTCACTAAAAGATTCCCCTTCATGTATAATATTGATTCCTCTTATGTTAATTCCAGGAGGGGAACCAGTTCAGTTTTGGGATTGTAGAATATGGTTAACTGGTAATTATTTTGATAGGGTATCCACTCTCATATTTGGGTTAGGAAGTGAATCACAAACATATCTGTTTCGTTGGTCCTTGAAACAGGTATTATAGATTTATAAATCACCCTTTCCGGGTAGTTTCCATTGTATTTATTCACGGAAATGGAAACTTCCAATAGTTCTTTATCCAAAGAGGGCATGCCTATCAAATACAGTCATTCATTATGTTTAAACATTACGATACTTAAAAACGTGTATTGGTCAAGAGGATGGGAGGTCAGAATCATCACACCCTTTTGGGGGGAATTATTATCTACTATGGGAATATCTTTGTAAAATTAAAATATTTTCATGAATCCTTATTAATCCACCAAGTATATCATAAGAATACCTTGGAATTTATAATCACTTATCAACATGTGTAAAACTTTAGAATCATAAGTATGTATTCAAGATCTTCATTAATGGAAATATCCCTATGTATTCAAGGTTATCCATCAATATTATCCTCTAATATACTAATTAGTGATTATTTTAATCATCATTGTGATGATACTGGTTTTTATTCCACCTAGTGGGGCACTCTGATATTTATTGTCATCCAGGTAGACAAAGGTTTGGTTCGTTTTTGGGATCGTTCCCATCAAATGGGTTACACATGTATCCTTGGGAAAGGAATCAGAACCCTCATAGTTTGGTGCCACTGAATGAGACACATCATACCTTTTAAGGTCATGTGGTAAGGACCTCTATGTAGAAGGTGCTTAGTTGTCACATAGTGTGGGACTTATGCTGAGGTAGCCCAAGGAACATAGAAAGTATATAGATTTCCACGTATGATCAAACCATATTGGGAATATAGCCCAAGGAGAATATGGTTGATTTGATGTATTGGGTTTAAACCTCAAAGAGGCTTCCTACGTATCCCATATATATGGGACTCAAAGCTCACATAGTTCAATAAATCTCATAGGATAGTATGGTCATCTGAGATAGACGAGTCTGGGCGTACATCTGCAAAAAGGATGCATTGATGATTTGGGGTTTAATTTGGCGCTTTTTCCTAAGGAGAATTCCCAAATTAAAGGACTTAGGGTTGGATTCTTGAGGAGGATATCCAGTGAGCTCAGGCCTTGAGGTGGACTCCAATGTATCCTGATTTAAACAAAAATAAGAGTTCTTTTAGTTTATTTTTTGTGAGTGTTTGTGAGAATATTGGAACCATCACTTATCTCTAAGTGCATGTGAGTCATGTTCTATGTGAGAAAAAAGATGATGTGAAAGATTCAAAAATGACACTTCACACTTTCAAATTTTTTCTCCATACTGATGGAAGAGGGTGCCTTGACTGTGGAAGAGGGCAAGGTGACGGTGGAAGGGGGAAGGGCGATGAGACCTCCCACTGTTCACATCACATTGGACAAGGGTCCAAATGTAATGAAGAAGGGGTGAGGGAGAGGGGTTTATACGAGGATGGCTACCCTAAAATTTTTCCTGTTAGGGGAGGGAGACTTCTATTATAATTGGAAAGAATAGAAAGCATGAATTGTACCTTCCATACCAGATACCTGAGTTTCTGGGTCGTCTCTTCGAGAAGGGAGAGGTCGGTAACCAACCATCCCACAAACCAAGAACTTGCCCACATTATTTTTGGGAGAAAGGTCCATGTGAATCTGGATTTACAAACCCACAGAAATCCCATTAATCCTATCCCCATCGTGAAATAAATGTGGAAAACCTCTGACTATGGAAATACAAACCCAAATTAGAGACTCGCTGATGTGCCTTACCCAATGTTTTGTGAAATCAGGAGGTTTTGGGGGAGGATTCAACTTAGCCCCTTTCAAATAAGGGAACCAAGGAAAGAGATACTCTTCCACGGATGGATTTAAATAATGGTACTTGTGTTGGTCGTGTAGGTACCTCATGCTTGTATAACACATAGGGTACACCAAGCTTCATTATCGTGTAGGTATGGAACACAAGAGAACCGAGCAGGTATAACACGTAGGTGAGGCGCATAGGTATACCGAGTAGGTAATGCACCCAGATATACTGGGTTGATATAAATGATGACTGAAGAATGTGAAGAACAACAAAACATGCCCATATCATTTTAATTATCTCTTATCTCGTGGTTTACAGAGTTACATGAGACAAATCAAGAGATCTAGGAAAAATAACTATGTAATGGGATCATCTGATAATCATTCAATTTTATTTAGTCCTGAAATGTTGATCACAAAGGCTCTATTTCTAGGCATAGATGGGCCTAGTCGAAGATATGTTTGACTGCATAGGTGATTCACGCAGCTCCACCCCACATGTGCTCCGCATAGGGTCATAAAACATCTCCTGGCGCCGAGGTTAGCAATGTAGTTAGGCCGCGTAGCTAGGCTCCGCAGATAGGACGCGTAGCTTGGGGAAGAGACATTTTCGCGAAGCACTTTGGTAGTATTATGGTTTTTCTTTTTCAATCTTTGAATATTTCTTTGGGATTTTATATATCCATATGTTTTCTATCATTTTGGTTACTTTCTCAAGTAGTGTCAACAATACCCCCCCCCCCTCAGGATTGGATCTGAAATATACAAAGGGGGTCAAGTCCAGAGGTGAATGTCTAGGAAAGAATATAAAAATAGATTACTGAATAGATCAGTTTTGTCACACAAATACATCATATAAGTATTTCACGCAAGTATGACACGCTTTCAAGATGCGTAAGTATTTTGTTGCCTATAAATAGGTCTCAACCATTCGTGATTTTTTTTCTTCAGCCATTCTTTCTCCAAAATTTGAGCTCCCATTGTGTAGCTCATTCACCCAGCTACATCACGTTGTGCCCTCGTGTAATTATCATAATTTTTTTTAATTGTAAAATTATTTACATGATGGAACTACGCCAAAGTAATGAATTCAATGATGAAGTTGCACTAGGATCCTTGTCAAAAAGCCTACGTGAGTTACCTCATTGAATGAAATTGTCTATGGACCTTATCGAAGGACCTTCTCAAAAGACCTAGGTCAACATTGTCATTTGCAAAAAAAAATTCTCTTTCTTCATTAAAATTTGACTTGGATGTTTGGTAATTCTTTCTGCAAAAATGAATGACTCATTTGATGACCCATATCGTAGAATTTAAGGCTCTCCAAAATGAAATGATGAAGGTCATCGGGCCAGACTACTATGACATTGTTGAGAGTACTCTTCCTGGTAAATGGAAGGGTCTAATAACATACCAACGTGACTATACACAAAGACCTTACATAGCTCTATATGGGCATGGGATTTTTCAAGATGCACATGTTTCATATATTAAGAATTACATTACAAAGAATTGGTTTCTTTAGTATTCCAACTATAACTACATGAATATTAGTGCAAGGGGGTTCCGATACAAGAATGCACAATCTCTATTAGTTTCATCCTTCCTCACAGTGGATGCACTACCAATATGGATGATCTTGTTATAGAGCTAAGACTACATAGTTATGATTCAACTTTTAGGTATTCTCAAATAGATCAATCTAATGGTTGGAATGGAGATTGTGATCTTCGTTTTGGAGGGGGTGTTAAACCCGAGTGGATGTGGGCATTCTGGGAACGTCATACTTGTGCGGAATTCAGAAAATAGTTATCAGATGTTCATATTTACAAAGCAGTCTGGATGGTGAAAACATATGTTTATGAAAATGATATCATTCTTGAATTACTGAGCCGATAGAGTCCAAAAATGAATTCCTTTCATTTGATGCATGGTGAAGTTGGTATTAGTCTTTAGGACATTCACCAAATAGCTGGAATTCCCATTATTAGGAAAATGTATAATGAATTCATCTCGCCTGCTACCACATGGGGTGATGTTACTATAACAACATCATAGGACAATGAATTACATAAGATAGCGATGAATTTACACAAGCATAAGAAAGATATATATTCTAGAGTGTAGATGGAAGCCTTCTTAGAACATACAACAGAGAAGGGTCCAACATGTGGATGTCTTACTATTTATCCTTCTGTAGATAACTGAGGTAGTTCAAAAAGATATTGGCCTACACTGGAAAGAGGTGGTTACAAAAACTGTTTCTATAATGTCAAACCCAATAAAGAGGAAAAAGTTCACTTAGATGCATTCCTTGGTATGTGTCTAAGTGTTTATTTGCTTCCGGTCCGTGAATCAGGAGGTGGTGTAAAATCAGGGTATTTTTTCATTGTAGCTAAATTGGTATAGGGTAATTATATTGGGCTAACAACCCCCATATTAGCATGAATTTACCACCTCCTGCTGCATGTATACCATTGGAAGGCTCTATTTAGGATTGTAGGGCCATTCCAAGTGTTGTGGGACCAGATTGCAACACACTTTTCTTCATACTCTATGCTGAATCTAGTTAGGTTCCAAATGGCTGATTCACTATATTTTTACAGAAAATTTTTGGTAGTCATCCACTAGGCATAAGACCTTATGTGTTGCTAAAGGCATTGATTGTATCAGGAGAATTCAGCTTCATTCCTTTTGGTGACACATCAACTACAACATTTATTGATGATGGTAACGAAAAGAATTATGTGTTGAGATCTAATATGATGGCATTTAGGGATGGCGTATTATCAACGATGATTGATGGTGAAATTATCTGCGAGGCTTATGTCCCCTATATGTTTTTTCGTCAGTTCATATGTCTTCCAAAATCAAGAACATTTCCATACAAATATGTCTGAAATGAGAAGCACCTGATGGTAGCATGACAATTATGAATTCTAACAACATTAGAGGTATCCAAATTGTCAACTACATTGCCTCCACCAGATGCATCGATAGGATTGGAAGTTGGGTATTCCAAATATTGGGTTTCTTCATATCCCTAAGGGCTCTGAAAAAAGTAATATATCATGTGGAAGCTATAATGACAACTGCACATGGAAATCCTGGAAAGACATACAAGGCCATAGATGACACAGAAGTGTCAGTGGTTTCAGATCCCTCAAAACGTCTTCATAGGGAATACACCATGAAGACCAAGGAAAGAGAAGAAATACCTCCAACGCCAATGGGATCCTATCGCCACCATCAAATAGTGGTCCCTAATCTATTAGTTGAACATTCTGAAGAAAGGAGGTCTAAATAAATTTCCCAATCAGAAGGTGAAGCATCCCTTTCATAGTCAACCATACCAAGATTGAATTATATGCGACCTTCATCTATTCATTTTTGGGAAATAATAACCCAAGATTTTAGGGATGCATGGGCATTACTCTAGCATGGGATTCGAATACTAGATATTGGTGACGTCATGGAACCTTCTAATTGCAATCCCGAAAATAAAATGGCTGATGTATAGAAGTATATTGCGGATCTGGAGGTTTTTTTATATGCATCCGATGAACAAATCCCAGAATCTAAATGAGTATCTCATATACTGGACTTAGGAGTGTGTAAAGGGGTAAATATTGACTCTAAGGAGAAGTGGGATATTTATGTTAACACTGAGAATGTATCACCCTTTTTCTTTTGACTCAACTCTACTTTATCAGTTATCATCATTAATCTTGATGGAAATATATTTATGTAGTGTGAATATAGAGAAGGATGATCTTGACCAGTTCTCAAATCACCCAAGTACGGTGCAACAAGATCATTTATAAACAAAAAAATGATCCTATCAAGTCATTAAAACATTCTCCAGGAGAAAGAATCATGACTGGGGTAATGGCGATAGATAATCCTCAACCATTACTTCATGTTTCCCATGCTATGAGGAGTGTTTCAATCTCTCCCCAAACATCTGAACAAAAATACAAGAGAGAAATGAGATTGATTCAATGTGTTCGTCGAAGGAGTAGGTGTTTATATGATCCTTAGGGCATAAATATGCTAAATATATTCTGGTAACCATGTTTTATTCTCTTGTAGGATCTATGTCTCTCTCCTCTCTCAAGGGACTAAGAGTTGATGCATCAAGACCAGAGAAAGAAGCCCAAGGGGAAACCCAAATTCATGATGAAGAATCTGTATTATTAGTAAATATATAGTCAAATGATTCAGATACACATGTTCTTAGATCTGTTGAGAGAGAGGAAATCGATGGTATGACTAAATACATTCCCCAATTACATTTGTCAATAGATCCAAAAAATAATCAATACTGATATTCCTATTTCTTTTGATGAAAGGAATGGAGATCCAGGGAAATCTAAAACCAATGATAATATAAACCCAAACTAAGAAATATCTGATATTGGTATTCCAATTGAAGAATAAATGAAACAAAATGTCAGCTGATCCAATTTGGGCATCAACCAACATTTTTGGGATACCATAAATAGTGAGGATGCTATAACATTTTAGGCTATATACATTGAAATGATGGAAACCCTTAATCTGAATATTGATATTCCAGGTTCCATCAAGGATTTTGGATATTTTCTGGAGGATTTTCAAGGATGTAAGTCACTATTCTTTAATTTTCCATTCATAATTTTTTCTTCAACTTGATTCTTTACATCAAAGTTCAACTTATGCAGCTTTATCATCAGAAAATATCGCATAGGATCTTCAGGAACATGGTGTTCCACTGTTTGCCTCTGCTGGGGATGGAGAAATACTTACAGAGAATCCTTCATCAAGATATTTTCTAGAGCCTTCAAATGTCATAACTGAGCTAATTCAATGATATTCCCCTTCTCATGAATCACCTGCTCAAAATATTGGAGCTAAGAATACAGTGGATGAATCCAATAAAGTACCTGGAATTTTATTGGGTAAATATAATAGGTTGGTTGAATCATATTTTCATTCTCTATTTGAAACAAATATTGATCCTGATTTATCATTTAGGGATATTAGCTCCTATATCAGAAGGTGAAGCTTCTACTGTCCCAAGAGAAGATGAACATTCCATCTCTTTAAGCGACCTATTTCTAGAGTACATTTTACATCATGTTAGTGACTTATATTCAAACTTAGAGATGATATATGTTATTGGTATGGCAAGCTAAAAGAAATGGAGGCATATATGGAGGATAATTTCTATAAAGCATTTAGATGAATTGTCATCCCATTTTTCAAAACTCTCAGTGTTATTTTGCCTATTGGGATTTGGTTGATTTAATTATCTGCCAGTATATAAGGCCATGAATGAGACTATTCAATGATGATAGGAGGAGCATAAGTTGTGACAAGATCTTAATGTGGATAAATGATGTATCATTATTGAGAACCTTCAAGCTACAGTAATTGTGGCAGAGAAAAATCATAACAAGAAATCACTTGAGATTAGCCAAAATATCAAATAAGCCACGAAGGAGTTGTTATCTCTTCAACAGAAACTAGATGATGTTCATAACATGGTTGAAAAATTAAATCAGGCAGTAGGAGAAACCCAATTAGAGGAGATAAATTCCATTTAAAATGCTAAAGAATCACTTCTTTAGGCCTAGGAGGCTAGAGTTTCTTAACTATCACAACTTCACCAGGCAGCGGATAGAGCTTATGAAGCAGTCCAACATATGAAATTTCATGTGAGAATATATTCTGAAACATGATAAAGAGGGTCCATTTTGTGTATGGCCCTCTATTTTTATATAAATGAAAGAAATAAAAATATTAATCCTGTCATTTAATGATTGGAATATGAAAATTAAATGGTGATAAGGATTCCTTTACATTAAACAATAATTTTTACAATAAGAATGAAGTGCTCAAAATTTTTTCTTCTTATGCCAAGGGACATAATATGAATAATTTCACTGTTTATAGGGTTATATGGATAACCCCTCAAATTTTGTATGTTTTTACCTCCTTATTATTTTATTACTCAATATTACTTAAATTATACAAAAAATGTATTTCTAGTGAGTTAGGACTCGACTTTTGT
The DNA here is from genome assembly GCA_963277665.1 of Viscum album. Lineage (NCBI taxonomy): Eukaryota > Viridiplantae > Streptophyta > Magnoliopsida > Santalales > Viscaceae > Viscum > Viscum album. The sequence continues at coordinate 956,525,831 of OY728159.1, read as the reverse complement.
TTAGAGTTCCCTTTACAGGATCTCAATTTAAGGAGTACGAAGTATTTTGTTGTTGGCAGTTTATACTCATGCATTTTGGAATATAAGGGGATAGTATTTATAGTCGAATAGCATTGACCAATTTTTTTAAAATTAGATCCCAAAAAAGAATCAATGGGTAAGAATTGCTTTAATATTTTTTAATCATTTCCAAGGGGAATCGTGAGTCATGATTTTTATGGTCAGCAGATCTAATAAATGTATCAATATAAGTGGTGTATTTTATAGGAATTATGTTACCATTATTTGAATAACCGGTAATGGGGGTTGTGTTATTCATGGCCAACTAGGGAATATGGTGCATATCCAAATAGTGGTATCTTTTAAATAATAGGCCTGTTATGTAGGAAACTTATGCAAGGCTTCCTGAGGGCATATGCTACATAGTCAAGCAAAGGAGTTCTTTAAGAATTTAACATTTTCTCCAGATAGATTGCGGGAAATAAGATATGGGTGTCTTAAGAACACAGTAGGTGGTTTTTCCATGGAAAAGAATATTAATAATGAAAAAGGGTTATTTTAGAACAACATAAGTCATGAATAGGAAAATCATTTTTTATACAAATTTAGTGTATGATGAATGGTTACAAATTTATCAAAAAAGGGAATTTTTGATATCATACTATGCAGTTAGAAGTCATGAAGTGAGGACATTGGTACTGTGAAATTTTAAGTCATGTAGTGAGGACATTGGTACTCTGTAGTTTTAACTCACGAAGTGAGGACATAGGTACTTTTATGTTTTAATTCATGAAGTTAGGTCATTGGTACTGTGATGTTTTATGTCATGAAGTGAGGACAATGTGTGGATTTAATTTAAGGTCATTAGCTCTAACCAAAAGTAAAAAACCCTCCCAATTTTTTGATAGTTTTTTTGGAAATATACTATCATATTTAGGAATGAAATGGAAAATTTTAAACTGTTATTTGAGAATTTATGAAACCGTGAAATGGTATAAATAATGGACGAAAATCATTAGAGGAAGTCTCTTATATGGAAAAAGTTACAATTACTTGACAAATCCGTTATTGAGTTTTTATTATGTAGGTCCAAAAGGGGAATATGCTACATATCCAAATAGTGTTATCTTTTGACTGACATTCCTGTTATGTAGGAAACTTATGCAAGGCCTTTTAAGGGTATTCACTATATAGTCAGGCAAAAGAGAAATGAGTTGTTTGATGTTCTATTGCTAAATGTTGAAGAATGTTTATGGAGATTCAGATTTTCTGAATCATATAATTTGGATTATGGAGAAAGGTACCTGAATATGGAAAGGGTATTTACATCCAAGAGTGTCCAAGGAATTTTAAGAATAATACTTTTACGAAGATATGACCCAAACATAAAAGATATGGTGTCCGTAGTTTAAGGTGATATTACTCGGACCATAAATGAAAACAATATATGATATGTGGCAAAGTGATTTCAATGTTATTCCCTACATCATCAAACACATGGTGAAGGAAATGTGTAAAACATGGTCTTGAAGATTTTCAGATTGTGAGAAACATATTGGGACATGTATACTTGAATTATTATTTTAAAATACATATTATTTTATATTGTCATAAATGTATAAAGGGCGCAATGGTACTATAACCAATAACAAAATTACTATTATTTTAAAGACTAGTTATGGGGGCTATATTATGAAGGGACAACTAGGGAACATGTTTCATAGCCAAATATTTGCATCTTTTGTCTGAAAATCCTGTTATATAAGAAACTTATGCATGGCCGCCAAAGGGCACATGCAGCATAATTAGGCAAAAGAACTCTTTAAATATCAGCATCATTGTCACCAAAAACCATATGGAAGATTATGAGAATCAGGAAATATTCAAGATTTATAGTGTGAAATTTGGAAGAAGGTATTTGTTTAATGCACATTAGAGATGTTTTAATCAATATTGTTTATGAGTTTTATGTCATTTACATAGATCTAACTCATATGTAAAATGGAGAATATCTTTGTTTCTTTTGAATGAATATGGTGATGTGAAGTTTTATTCCATGTAGTAAAGACATTATACTATGCATTTTTAAGTCATACAGTATGGACATTATACTATGCAGTTTTAAGTCGTGCAACAATGCCATTAAATTGTGTTGTTTTATGTAATGCAGTGAGGAAATTATACTATGCAGTTTTAAGTCATTTAGTAAAGAAATTATTAACCCCGTAATAAAATAAAAAAATTTATATAAATAAGCCATTTACTCAATTCCTAGGCCAACAAGAGCTATGCTGGCTGTGAGAAACAAGGATTAGTAAGTGATTCTTTTATAATGCAAAGATGACGCAAATAATGAATAGTGGTGTTAGATTTTGATTCAGTGTAACATCATGTGGTAAGGATGAAAATGAAATGATATGTAAGGAAAGACATATTGTAACTAGATTAAAAGATAAAACCCAAGTGTCACAATATGTGTTTCTGGGGAAAGAATCAAGTTATACATAGTTTTTTTAAAAATTCCCTATACAGATTTGATTTTTTTACAAGAAATAAATGGGTTTTTTTAATAATGGGGATGAGCCCATGATTTTTGATCTAGGCGTCTCAACATATCTCAGAATAGATGAGAATCAAGCCATAGAGTGTTCATTAAACAATCATTCCTCGAGCTAAGTTTAACATGAGGAATGAGGGCTTTTGATACATTCTAAGAGAATGATAACTCATAAGACAAGAAATTGTATAATGAAAAAATCATATATCTTATGGAATCACCCTCTATAGATCTAATTCATATATAAGAGGATAAAATAAAATAAGAAAATTTTGTGATTGTAGATGGGCCCAGAATTGGAGATTCGGGCATCTCAACGTATCTCATTTAAATTGAGAATTAAGCCATACATAGTTCTTGAATCTTGGTCTCTATGCAGATCTGAGTCCAACATAAGAAATATAGGGACTCGTGTACTACTAAGAAGTAGATATGATATCAATGACATTTTATTATGTATTATTCTAAAATTAAATAGATAAAACATTAGTTGTACATATGATGTAATGCAGTTTAACGTCATGCAACAAGGACGAAGATACTACACACTTTTTTATCATGCATCATGGACCCTTATGGTTGTTATGCATTTTAATGTCTTGCAACTAGGTCAGGGAGGATGTGCAGTGTTATGCATTGGATCAAGGACACAATATTGTGTAGTTTAATGTCTTGGAGTGAGGAATAATGTGTATAATTACACAAATTATTTCTTAAAAAATATCACATTGGGTGGAGATGTAATGAGCTCTCCATCCATTGAGATTAATGAATAGGAAACATATGAATAGGCCTTATGTATGGAATATGGTCCTTCCCATTTTGGTTCATGTTTTAGAGGATTATTTCTTGCTATCAATGGAGTCCTAAAGACCAATACCAATTCTATTAGGAGGAATGAATGATGGAATGAATTCTTATTAAAATCATGCGCTATTTTATTCAAATAGACTTCTAGATGAAGCAAAGTACGCAATATTTTATCATCTAAATTTTCCAAATCATTAAACCATATCTGAGATCTTTCATCAATAGAAAACTGATCACATATTGTAACTCTAAATGAAGGAAATTGTATTTCAATTGTCAAAACTTCTTCAGTTCCATATACCAATGAATACGGTGTTTATTGGGTAGTACTACGGGTAGTTGTCTAATAAGCTCATAAAGCATTCAAATTATTATCAGGACATTATTTCTTATCTTTATCCACCATATTCTAGAGTATATTTGATAGGTTTTTTTTTGAAATATTCTATATGTCCATTTTCCACCACATGAAAGCAATATTATTGGTTGGATTTGATATTATATCCCTGATATAACTTTTTTACTTCAGCTGAACACAAATTGGTGCAATTGTCAATCAAAATCGTATGATAGATGCTAAATTTGGTGATGATATTAGTTTTGAAAAATCTAATGATGTCTTTGGCTCTGACTTCATTTATAGGTATTGCTTCATCCCACTTGGAGAAGAAATCGGTAGTAGTTAGAATAGACTTGAACTTCTTAGCTGTGGATGGAGGATAAGGCCCTACTACATCTATTCCACATGTGGAAAATGGAAAAGTGTATTTAGCTGTATATAGAATCTCTGGGGGTTGATGAATGAAGATGACAAGTAGTTGATATGGATGAGATTTTTTAGTGATGTCTGTACAATCCTGTGTTATTGAAGGCCAAAAGTATCCAGGCCTTCAGATCTTATCGGAGATTCTATGCCCAGATTGGTGGGCAACACAAGATCCTGAATGTTGTTCTTTCATGGAAGCTAATGTCTCTTCTCCATAAATACATCTGGAGATAATTCCATCAATGCCTCACATGTGGAGTATCTTTTGGTGGTCTGGACTATCATAAAGAGTGAAATTAGATGTTCGTCACCAGATCTTCTCCTTCACATCCCTTTTTGGAGGAAGTATCCAATTTTGAAGATATTCCGTTATGGTAGTTCTCTGTCCCATTGTATGACCATATTGTTCATAAATAGGGAAAATTTCATTAATTTCCTCCATTCTGGTTTGAACAAAAGGTATGAACACACAACGATGGATTATTCTGAAAACTGTCTCATCCCAATTGGGATCTTCCATTGTTGTAACTTTATTACCCAATGCATTTTCTTGGGCATTTTGTGATTTCCGAACATAAGAAAATTTCAAATCTGATGGAAATTCATCCATTAAATCTACGATGTAATCATACAAAGGGATTCACTCTTATTTTTTAGTAGAATATTCTCCATTTATTTGTTTAATTACCAATTCTGAATCACCTTTTACCTTTAAATGATCCATTTTCACCAGAAGGGCCAGTTAAAAACATGTTATGAGAGCTTGATATACTGCTTCATTTTTGGTACCACCTTTCGATAATATGAATGAATAAGGCAATACTGCCATTTCTCGGGAAATAAGGACTATTCTTAATCCAACCTTGTTGAGATTAATATTTTATAGTCCCTTACTGGTTGGACTTCTCGAAGAACCATCAAAATACATTTTCCATGATTGGGAATTATCTTGAATATAGAAGACCTCTTCATCAGGAAGTTCATTTTTAAATGATGTGTCTTCCATATATGGGTGCTCAGTAATTAAATAATCTAGAGCTTCGCCTTTTATTTCCATTTTACGCACAAAATTGATATCAAAATATTTACAAATAACTACACACCATGCTCGACGTCTTATAAGAATAGTACGACTCAGTATAAATTTGAGCGGGTTATTAAGAGATACCAATTAGTCCTCATGATGTTGTAGTTAATATCTCAATTTATGAAAAGAAATTATTAATTGAAAATAGAAATTCTCAATAATTGAATATCATGTTTCCGCATAAAGCATAGTGCGACTGAGATAATAAAGGCTGTTTTCATTTCTAGCATCATTCTTTTGGGAAAGGAAGCCACCTAGTGATCACTCGAAAGTTGTCATGTAGAGAATGAGTGGTCTTCCGTCAACAAGTGGAATTGTACTAGTGGACTCAAGAGATATTTCTTGAGTATATCAAATTATTCTTGGAAATCCTTAGTCCATTGATATGTGACACCTTTCTTCGTTAATCTAGTGAAAGGTAAACATTTTCCTCCTAAATTAGTGATAAAGCGTAGAATATAGGCCAAGTGTCCTTGACATACTCTCAATTCATTCATATTTCGGGGAGGGGACATACCAAGGAATGATTTTTTTTCACAAGATCAAATTCAATAACATCATTTCATTCAACAAATCCAATAAATTTTCTGGAGTTTAATCTAAAAGAACATTTTAAGGGGTTCATCATCAAATTATGGTGCTAAAGTTTGTGAAATATGGTTTCAAAATCAGCCAAGTTATGGGAACATTGTTTGGATTTTACAACCAAATCATCCACACAACACTCAAAAAATTTCCCTATGATGGGTTTTAAGATATGGTTCATGGCACGTTGGTACGTCGCGCCTTCATTTTTTAAGTCAAAGGGAATTACCAGATAGCAAAAAAAACTTGAAGATCTCTAAAAGATATAGATTATTCATCCCCCGAGGCCATTATAATTTTATTATAACAAGAATATAATCTATGAAGGAAAGATCTTCATAGCTACCCATTGCATCAATTAGATGTTCTGTAAACGGGACTGTAAAATCATCCTTAGGACAATCCCATTTAAGATCCATGAAATCAATGCAGACTCTAATTTTTCCATTCTTTTTTTCCACTAGGATAATATTTCTAGCCATTTAGTATACTGATGTTCCCTGAAAAATTTATCCTTTATAATATTATCAAAATCAACCTCAATTTTAGAGGCATGAGTTGGGTGTGTTCTCCTTGTCGCCTGCTTGAACCCGTGATGTTCTTATGGAAAACCCAAATGATGGGTGGCTACATCAGAAATAAGACTAGGAATTTACGTATAATTACAAGCAAATATATCTTCATTTTTCTTTAGAAAGGAAGTATACACACCATTCTCATCATAGGTCATGGCCACACTAATTACGGTGCGGTGTGGATCTCTTCCTGTACACATATTTATTTCATGAGGTAATCCACGGTGGTAGAATCACCTTCTACAAATGCTATAGGAGACTCCCTGAGATCTTCCTCTTATTCTTCATTATGATTTACCTCTTATGTTTTCATTTTCATTTTATATGAAAACAAAAATCTCCCAAAGTTAGATGAGGATTCAGTATTTGAATATCTCTAATAAGAGGCCACCATATATGTCACTTATAATTACTTTGGGTCTTACTATGGTAATGAAGTATTTATGGATTGAGAATCAACATCTTTGTCTCCCTCTAATATTTCTATAATTTCATATATTCTAATTGATGAAGTATATGAACATTGTAGTTCAACATATGAAATAAAAACATCTCCATTCAATATTCCATCATTTCATGGTGTATCAATAATTTCTCTCATGTAATCAAGCTCAATTTCCACAATTGACATGATGGGAATTATTGGATGAATGAATGGATTTGGCTTTAAAATTTCAACATCATTGATGGGTAACACATAATCTATACTCAAATCCATGAATTGATTTTCTGGAATCTTTTATTGTCCATTTGGTGCATTAACTCTACTTATCTCCATTTTCATTGACTTCATTCCTTTTGTGTGATAAAACTCTGTCCTAATGTATTGAGATTCACATGTTTTTCATGTAACCTTGTCACCATAAAATGTTCTAATTTGACCATTGAAATAGTATTTTATAAATTGGTTGTGTGATGAAGGTATGTATAAATTTTGATGCAACCAAGGCCTTCCATGAAGAATATTAAATCTTGTGTCCTTACGAACAACCATGAAATCTGAATTAGACACAAGATCTCTAAAGTGAGTTCTGAGTGTAATTTCGCCCAGATGTTCTTGTTCATTCTTGTCATATCCTTGCAACATTAAAGCCAGAGTAGATAATTTAGATTCAGTCAGGCCCAATCGACGAAGTGTATGAACATGAATGAGGTTGACCCCATAGCAATTAACAATGAATGCTCATTGGATATCCATGTTATTGACCTTTCCATGAAGATACAAAGGTCTGATATGTCCATGTACCACAAGGTCTTCATATTCATCTGTAAATCATATGACTACATGACATTATGTAGAATCATTCTCTATATGGTAAACCTTAGAATCATCAACTTCGGTTTCTAATTCATGAGGACATAACACGGCCTCAATGAGTGCTTCTCAAAGACCATTTGAAAGATTCAAAGCATCCAAAATTGATAACTTGGTTAGTACTTGGGCCAATTTTTTCAAGACATATTACTTTTGGTGCAAAGGCCTGCATTTCCTAGTATGGAAATGTGGTTTGGTAGGTGATTTGGATGTTGATAATTCTATTATTGATTTATTCTGTTTTGAAATAGAAGTGGGAAATACTGTTGACTTTGTTATGTTAGACTAGATAATTATATTAATATGCTGAGAAGAATATGGTGTCGCTTCTAATCGGTCCTCAATAATAATTCGGCAAGAACCAAGATTGTGTTGCATGGAAGAATATCCTTATTCTTATTTATCTCTCAAAAGGGATCTTCCATGAGTTTTTTCTACATATTTTCATTTTGCAGGGGTATAGATAAAATTATGGTTTCTGAAATTCACACGTCTTCCCCTATATCCTCGACCTTGGACTGTTCCTCTAGTTCCCCAATTATGCACACGAAATTATATCTCAATACAATTATAATAAACATTGGAATAATGATATGTTAAATGGATAACATTAATAGAACCAAAGTTCAATTCTTTGTCTGATGAGGATTCTACCTAATAGGTTACTTTTGGTTGTCCCATTTTGCCGGGCGGTGCTTGTAATTTTGAAACAGATGGCATAAAATATTCCCGGGTTATGGACAACAATGGCCTTGATGTGAGCACATATTTTTCTGACTACTCTTTATTCTTATTACCACTTTGATTATTTGAGGAACGACCTTGGGATGAATATGGTTTTGCTGTTGTAGCAGTGGTAGAAGACACAATTGGTCCTTTCAACTATGTTTGTAAAATAGCATGAGTTTGGTCAATTGTTTTCCTGATCATCCAATCATCATGTTTTTACACATTTTTACTTTTAACCTCTTTCCATTCCCCCTCTTCCTTTAGATTGGTGGTCGTAACACATGCTACTTGATCTGATGAACTTTCCAATTTCACTTGTCCGGAGTCAACCTTCTTTTTCAGAAGGTCATTGATAAAAACACTCCTGAATGGGGTGTCCCAACTCCTAATAAAAGGGCAAATAATTCGGATGATCAACATCTCCATATTTATTTGGATTCATAGGACTTGGAAACTTAACCAAATTGTTTTCTAATGCCGAAATGATGATTCTAAGAACTTTCACATTCTTGAAAGAATATATATTATTAATTAATTCATCAAACTATTTTATTCTTTGATATCTTTGATCATATTGATTAGGTGGTTGTTGCTGTTGATGCATAGGAAGTAGAGCCCATCGGTATGATGAAGGTCTTGAAGTTAAAGTAGGTACATGTGCCTATTTGAGTGTAACTATAGAAGCTTATACCTTTCATATTATCCTTCCTGGAACTAATGTAATTACATTATTTTAGCCTTAGTTTCAATAATATAGTCTTCTATCTGCTGAGCGATTGAAGTAAGTCCTTGAAACCCTCCTGTGTATTTCATAGTGATCAATAGTGTGCGTAATTCATCATGCAGATTTTCCACACATATTGTTAGAAACTCTTCTTGAGGGAGTGCTAATCTTAAAGAATATGTTAATTCTTTCCAGTAAGCAATGAAATATGATAATATTTCATTATTAATTTGTTTACAATTAATAAGATCAAAAAGTGCATCTCTAGTAATGCTGAGCTAAATGGTGAAGAAATTTATGATGGAGATCTTCCCACCCAATAATTGACCGAGATTGAATACTTCTATACCAAAATAATGCCGGTCCTTGTAATAACTGCAAAAAAAACCTATTCTTAACTACTTACTGTTGTTGAGGAGTTCCCATCATAAGATCAAAACATGAAAAAATTGTGTTTTGTGTTGTTTAGGATCTCCCGAACCATTAAAAACTGGGAATTTTTTATTCACCATATTTGGTGGGGGAAGAATTTCATCCTCGAATTCCGGGTATGCTCTCATTTATAGATGAATTGGTGCATTTCGTTCCTCCATAGCTTCCAACGGAGTTGTTAATTCCTCAATTGTATTCATAAGTATTTGGGGAATATCCGAATGAGATGGATTATTTGCAGGTATTGAAACTGGAAATTGAGATGGTGTAATGACTGGGAAGACCACTGATGGTGGTGCAGATATCTGTCTTGGATAACCCAATGAAAACGGTCTATCAGGATGTATATGATCATATCGTGATTATTTACCCAATAGAGGAAACTCATTATCTTCATCTATAGTTACTACAAATACCCTCTGTTGTGGAGCTCATACCAGATTTGCAAGTTTTGGACTTGCCTAAGTAGTATGTCTATTAAAAGTTCTGTTTCAAAGAAACTCTATATTGATTCTTTTCAACTCCTTCATTTACTCTTCTTGTTGATAAAATATCTCTTCCTATAAAAGATATTGAAACTCTCAATTGGAAAAGTGAGATGCAATCTTACTTTTTCCTTTTCCCTTGATAGATTCTTTTCGAGGAGGGGGATGTTGGTAATTTGAAGGATTGCCTAGATTCAGGGTAAGCCTCTGATTTCGGGTATGCACACCTTCTTCATTTTCCTCAGTGCATACCATATTTTATACATGAACTTCATCTTATGATTTCCCTGATCTTGACTTATTTTTTGGAGGATCTTCTACAATGGTATTGATAACATTCACTGACGCATAACGCATTGATGGTATTTTAGAAGTGTTTCTAGTAGATCGTCTCCATTTTTGTCTTTAATAAATCTCCATTCTCCTATATGAAGAAATACCTGGATCTTTTTTCTAGATAGTAACATGAATGGAATCATTGGATAGTTCAACTGTAGTCTTTCTTTCTGGATTCTTCCATAATCAAGTGAAAAGTGACTTTTTTTGAGGAGGGGATTGTAGATGCGAAAAATCCTCCCAGCCTTGTAGGGTGGGGTTTATTATGTTCTTACTCATCAAATAATTGATCATTTTTTAATGAATTTGACAGTTGCATTAAATGAACCCCCATCCTAGCAATCTATGGTGATTCCTGATCTTCAACAGCTAAAATCCGTGCACCTACTATTGTGATTTTTCAGATGTTAGTTTGGATATTATTTGGGATCATCGTCCGACAATAACATAAATCACATACTTCAAAATATCACTATTCTATTTCAAATATTTCTATCCTCTGACTACTTAAATCCCTTAAACGGGATTCCTAATCATGATTCTCAGATGCTTGATGTAGAAGTAGCATAACAACTTCATTTTTTATGGGACTGATTCTGATGATAACTGGTTGAGGCATGTTCTTGAGCGTACATTTGATTACATTAAAAACCAATTGACTATGGCTAGATGTGGGAAATAACATTGAATTATACCAATTTTAGTGGAAATTGTTGATTTTGGAGTGCACTGAAATGCAATGCTTTATATGCACCCCATCCTCTAATGCAAGCATTATACGGGGAATCAAAAATTAATTTTCATAGCCTTTTAAGAGTATTGTGACATGTGCGCTGAAGGGTTCTCTGCTATTTTTCAACACTTAGATGTAGAGAAAATGAAAGAGATTCCAAGTCAATTTGGTGCTATAAACCTTCTGTTACATTTATATTATTTTGATATTCGTTATATGGTAATATTGTAGTTTACAAATGACGAAGAGTTTTCCATAAGTTGAGACAAATGTCATGAATGCATTCTTCTGTCATCCATTCTAGAATATCAAACTGAGAATTTGTTGAAGGCCATAACATAACTGGTATTTCTCCTTTAGATAATTGTTTTTTCATGTATAACACATCTTCATCATAGTTCACTAGTGGATTCTCTACTTGGTCTAGACAAAGTGGATGCTCTACATTAGAAGATAAATGACCCAAGGGAGGTTCAAGGAATGATTGTTACCTAAAGATGTATTCTGATTGAGAAAGTGTTTCACTCGTAAATTAAAAAGCATCAGACATGACTAGCCTTGTGTTTTACTATGTCTCGAGATTTGAGGGCTTTCTTGTTGCTACACTGTCAATTATGGAATTGTATTGAAAATGAAAAATACTACTGCAGAGAGTACTTTCGCAGCGAATTCCATCATGGGGAGGATCACCACGATGGATTACTACAAGGGGTAAATCTTCTTGCATCATGGCCTTCTGGCCACACAGACAGTTTCCGTGGATTTCATCCAAATATAGACACTCTGGATTGACTGAATTTTCATGAAGAAAGCCTTCAAGAGGAAGTGTTTGGTGAGAATCATTATAATTACAACTACCACTCCAATAATTTGGTAATGAGGGGGTAGGATCATGAGAAGCAATAGATAAATGTATGAGGGCATCAAGAAATATAGCATTAAGAGGTGTTAAATCACAGCTTGAATTTTGATTTTCCAAAGGTATTTGGTGAGATTTCGTTTTGGATGTTCTCTTATACATAGATGGGGCCACCTACTGGGAGAAGTGGTTATAATGGGTAGGTGTATGTGCCTGCCATAAAATAGTTACCGGAATGGACCGATTAACTCCTATTGGAAAGGGTGTATGGTCCTAAACCTCTTGTCCGTATGATATGAGGGAAAATACCCAGTGACCCTCCTAGACAGGAACAGAGGTATATATCTACTCCAAGATGACATAATGATGTGGCATACCATGTGTGGGGACGGATTTATATGTTTGTTTCCCAGATACAGTCGAAGTAGGTAAAATATCCTGACATGTTTCTAGAATTTGGATAGGGATATGCGTCTTCCCTTTCACAATTGATATGATATGTTTGGGGACTTCAGTAGCTAGAACGGGAATATATGTCTATTCCGTAACAAGAGTTGGTGTATGTGCCTTCTTCTATCCTTCTTTTCATGTCAATGGATATTAATAGTACTCACACATGGGGGAATAAAGTTGGGTATGCCCCAAATTTATCATCAGAGCTTTCCGACTGAATTCTCAAGTGTTCTACCAAACGTGACTGTTGGCAGGATTGATGAACATTGGCAGGTGTATATGCCTTCTGGCTATTTTTTGTCAGGTATGGTTTATGGGATTCCATCAATACTGGTAGACGAGACTGCAGTCATAATTGGTGATTGTAAACAGGTGTATGTTCCTGTCTAGCAGTTATCCCTATAATATATTGGTAGGCCTCATTAAATGCAGTCAGATGAGCCTACTGACTGGATGATAACTTTTGAGTAGGTATATGTGCCCATTCACAATACTCCCCGAGTTTATCTAGTTGGATTGGTGGGTTTCTGTAACATGAGGCTACTGATCAAAAAAATTAGAATGGATATGTGTATGTTCCCACTCGTTGATTGTCATCAACATTGGTCGATGGAGTTCTCCAGAAGAGGTAGAGGTGAGAACATGCTCCCTGTTGAAATGAACTTTCCCTTAATGATTCATGTTACATGCTAAGGTCTGAGAGACCTGCACCAAACATCCAAAGGCAACACCCCATCATGTTTTCGATACACTACCACATGATTTATTCAGCGATTGCTGGTTGGAGTCCTCTAGAAGGACTCATGCATTCTTAAATTGAGGCCTCGAGTATCCTCTTGATCCACCTCCCTATTGTATGGGAGAGATTGATTGTTGCGTTCTGGGGATAAAGACCCAAAACTAATGGAGATGGTGGTTGGAACATTTTTCTTCTTGATCATTGGTCGTTGTTGGCCAGATGATTGAGGATTATTGTTGACCTGGAGGGCCTGTCGAGAATCCCCCAAAGATAGGATTGCACTATACAAAGGATATTCTTTCACCGGCACATTAGAGTCCCAACACTGAAGATGCTGGGTTGGTGATAATGTCATTCCAGTGGATGAAGATCTAGCTTGAGCAACAGTAGTGATGTTCAAAGATACTGTCTTGGAGAAAGTCATTCTTTGGTTTGAGGGGAGTTCTGTGGAAAACTGAGAAAAACGACAAACTCTATTAAAGAAACATCTTTTTATATGGATACATTTATGATTAATTCCTTTTTCTGGCCTTCCTTTATCAACTGATTGGGGCCTAACATTTCGGTAAAATTATTAACATAGTTTAGGATTCACGTTGGGTTCACCATTTTTGATTCGTAGTTCATTGAAATGGGTATTCAAGATTTAAGAATCACTATTTTCAGGAAGTCTCCATTGAACTCATTCATGGAACTGGAATCTTCCAATAGATCATTATCCAAAGTGGACATTCTTTCCAATGGCATGTGTTCGTTATGTTTAAAATTTATGATGTTTAATAACGTGCATTGGTCATGAAGATTGGAGATTGGACTCATCACACCAAATTGGGGGGGAATTATTATCTACTTCAGGACTCTCTTCGTAAAATTAATATAATTTCATGAATCCTTATTAATCCACCATATATATCATAAGTATCCATTGGAATTTAATATCACTTATTATCATGTGTAAAACATTATAATCATTTGTATATATTCATGATTCTTCATTAAAGGAAATATCCATATGTATTCGAGGTTTTCCATCAATTGTATCCTCTTATATACTGATTATAGATTAATTTAATCATCATTGTGATGATACTAATTTTTAAGCCACCTAGTGGGGCACTCTAAAATTTATTGTCATCTAGGGAGACAAAGGATTGTTTTGAATTTGGGATCATTCCCATAAAATGGGCTAACTACTTATCCTTGTGAAAGGAATCATAACCCTTATTGTTTGATGCCACTGAATGGGACACATCATAACATTTAATTTCATGTGTTAAGGACCTCTATGTGGAAGGTTATTTGTTGAAATTATGTTAGGGACTTATGCTGAAGTAGTCCAAGAACATGGAAAGGATATGGACTTCCATGTATGATCAAACCCTATTGGGAATATATCCAAAGGAGAATATGTATGATTTGAAGTATTGGGTTTGAACCTCAAAGAGGCTTCCTACATTTCCCATATAGATAGAAATAAATGCCCACATTGTTCAATAAATATCATAGGAGAGTATGGACCTCTGAGACAGATGATTTTGGTCTTACTTCCTAAGAAGTATTCCTTGATGACCTTGGGTATAATTTCGGGATTATTCCTAAGAAGAATTCCCGAATTAAATTAATTAGGGTTAGATTCCTGAGGAGGATATCCAGTGATCTTGGGTCGTGAGTAGGAATCATACGTATCCAGATTTAAACAGGATTCTGAGTTCTCATAGTTCATTTTTTTGTGAGATTTTGTGCACATGTTTTAACCAACAGGTATCTCAAAGCTCATGTGAGTCATGATTGGTGTGAGAAACAAAAGGATGTGAAAGATTCAACAATGACACTTCAAAATTTCCAAAATTTCCTCCATGCTAATGGAAGATTACATGTCGACTGTGGAAGAGGGTGAGGCGATGGTGGATGAGGGTGGGGCGATGAGCCCTCCCATTGTTCTATTCACATTGGACAAGGGTCCAAATGGAAGGAAGAAGGAGCGAAGGATAAGGGATTATTCTAGGATGGATGCCCTAAATTTGGTCCTAGAAGGGGAGGGAGACTTCTCCGATACATGAACTAAATAGAAATTGTAAAGTGTACCTTCCCTACCAGATACCTAAGGTTCCGAGTCGTCTTTTAGAAAAGGGAGAGGCCGATAATCAATCATCCTCCAAACCAGGAACTTCCCAACACTGTTTCTGGGAGAAAAGTTCATTTGACTATGGATATACAAACCCACAAACATCCCACGAATCCTAACCCCATTGTGAAATTAATGCGGGAAACCACTGACAGTGTAAATACAATCTGAAATTGGAGACACACTGATGTGCCTCACCCAAAGGTTTGAGAAGTGAGGAGGCTTTGGTGGAGGCTTCAACTTACCCCCTTTCAGATAAGAGAACCAAGGATGGATATACCATACCATGGTATTCCCACGGAAATATCCCATGCTGTGGGTGTTGAGAATGATGGAAAAAATAAGTCGATGATATATATAAATTCCATATCATTTCAGTATTGTATCTTGTAGATTGGAACATTCAATGAAACAATGTCATGTTCATGACGTTCTCGATGCATCACTACTAAAAAAAGACATAAATTCTCATTCACTTACACTATACTTAGAATTCAAACATATAAATAAACTTCATTATTATGATTATCATTAGGTAGATATTATAGGTAGTAGGAAGAATGTTCTACAAGACAATAAAACTCAGTTTCTTTGTTTTTTGGTGAGGCCAGTAATTAAAACAATCTATATAGGTACCGTAGGATGTAATAAATCAAAATTATCCCCAACTATTTGTTTGGGGGTGACAAATTTCAATTTGAAATTCATTATCAAGAGTGTAGAATGTAACACCCCTAATTTTATGAAATATTTCTCTTTAAATAATTCTATAAAATATATAGCCTTTGATACAAAGAACACTAATTTGAAACGATCCAAAATAATATTTTTTAATATTATTATTTAACATAGTTATAACACATATATTGGATTGGATTGTATGAATAAAAAAAATTTATAAAAAATACATGGTATTATATTTATTAAATTAACAAATATGTTATGAAATTATTATTAATTAAAATTATAACCATTTGAATGAAAAATAAATATTATAAGAAAAAAACTAATTTTTTCCATATAAATTATTTTTTATTAAGAAATGATATTACGACCAATTGGAGAACTTTTTTAATGAAATTTATATATTATTCCATTGAAAATATTTTTTAATCAATAATAATATAGTTTTATAGGCATATGATATGAATAAAAAATGGTTTATGCTTAAAATAAATTTTTCCTAAAAATAATTATGCCTCATTTTGGCAGAAACGTTAAATTAAAATTATACCATGTATATGTATCATATTATGTAAAATTTAATAAATATTTAGATTTATTAGGTTCAAAATTTTGTAAATAGGACCCTCGTATTGATGTTAATGTTAAATGAAAACCATCGTAAATTTAGCACCTCCCTAAAGGGTAAATTAGTGCAGTATAAACTCAAAATAAAAATTTACATTACCAATGAAAAAATAAGTGTAACATTGATTGTGGATGAAAATGATAAATGACAAGGGAATCACTATTGTAAAGGATCATACATTTTTCTTGGGCAGATATAGAATCAGAATATAAAATAATTGTCTCTTACATGTTTCCTGTTTTTTTTTTGTGATAAAATTATCCGCAAAGTTTAATTCCCTTTAGATAATATTGATCAACATTCCTTGTTCTAGAAACAACCTACATTCATAAATGAATAAATAGAATCCCATTGTAGGATACCCATTACTTGTAGAACATCCAACAAGACTTTGGAGTATGTTTCAACTTCCATGATCTCAATGTTGAATAACATGCATAACAAAAGACTAATGATCAAGGACCACACATCACCTCATAAAATGATACTTGAACTGAATAAATAACTCAAACCGTATAGATATGAACTAGTTCCATCCGGAAAATGGACTCATCCCTTCATTGTTCATGCCACACTGGATCCATATAAATTCATATAAACCCCACATTATGGGGGAGTCCAGCACACCCAATCTCCCTTTGATCAATTTCCGTTTCTCCTTACACATTTAACCACCCATGGATTCATCATCTTTAGAGAAATCACACTATATTTTCAAGGGTTTAAAGAACCAAGCCCATCCTAAAGGGATCATACCAGAACATATATAAGGAGGTTGGAGTAACTCATAGCCTAATATTTCTTATTTGTGGATTCCCATAAAATATAACATGTAGCCGAAAGAACTATGGTTCACACCCGAGAATTCTCCCCACATAATGTTCCCATGTGGAACCACAAATCCAAAAAACTCATGATATTCTCCCTACCCACCTGAAAACCCGATGAATCTTCTTAACATGAACATATATCTATCTCCCACTCACTTATTTTAATAAATTTCTCGAAAAATTCCATACTCAGAGAGATACAACACCTACATCAAGAGGCGCTCAAAATAAACTATCATCTTGAAATTTTCATCTGTTGGAGATTCCTTATATCTCACCCACAATTTCAGAAAGATCACATTTATCGGAATCTGGATACACCATAATTTTTTTCCTAGATGTCATTCCCATTTTGAATGCTGATACCCTCACAATACACTTTTCCACCACAGAACCTAGATCGTGATTTGTAAAGGACCCATATATATGGGGTTGTGGTGATATAGATGTTATCTAGTATCTCTTTTCTATGATATTGAAGGTTTATTGAATGAATGTCATATTTTTCTCAGCCTCCTGGAAAGATATATCTAGTACTATACAACCAAAAAAATAGTTCATCACCCAGCCAACTATCTATCAAAGACCTGATTTTACCTCTTCCCATAATCCAACATATATTATAATTAATTTCCTCTAGAATTATGATCAATTTTTTGGAATTATTAGAATAACATCTCTCATTATCCGATCACTCTTCCAAATAATTTTGTTTTATTTCTCTCATGAATTTGGCCCATTGTGATTTTCCTTATAAAATATCCCATGTTTCCCTGGCATACAAGACCTACAAGGATTCTGGTAAGTTACAATGGTCAATACCACTCTCATCAACAGTTAAAACAAAATTCATATAGGATGTCAAGTGAAAATATCCATTTTCATTTCCGTTGTACAAGAATTTATTCATTGGTTTGTCTGGGTTCTTGATGTTCCATTTCATAATTATAATCACGGACCTAATATACATAGTTATGGACGGAAACACTGTGGTGATCTGGGTTTTGAATCTTCCAAATGAGAGGAATCAATTATTCTGGTAACTAGTCTCTCTCATAATTTAATTTCGTAGGACCATGAACTATCCCTTTCAATTTCATCTATTAGAAATGGGAGCACCAAGGTACAAAAATGGAATCTATCTTTCCGGTATACCTAACATACCATTGATGATCCTTCCATGCCAAATTTGGATCCTTTTATAAAAATTAATTATACTCTTATCCAAATTTAAATTCTACCCACTATGATTTCCATAAGACTCAATAATATTTTTCTATCCTTCAATAGATAGTTTCCTTCCATTAATGAACAAAAGGACATCATCATAAAAAATGAGATATAAGATGATCATTTGATAAGTTCTTATAATAAATTACTTACTCCTCATTCAGTAATTTATTAATATTGATAATATAAGATCCTAAGATATGGTAAACATGTATGGTGAACAAGGGTCCCTATATCTATGACCATGAACAATTTTAAAGAATCCAAATCTTCTCCCAATCAAAGAGACAAATAGCCTAAGAGTGAAGTAACACCAGAAAAATAGGTCACAAAACTACTCATTGTATCCCATTTTACTCATCAATATAATGACATAGATATAATAAATCTTACCGTATACATTGTACATGTTAGTTTTAAGGATGTTATTAGAGTCCAAATACTTCTTATTCATGTCATCTACCTTCTCTTGACCAATACCAACTACGCAATGAAAATTTCTCCCTTGAATGAATAAATTTTCCTCCTTAGAGACAATGATCATAATCATTCTCTTCATTCTACTATTTATTAAATTAGGCAGAGTTTGATTAAGATGTTATATAAGAAGATTGGATGGTGTTTCCTAATCAACTCCAGATTTAGTATTTTATATTCAGTATAATCCTTGATGAAAAAATTGATTAAGGGGGAGCTCCAATATTAAAAAATAACTGATACCCATTGTAAATGCTCCCAAAACATAATTTTTTTGTCTTTGACTATCATTTTAATATGATGAATAAATCTAGACTCTTCACAATCAACCATCCAATCACTATCAAGATTAACTACTAAACCAGGTAGAAGGGCTTGAAGGATGTTTAATTGACATAGGAATGTGGAAATGAAATTTATATTATATAAATCAATAAAAATTATAGGATCACTCTATATATCTTAATTTTCCATATAATTCATGTGTCCATGTATTTAGAAAAAAATAGGAATTTAAATAAGTATATATTTATAGCTTATATAAATTATTTTCATGATATATATTAAGATTATTTTTTAATTAATTATATAATTAAATTTATTTTTAATGAAACATCAATTCCATGTGTATAAATTTAATGAAAATAAAATAAATGTTACTATAAATATTAAACATGATTTAAGATGAACTATATTATCGATGGAACAATGTTTATTGATACATAAGTTATAATAAGGCGGTTAGAAATAATTATATTTTAATTCCCGTGTTTTCTTCTTGTATTTATTGTTTAATTAAATGAATTGATTAAATTTATTTAGTAATGATATTATTAGAAATAATATTTTGTTACATTATTTAAGAGTAATAAAAATCATGCAATGATATGGTGTAAAATGTCATAAAGGGACCATTTATGGTAAAATTTTCCCCGTACATATAAAAATTACAATACATTATTATTGAAATATGTGTAACATTAGTTAAAATTAATTATTTTTATAATGATTAATCAAATTAATAAGGTATATATTTACAAAAAAACCTGTCATAGTTGTTTTTTATTGTTATTGTAACTATATCATAACATAGAACCTTATCTATGTTCATATGGATTCTTTTGTATTTAGAATGATTTTATTATAATTAAATATTTGGGGACACTCCAAAAGTACATTTCATCATAATAATTAAAGGGAAGCTAAACCACGATTTATTCACACAACATTTATCCTTCAATGCAATGATATATAAAATTGCTTAGCATAACATTTTCATTCTAGATAATTTCATAGTGATTATGACATTCTGCTATTTTTGAAAAAACATTAATGTGGTTTATAATGGGTATAGTAATTTATTAATATTAATTTTGATGTTTTAAATATATTTTTCATCTTTTTAAAATTATATAACATTGGGAGATATTTTTATATTTAGGAAATTAAATATTAATTAATATAAATATGTTTTCTCAAAATTTTAATTATCTTTCATATATTAAATATTATAAAACTATTATAAAAATTCTGAAAGATGAATATCTACTTTCATAATTTTGAGATTTAGTGTTTTAAAGATTACATGTGTCACAAAATGTGATATATATAAATATGCACGTATAAATCTGTATATCTTCATGTATGAATTCATATATATTACCCTTCCATTTAAATATATATAATTATATGATTAGAAAGATAAGTGTTATTATATATGTATATAAACACATATTTGTATGGGGGTATATATATATTGGAATGTTATCTATGTGTGTGTATTTTTTAATATATATTTTTATAGGGATATAAATAGGTTTATATTAAACAATGAAAATAATTATTATATTAATATTCAATTGAGTGGTGATTAAATATGATTGATAAATAAAATAAAATAAAAATTATAATATAAAGAGGGATTTGGGTGTGGAAAGAAGGATGAATACATGTGAGGTGTTGAATTAAGTTAACTAAATATATTAGAATAAGAAATGATAATAATTGTAATAAAGATAGTGGTAGATGACGGGAATTATAAAAATAATAATAAAAAAGTAATAATGTTTGATTGGTGAGAGGGTTGAAGTGGATAATGGGTGTTGCATGAGAAGAGGCTCTATGGGGGGTGTTTGGTAAGGTGAGAAAATGGTTCATTAAAATAAATTCATGTTTGCATAAAATGTGAGATATAAATAGAGTAATATTCATGAAATAAATAATAAATAGAAGAGGATATATCGGAAAAAAAATTAATTTTAAAACAAAAATATCTTTGTTTAATATATACATATATATTAATAAATATATGATTCCAAATAATATATATTTAAATCCATGTGATATTAAAAAGATATAGTTTACCATGAAAATGATGGTTTGAGAATAAATGAAATAAATAATACTGAGTAATGTATGTAATGTGTACATGGAATCACCCAATTTGAATTGTGTGCTCCCATTTATTACAAACATTAATATTTAAAAAAGATATTTTAAAACATTGTATTTTAATTGTGTGATGTAAATTGATTAGATATTATTTTGCGTTTTAAAAATAATAATTATAAAATGTGAATTTAATTTTTTTTAAAAAAATTGTGAATTAATGAAAATAATAACAATATTAAAAAATCAAGAGAATTAATGGGTTCATAATATTACTTAAAAAAGACATGGAATTTTTTTAATTAAATAAATATGATATAATTGTGTGATTGGAGATATAAGGTAATAGATAATGATTATAATAATTTAAATGGAATTTGAATGTTTCAAAATGTGTGAAATTTATCTATTATATATATTAAATCAGATTAATATTTTAATTAAAAATATTTATAATAAAATTTGATGAATAATAAAAAGACAGTGGGTAATTTGTTGTTTTAAAATAATAAACTTGTTGTTTGATTATTATTTTAAAAATCATATAAATTGAAATATATAAATTTTCATCTAAATTGTGTGAATCATTTTGAATTAAATGAGATAATTAAATAGAGGAAATGAATTTGGGAATTATATGAAAAAAACATTTATATAATTATAAATCATGAAAAAATACCCTATATATTCTACAATTTTTTGGCATATCTTTATCAGTACTAATTATGTTTATGTTTCATTAGTCATTTTTTATTTATATTAATGATTAGAAGGTAAGAAAATATTTTTTTCATAGGAATTGTGTTAAATATTAAATATTTATTTAAATCCAAATTTTAACATTTTAATTATCAATAATGGATAATCAGATGATTATGTGTTTTCACTAGACCTTGTGAAAATTGTTTCTCATCATTATTGGGTCTGAAATTTTCTATATAAGAGATTTATTATCTTATTTAGTTTCATCAGGTGGATGTGGTTATACTTTAGTTCTTATTTTAGAAGATCTTAGGCATTAGATAATCAAATATAATAATGTGGTTGAAAAGAGGTTTATGGGGAATGTTTTCTAAAAAACATGTTGAATATCCTTTATTGTGTTTTGTTTAAACAATGTTTTTATTTACCGAAATGTAATTCCTTTTGTAAAAGATTGTTTTTGTTTTTGATAAATCAATCCCAAGAAATCATAATGATGTTTTCCCAAAAATAAGTTTCCAGACACATGTTTTTGATTAATTCAACTTTTATGTTTTAAATGTGAGATATTTTTAAGATTTTGTGATTTGATGAAGTAGAGAATGTTTCCAATTTCCCTGCATTTGATTTTTAAGTTATGTGTAAATACCCCCACAGATCATTTATTCTTTCACAAAATTCACATATGTAGAAAAGATAGAGATCTATAGAAATTGAAATAATAGTTAATATCTAATTGATAGACAATTGTACATATAGTTTTATAATAAGTTTGATTTTTGAAAATTGAGAATGAATTCTTTGTATTCAGTCACTATATTAGGATAAATAGAACCAGGATCCAGCATTATCATAGACAAAAAATCAGATCCCAGATCCTGAATTATCATATTCAGATAATTGAATCCATAATCATTATGATCAAAAAATTCAGATCTCCGATCCTGCATCATCATGTTGAGAAAATTGGATCAAGCATCATTGAATTGACAAAATTAGATACAACTAAATATAACTAAGGATTCGGACTGTGTAAATATGGGGTAGATTCAATGAAGTCTGTATTTGTTTTTGGATCAATTCTTTATTAGAAAACATTATAAACAGTATGTAGTAGATAAAATCAATTCGATTGGGTGATAGAAGGTGTCTAATGGGATCTTTCACAATTTGTATTCACATATTCTTGATGGTGAATTTCCATTAACCCATGGGTGTGGCTTTGTAAATGATGTTTGTTCTCACACAAATGCAGAACCATGTAAATATTTTTTTTGATACATGATTCCCTACATTTTCAAGGATGAGTATATACTAAAAGATTACATAGAAATAAATCTTAATAGATTGTGGGGGTTTTGTTTCTTAATTTTATTAAAATTGTAAAATGTGCACAACTAATTCAACCCCCCCCCCTTCTTAGTTTTTATTTGATACATTTGAATTTGAATTGTTACTAGAAGAAAGGATACCTTTTTGTATCCTTATCATGGATAATATTAGTTTTTTTTAATATTAATGTAATTCCATAATTATAGGGAAGAAATATTTATGGATGGAAAAACATGTTCATTCCTTATATCCTATATATTTACATTGAATTTGTTGATGTGACTATTAGTTTTTCACATATTTGAAAACATGACCTTTATAATATTTGTTGATAAGTGAAATATAGAATTTGATGGAAATTATAGAAATTAAATCCTTATGTCCTTTTTAGATATTGTTTATCTGCAGGAGAGGGGTCTAAAAATTCAAAAAGTATGTGGGAAAACTAGGAAGGTGTTTTTGTGGGAAATAAAAATGTTAAGGATAAAAAAACATAAAATATATACTAATTAGTATGAATAAATCAGAATGGGAGTCGAAGAAACAATCGATGAATACTACACAAGAGTAAATTAAATTATTTCCTACATCATAGGATTCAGAGATGTTTTGGAAGAATATATAATTGTGTTGAATTTTATGGGAAAATTTCCAGACATGTTTGATTCTAAAATTTCTTATTTAGAAGGTAAATAAGATTTATCTCTTGATGGAATAAGATAATTTTATGGTTTCATATTCAATTAGGAAAACTCAAATAATTTAAAATAAGATTATAGATAAAATGGATTTGAAGGTACGACAATGTTGAAAATTCATGATGTTGAAGATTTTGAACCATGTGACGCCAAATATAAAGAGGATGATGAGTTGAAAGAAGAAACTCATGTCTATTGAACCAAAGAACTATAGAATGGGAAGAGTATAGTAAAATTATAAACATAATCTCAATTATTTTTACTATTATGGAATTTGAAACTTTTCATTGAATTTCCCAACATAGAATGTTGGAGAATATCAACATGATTCTGATGGAAAACCTCGATCGATGAAGTAGAACAAATATTATAATGAAGAAATGTCTTAAAATATATATAAGAAGACGATTAGTAAAGACAAAAACAATATTTAGTAAGAAATTTGAATTAGATTCAACTATTAAGAATTCTTCTGAATAATAAAGTTCAGATTAATTCAGAACCTTTATTACAAAAGTTGAGAAAAAAAGATTCCTCATAGAGTGAAGATGGTGGTGAAGATTCCAATAGAGAGTATTAGCTCATAACAGATCTTCTTTCATATATTGAGAAAAAATCACTCAAGAATAAAATTATAGTTACTAAGAAATATTTTCAAGATGTTTTTAAGGATGAAAAATGTTATCATGTTATAGAAATAATATATCTATGCGATTTTAAGTTAAAATCCAAGAATTGTTGAACATGGAATGATAATTGAATATCTTAATAAGAATCTGAAAACTAATGAAGGAGAATATAACAACTTTCAACCAAAACACATTGATTCATAAATATCCATGACAATCATGAATTAAAACATCAAAAATATATTCAAAAGTATAAGATGAGACTTCTAAATTTTCTTGAGAAGCCTTTATATGAGAATTACATGAATTCTTATATAAATAAAAAATGGTTCATCTAAGTATTTTAACCATTGAGGCTGTAAAAATGTGTTTTGAATTATTGCATGAATAAAGGATGTGATAAAACAATCAAATCTAAAAATTCTATAAAAATTACTAAAAAAATGATGGTCCACATTCAGAGTATTTTAGAGATGAAAGAAAATACCATCCAAAAATAATGTTTCAATAGAGAAAGATTTCATTTCAATAGAAATAAAATATATTATGGTTATTTCTATTATTTTTAAATCTACAGGAATATGGATAATAATTTTTTCACAACATAACATTTATTGGAAGAAGGATTGAGAAAAGTAGAAGAGACAGTAAAAGTGGAATTAGAATCATTCCTAACATATAGAATTTTAAAAAAGTGAATTCTCAAGATGATGGAAACACGAAAACAAAAAATAAATTTGAATGATTGGAAGAAGTTTGTGAAATATGGGATCTAGAGGGTAATTATTCCTATATATGTATGAATCATATAATAGGTCAAGTATCATATTATAGAAAATAAATGATATTGTAAATGAAGAATAATGAGGAAATACATTTTTTTTAAACATCTTTAATGTAACACCCCAGGTAAATAAGGAATATGACATTTTCATATTTATCCATATTTGTGAATAAAATATTAATATGACTTTAAAGGGGACGCTATGCTCGATGGCGTACCCAACATGCAATAACGAGTTTCTTGGGAATCTTACGTTGCACTCAAATAATAAAATAATATTATTTAAAATGGTAGTTAACATGTAGCCGTTGTAATGGCGGGAATGGATAGAAATAACTAAAATATGATTATATATGTTCTTAAATATTTTTACATTTATACAATAAAATATAAAGACTTAAAATACGGAAGGAATTCAATTTTAGGCGTATATGCCCTAGTTTTCACTAAAGGTTCACTTATCACCTTTTGATGGAGAACCGTCATTAAATATAGTTTTGTTCACTCTTAAACATTCTTTTGGACCAAATAAAACACTTATTAAGAATCGGGACATCAAAATTTACTTTGTGTAAATTTTTGGTATCTTTCCGATAAAGTTCATTTTTTTAATGAATAGTGTAAAATGTTGTATTTTAATTCAAAACCAATTTTTAATATAATTTATTTATATGGTTAGATTATATTTTGAATTGGTTTTAAAGTGAAATTAGAAAATATTTTTACCATTAAATCCAATAGTGGTCGTTGGAATCAATTTCACATTGAAATCAGACTTAAACTAGTGTCAATCTTTTGATACTTATTGTTTCATAAAACATGCTATTTGTCATGACAGCGGAAATTAATTGTTAAATTAATTAATATGAATTATATGTTTTGAATTTTTTAAATTGGACTTCATTTTTTAATTAAGAATATCAAATATAGATTCGGGTGAATTTTTGGGATTTTTCTGAAAAACTGCAATTTTTTATGAATAGTGAAACCACTAAGTGGTACTTATAAAAACTGATTTTCCGTTTAAATGAAATTTTGCCATCATTGTGTTTTGATTTTCAAAAATCTGACATACATGGTTTTCATTAAGAAGTAAAATATGGTTCAATGAGATTAAAATAATTTTTTGGTGAATAGTAACTTATTAAGTTTTTAATCGCGATTAGTGGTAATTAGTGTAGTTTAATGTAAAAATAATGCTTTAATAAAATAAGATGAGATTGACACATGTCCTAATCTAATTGGTTGTGTCATGGCAGACCAAGACAAGCCATGGGTAAACTTGGGGACCCCATGGATCCACTTTGGTTGGGAAATGACATAAATAACATTTTATTTAATGTAAAAGTAAAATTGACACAAACATGATATGTTTTACTAAGACAATTTTTAAGTGGGGTTATACAAGTCATCTTTTTTATTATAAATATTCATTGGAAATATAAAAAGATTTACTAAATCATAGTATTTTTTTTATAATTTGTAGACATTAAATAAATTAAATTATTTATGACATAATAATGATACAGCGATGACATCATTATTTGACGATTTAAATAAAATCGAAAGATAATGTAAAATCTATGAACTACACATGTCCAAAACTTATGGGATGAGTGTATTTCGAAGCCTTATCACCTTATACACGAATTATATCAATGTGGGACCTTTTAAAACAGAAAAACATTTTCAAATAAATTAATATTTCTTTACTTTCCAAAAGTACCCCTCCTCTCCTCTTATAAAAGGCCCCCACCTCTACCTCATTTAACACATTCCTCAAGCCTTTGGATCGGCCCAAAACTGACCATTTACTCTCTCCACATCCATCTACTCATCCTAGAGGATTCCCTTTGGGCATAAGCATTTCAAAGGAAGCCTTTAGGCTCAAATCAAAAGGAGTTACACTTTTAAAGGTAATTCATTCTCTCAAGTTCATTTGTTTTATTTTGCTTCTCCAACCCCCTAAACTCTTTTTATTTACTTCTTTTGTAACAAAACCAGTATCTTTAATATACTAGGATGTTGTTATAATATTTATTCGAGCTACACTCTCACACAACTACATCAAATGGTTAAAGAACATACGGTTTCCGTGGATGGTGAAATTCTGCCTCCCGAAACGATGATTGTTCAATACTCATTTAACACCTTCAAAGGTGGCCATTATGATGTCACTATTTTTATATATGATATATAATATGTTTATGTTTTATTTATTCTTCTGTATTTTTCATTTTTGTCTTACCTTTATGGCTTCCAATATGGGTATACGCGATATCTTCATTTAAGGAAGTGCGGACTACCGCCCCCTCAAAGTGATTTGATTCGTTAAATACCATATGTGGGATGTATAAAGGATGGAAATATGATATTATATATGATATTATACTGAAATTATAATATACCTTTATATCATTATTATTCCATTCTATAAAATACGAAATAGAAATGAAAGTAGCGTTCATGCGTACGTACGGCTTACCGTCTCCATGAACGGTGCATTTCATTTCTTACCTCTAAATGATTATGTAATGTGATAAATGCATGCATGTACTGGATATATATTACATATATGATATCTACATAATGAATATAATTCTGGATATAATAAACATTTGGCCACATGAACAACATGTAATTGTAAGAAGACCACTTTTGACTTAAGAACCAAATATCGGCAAAACAAATATTATTAACTTAAATGATTACATAATGTTTATGACATGGTAATAAGTGGTATAAAAGTAATAATGAACTTGAAAAATGGTTCTTAAGGAATTAGAAATTAACTCAAGTTTATTATTCAGGAGATTAAAGAATGATCGATTCAAGTCGGACCCGAGGTAAGGGATCCTACAACTCTCTTTCTTTTTAAGTACACTCTTTTATGTCATCTATTTTAAGCTCATCTTTCTTATGATTGGGATGTTACTTTATATTACATTTACTATAATTTTTATGTTCATGCGATGAGAGACCCTATTCTCTCTCATCAATCCATTTTGGAAGTTTTGAGTGGCGCCGTTAGGCTGCCGAACTTTCGTAAGAGATCTAACCTCTCTCTTTCTTTTTAAGTACGCTCCTTTATGTCACTTCTTTTAATATCCTCCATGCAATGTTGGGGGATATTCTTTTATATTCCAATTGCTGTAAATTCTATTGTAATATGATGGGATACTCTATTTGATCTCATCAATCCATATTCGGAAGTTTTATGTGGCGCCGTTAGGCTGCCGAGTTTTCGTAAGGGATTTTTCATCTCACTTTTATTCCCGTGAGATTTACGCTACATTCGCCACAAAATTCGATTGAGTGGTGTATGTACATCCCATTATCCTACTCTTTGTGTAATATAATTTCGTTTATGAGTATTTACATCAATGACCTATTGTCTTTCTTTCATGGGGTGTATGTTTTGAAAGATACCCAAGTCGGTAAGGGAAACTTTCACCCTCCTCTTTTTTAAAAGACTTATTTTATTGGGTCTTTTAATTTACATATTTTTATGTTGGGATATGTTCTCATACATCCTTATTTATGTAAATTTTATGTCCAAGTGATGAGATACACTTTTTATCTCTCATCAACTCATTTTGATGTGATGCCGTTAGGCTGTCAAGGGAACTTTTTAACCCAATTTCGATTTCTTTGGGTTCAACTTGTAGTAATTGAATATTTCATCCATTGAATATGTGTGAATGACCTTTTATTGTTTTACACTTAATATCCACTTATATTGGGTGTATATATATTTGTCACACATATTTTTGATATTTATTTGTCCTTAATTTAATGATACCTTCTTTATAAGGGATTTCATCACATTTGACATTTCTATTGAGGGTTCATTGTTGTTATGCACCAATTCACTATTATATGGTGTATATACTGTCCTTTGGAGTATTATATCATGAATCCTTTTATTCTCATGATATTATAAAGTTATGACTATATGTTATTCCTCGATTATTGTATTCAAGTGTCTCTAATTTTGGTAAAACCCCTTTAACCAAAATATCGTTTTAAATGTTTTAATTATTTGTTCTTATTAATATCCATGTTTTCAAAATAATTTTAAGGATTTATTTATATAGATATTAATGGTTTAAAATGTTAAAAGCTTCAAGGTGGTATGGGACACTTTGATTCAAAAATCTCTTTATTAAATGTTTTAAATGGTTTTGGAAATGGTTTCTTTTTGAATGGATTCATTATTTCAATATCCTAAAATGTTATATTGTGATTGAAATGTGGAAATGTTATGTTTCCTTTATTCATGTTTATGTGATACGATTATGTTATGGTTCATGGGCATTGTTATGAAGAACGGGTGGTTCCGTGATAAACTAAGGGCGGGTGAGCCCGATATAGCTCTCCAATGCATTGGGTAACGCGAAGGAGTGAAACGTTAAGGTTTTTCCAAAGAGATTTAGGGAATATACTATGATGGGTATTCCAAACGTAACCAAGAGGGTTACTCCCTACGTAAGAATGTTATGAATGCCTCAAGTTACCTTTATGTCTTATGTTTTCTATGATTTATTCATGATTTGATATGCCTATGTTTTATGGGTAAAGTGTGTTTTCATTCTAATGTATATATGAACTCATGTTTCCTTTCCATATTTTTATAACTCTTAGTGAGCTTTTTAAGCTCACCCCAAGTTTTTGAAATGTTTTTCACAGGTCAAGGGAAAGGTACATGATGTGATGATAGTGTCAAGGATGTGTCAAGAAAAAATCAGTGTTATATTTTAAATATGTTTCCGTTGATGGGAAGAATGAATACTGTCTTTTATGTAACCACTTTGTTTAAATGTGGAATGTAAAGCAAGTTTCATGATCTAATTATCTAAAACTCTAAACCTGAAAAGATCCTCAATGTGTAATCTTGTAATAACTCAAGATTAAGTAAGGTTTAAGGCTGGGGCCTTATAGTTGGTATCAGAGGTCGGTTTTGATAACTTTAGAGGTTAGGGTATTCTTTAAGAATAATTGACAATTACCATAATGGTTAGGATTTCAGAAAGAGTCTTAATTTTAGATAAAGTGAATGAGTGAGTATATCTTATTGTCTATCTTACTCATTAGTACATGATGGTTTTGTTGATATACTCACACTGACATTTCTATTTTTAGTGAGTGGATGGATCTAGCAGGCACCAAAGAGACAACAGGTTTGAAGGAAACTGTGGTGGTTCTCTGATTAAGATACTAGATAAAATGTAGGATTCAATGAGGAAACTCGTGGTTGTTCTAAACCAAATATCAAGGAGTCATGATCAACTACTTCAACCTTGGTGAGTTCTCTAATGCATCAGGTACGAGATGGCCAATTCGATGTGGAAATTCAGGTAATAATTATTAAGGTAACCATTAGGGTTTATATGATACTTCATTTTTAGGTAATTATTGGTTACTCTATGATATGATGGAAAATGAAAGGAATGAGATAAACACGAGGTTAAAATATGTTATGGTTATTCTTGAAGATTTTATCTCATTTTGAGGAATGTTTTAAGAATTATATAGTTTTGGAAAAAGGACAACACGCAGACCGTGTGACAACCCGTCGCGTCGGACAATGCTGCGGGAATCGAACCCACAACCAAAGTGCGACTGGTATTTATCACCTACCACTGGACTACGTGAAGTCCCCAGTTAGTTTGACTGATTCTTTTTAGTTATATGATTTTATGAATTAAGAGTAAGTTCATTTTGGGTTATTTATGAAAATGATTAACCTATCATAGAGGATATGTGATTAGGTTAATTACATTCCAATACGAGACTTTAGGAGAAACTGATGTTGTTTGGAGATAAATTTTACGATTTAGCTTGGAAGACTGTGTGACTAAATCCTTCAAATATTTGGGTTTCAATCTTAGTTTTGTTAACTTTGAAGAATTTTATGGACAAATATTTTATCGGAAGGTACTCGTTGAACTTTGGGTTTTGTTGGACAAATTTTGGAGATTAAGAATAGATTTTCTTTTTATAAGGGGTTATCCTTTTCTGGATTATCTGATCTTGTACTAACCTTTTTGGTTTTGGTTTTGGTTTTGGTTAAAGCCTAAATACATGGGATGTATATAGTTCTCTTTTGGGGATTAGTTTATTCTCTAGAAGTTGATTATAGTACTCTTAATGCGAACAAGTCTCCCTAAATACTCGTCTTTTGGAAAAAATATGAGTTTGACTAAGGAATCTAGTAAAAGTTGAAAGTCAACATGATAAGTGATTATGCTTCCTTATGAATAAATTCCTCAATAAAAAGTAACTTAAAAAAAATGTTGTCTATTAACTTTTCCTACTGGGGAACCCAACACCGTTTAACCCATCACAATTTTGTGATTTTCTTAATGTTAACTTTCTCCTAAACATGTTTTCTATCACTCTCCATCAGAACATGACCCTATGTTTTCTACTCCGTGTCCATATTTTCATACATAGAATCCTATTATGGGTTAACTCGGGTGACCTATGTGCTTATCTTTCTTTATTTTAAAGTGATTGTTTTACCGACTCTTGTTCCGATGTGGGACGTTCAAGGATGTTTCCAAGTGCAATTTTAAAATTGCGAGGACACAATTCCCAAAAGGGGGGAAGGATGTAACACCCCAGGTAAATAAGGAATATAACATTTTCATATTTATCCATATTTGTGAATAAAAATATTAATATGACTTTAAAGGGAGCGCTATGCTCGATGGCGTACCCAACACGCAACAACGAGTTTCTTGGGAATCTTACGATGCACTCTAATAATAAAATAATATTATTTTAAATGGTAGTTAACATGTAGCAGTTGTAATGGCGGGAATGGATATAAATAACTAAAATATGATTATATATGTTCTTAAATATTTTTACATTTATACAATAAATGATAATGACTTAAAATACGGAAATAATTCAATTTTAGGCGTATATGCCCTAGTTTTCA
This sequence comes from Viscum album, assembly GCA_963277665.1. NCBI lineage: Eukaryota > Viridiplantae > Streptophyta > Magnoliopsida > Santalales > Viscaceae > Viscum > Viscum album. The sequence goes on along the minus strand of OY728159.1, from coordinate 956,493,190 downwards.
CTAAAGGTTCACTTATCACCTTTTGATGGAGAACCGTCATTAAATATAGTTTTGTTCACTCTTAAACATTCTTTTGGACCAAATAAAACGCTTATTAAGAATCGGGACATCAAAATTTACTTTGTGTAAATTTTTGGTATCTTTCCGATAAAGTTCATTTTTTTAATGAATAGTGTAAAATGTTGTATTTTAATTCAAAACCACTTTTTATTCTAATTTATTTATATTATTAGATTATATTTTGAATTGGTTTTAATGTGAAATTATAAAATATTTTTACCATTAAATCCAATAGTGGTCGTTGGAATCAATTTCATTTTGAAATCAGACTTAAACTACTGTCAATCTTTTGATATTTATTGTTTCATAAAACACGCTATTTGTCATGACAGCGGGAATTAATTATTAAATTAATTAATATGACTTATATGTTTTGAATTTTTTAAAACTTACTTCATTTTTTAATTCAGAATATCAAATATATCTTAGGGTGAATTTTTGGGATTTTTCTGAAAAACTTCAATTTTTGATTAATAGTGAAACCACTAAGTGGTACTTATAAAAACTGATTTTCCGTTTAAATGAAATTTTGCCATCATTGTGTTTTGATTTTCAATAATCCGACATACATGTTTGTCATTAAGAAGTAAAATGTGGTTCAATGAGATTAAAATAATTTTTTGGTGAGTAGTAACTTATTAAGTTTTTAATCACGATTAGTGGTAATTAGTGTAGTTTAAGGTAAAAATAATGCTTTAATGGAATAAGATGATCTTGACACATGTCCTAACCTAATTGTTTGTGTCATGGAAGACCAAGAAAAGCCATGGGTCAACTTGGGGACCCCATGGATCCACTTTGGTTGGGAAATGACATAAATAACATATTATTTAATGTAAAAGTAAAATTGACACAAACATGATATGTTTTACTAAAACAATTTTTATGTGGGGTTATACAAGTCATATTATTGATTATAAATATTCATTAGAAATATAAAAATATTTCCTACATCATAGTATTTTTTTTATAATTTTTAGACATTAAATAAATTAAATTATTTATGACATAATAATGATGCAGCGATGACATCATTATTTGACGATTTAAATAAAATGGAAAGATAATGTAAAATCTATGAACTAAACATGTCAAAAACTTATTGGATGATTGTATTTCGAAGGCTTATCACCTTATCCACGAATTATATCAATGTGGGACCTTTTAAAACCGAAAAACATTTTCAAATAAAGTAATATTTCTTTACTTTTCAAAAGTACCCCTCCTCTCCTCTTATAAAAGGCCCCCACCTCTACCTCATTTAACACACTCCTCAAGCATTTGGCTCGGCCAAACCCTGCCCATTTACTCTCTCCAAATCCCTCTCCTCATCCTTGAGGATTCCCTTTGGGCAGAATCCTTTCAAAGGAAGCCTTTAGGCTCAAATCAAAAGGAGTTACACTTTTAAAGGTAATTCATTCTCTCATGTTCATTTGTTTTATTTTGTTTCTCCAACCCCCTAAACTCTTTTTATTTACTTATTCTGTAACAACAGCAGTATCTTCAATATACTAGGATGTTGTTATAAGATTTATTCGAGCTACACTCTCACACGACTACATCAAATGGTTAAAGAACATACGGTTTCCGTGGATGGTGAAATTCTGCCTCCCGAAACGATGATTGTTCAATACTCATTTAACACATTCAAAGGTGGCCATTATGATGTCACTATTTTTATATATGATATATAATATGTTTATGTTTTATTTATTCTTCTTTATTTTTCATTTTTTTCTTACCTTTATGGCTTCCATTATGGGTATACGCGATATCTTCATTTAAGGAAGTGCGGACTACCGCCCCCTCAAAGTGATTTGATTCATTAAATACCATATGTGGGATGTATAAAGGATGGAAATATGATATTATATATGATATTATACTGTAATTATAATATACCTTTATATCATTATTATTCCATTCTATAAAATACGAAATAGAAATGAAAGTAGCGTCCATGCGTACGTACGGCTTACCGTCTACATGAACGGTGCATTTCATTTCATACCTCTAAATGATTTTGTAATGTTATAAATGCATACATGTACTGGATATATATGACATATATGATATCTAAATAATGAATACAATTCTGTATATAATAAACATTTGGCCACACGAACAACATGTAATTGTAAGAAGACCACTTTCGACTTAAGAACCAAATATCGGCAAAACAAATATTATTAACTTAAATGATCACATAATGTTTATGAAATGGTAATAAGTGGTATAAAAGTAATAATGAACTTGAAAAAGGGTTATTAAGGAATTAGAAATTAACTCAAGTTTATTATTCAGGAGATTAAAGAACGATCGAGTCAAGTCGGACCCGAGGTAAGGGATCCTACAACTCTCTTTCTTTTTAAGTACACTCTTTTATGTCATCTATTTTAAGCTCATCTTTCTTATGATTGGGATGTTCTTTTATATTACATTTACTGAAATTTTTATTTTCATGTGATGAGAGAACCTATTCTCTCTCATCAATCCATTTTGGAAGTTTTGAGTGGCGTCGTTAGGCTGCCGAACTTTCGTAAGAGATCTAACCTCTCTCTTTCTTTTTAAGTACTCTCCTTTATGTCACTTCTTTTAATCTCCTCCTTGCAATGTTGGGGGATATTCTTTTATATTCTACTTGCTGTAAATTATATTGTAATATGATGGGATACTCTATTTGATCTCATCAATTTATATTCGGAAGTTTTATGTGGCGTCGTTAGGCTGCCGAGTTTTCGTAAGGGATTTTTCATCTCACTTTTATTCCCGTGAGATTTACGCTACATTCGCCACAAAATTCGATTGAGTGGTGTATGTACTTCCCATTATCCTAATCTTTGTGTAATATACTTTCATTTATTAGTATTTACATCAATAAACTATTTTCTTTCTTTCATGGGGTGTATGTTTTGAAAGATACCCAAGTCGGTAAGGGAAACTTTCACCCTCCTCTTTTTTAAAAGACTTATTTTATTGGGTCTTTTAATTTACATATTTTTATGTTGGGATATGTTCTCATACATCCTTATTGATGTAAATTTTATGTCCAAGTGATGAGATACACTTTTTATCTCTCATCAACTCATTTTGATGTGATGCCATTAGGCTGTCAAGGGAACTTTTTAACCCAATTTCGATTTTTTTGGGTTCAACTTGTAGTCATTGAATATTTCATCCATTGAATATGTGTGAATGAACTTTTATTGTTTACACTTAATATCCACTTATATTGGGTGTATATATATTTTTCACACATATTTTTGAGATTTATTTGTCCTTAATTTAAGGATACCTTCTTTATAAGGGATTTCATCACATTTGACATTTCTATTAAGGGTTCATTGTTGTTATGCACCAATTCACTCTTATATGGCGTATATATCGTCCTTTGGAGTGTTATATAATGAATCCTTTTATTCTCATGATATTATAAAGTTCTGACTAAATGTTATTCCTCGATTATTATATTAAAGTGTCTCTAATTTTGGTAAAACCCCTTTAACCAAAATATCGTTTTAAATGTTTTAATTATTTGTTCTTATTAATATCCATGTTTTCAAAATGGTTTTAAGGATTTATTTATATGGATATTAATGGTTTAAAATGTTAAAAGCTTCAAGGTGGTATGGGACACTTTGATTCAAAAATCTCTTTATTAAATGTTATAAATGGTTTTGGAAATGGTTTCTTTTTGAATGGATTCATTATTTCAATATCCTAATATTTTATATTGTGATTGAAATGTGGAAATGTTATGTTTCTTTTATTCATGTTTATGTGATATGATTATGTTATGGTTCTTGGGCATTTTTATGAAGAATGGGTGGTTCCGTGATAAACTAAGGGCGGGTGAGCCCGATATAGCTCTCCAATGCATTGGGTAACGAAAAGGAGTGAAACGTTAAGTTTTCTCCGAAGAGATTTAGGGAATATACTGTGATGGGTATTCCAAACGTAACCAAGAGGGTAACTCCCTACGTAAGAATGTTATGAATGCCTCAAGTTACCTTTATGTCTTATGTTTTCTATGATTTATTCATGATTTGATATGCCTATGTTTTATGGGTAAAGTGTGTTTTCATTCTAATGTATATATGAACTCATGTTTCCTTTCCATATTTTTATAACTCTTACTGAGCTTTTTATGCTCATCCCAAGTTTTTGAAATGTTTTTCACAGGTCAAGGGAAAGGTACATGTTGTGATGATAGTTTCAAGGATGTGTCAAGAAAGAATCCATGTTATATTTTAAATATTTTTCCGTTGATGGGAAGAATGAATACTGTCTTTTATGTAACCACTTTGTTTAAATGTGGAATTTAATTCATGTTTCATGATCTAATTCTCTAAAACTGTAAACCTGAAAAGATCATCAATGTGTAATCTTGTAATAACTCAAGATTAAGTATGGTTTAAGGCTGGGGCCTTATATTTAATGTATGTTAAAGGAATAAGCCATGGATACTTTATAGTGGATTCTCATCACATAGGACATGTGATATAAAATTCGTAAAACAAGTTGATATTCATGATGGGGTTGTAGTTCCTTTGTAAATTATAGTTATTTAAAAATCCATGAAATTAGAATTGCTGGGATTGAAGCTGAAATGTTGAAATCGAAGTATTTTTTGTTTTTTGATGGGATAAAACATAACGTAATTCAAGTATGTCAAATTTGTGCGAAAAAATAAGTTTTTATAGAAATTGTATTTATATAATCAAAAGTGTGGATGATTGAAAAGTCATTAAAAAAAGAGAAATAATAAGTGGGAATCCCTTTCAAATATGTTAATTCAATAAATCCTATTACATAAGTGATGAATATAAAAATATGTTGTGGCACAATATACCTTGACACATTGAATAGAAAATGATGAATCAAAATTCAGGATTTGATGTTGTTTGGATTTTTCCACAATTGAAATGAATAAATGATGTTTTTTGTATTAATTTCTTGAATGGAATGATTAATAAAAAAATTCATAAGAGAATTGAGATTCAATCTACTAAACCCCTAGAGAATACTCATTCTGATTAATGTGGTCCGATGAGACCTCGGTCAATAAATTTAGATTAATGCATTATCACTTTTATTAATGACTTCACTTAGATAAAAAAAATGTTTTTGAAGCACAAGTAAGAGGATATTTAAATTTTTATGTTATTCAAAAATGATGTTAATAAAGAAATGAGGTTTTATATAATAACATTGAGAACTTATAATGGTACAGAAATTACAAGAAATACTTCTGAAACAATGCTGAGATATTATGGTATCAAACATCAATATTTTTCTACTCCTACTCCACAAAAAATTGAATTATTATAAATAATTAACATACATATGGTGGTAATGAGAAATAGTATGTTAGAGAATAAACACATTCAAAATTATATTGGAGTGATTATGATTATACTACTTTACAATTACTATATAGATTCTTATTGAGGCCATAAACTAACATGACTCCTTATGAAATGTGGTATAAGAAATAACATTCATTGATATATATAAAAAAATTGGTTGTTCATGTTTACTCAGTACAAAAAATCTGGATTTTGGATTGATTGAAGTGAATGATTATGAATGAACTTTTATAGGGTATTTACCAAATAGAAGTAGATAAAAATTCTGGAAAAAACATTTAAACAAGTTTTTTGGATTTCTATCACGTAATTGTGATTGGAAATTATTGTTCCTTTACAACATTTGTGAATAATGATGAGGAGGATAAATGAAAGATTTCCAAAAATGGTGAATGTAATTCAAAACATCATCATCATGAATCAGAAGTGTAAGGCACCAGCATTAAAAATATATAATCTTGAATAAATTTAATAATTCAAATTAAGGAAAATTTTAGGTTTATAGGTATAGAGAATTAGGCCATCACTATTAAATTACATCTCAAATATTACAGTGTAGACACTTCAACTCAGTATCCATTTTTCCATAAAATAAAAACTATTAATGAAACATGATTAGATCTATGTTTTAAACAACATCGATTTTCATGGATCCCATCCTTGACCCTATTCATATTTATGACCTGTAGAAAAAATTTCAAAAACCTTGGATGAGAATAAAAAGCATAGTAAGGGATATAAAATAAGGAAAGAAGTAATTAGTCCATGAATAAATAGAAATCAATGTAGTCACACTTTTCTATCATACATAATTTTTTTTTGATTTATGAATAACATATTGAAATCATAAATCATAAAGTATACTTGTGGCATCCATATCATTCTTAAATTGTAGCTATCAAAACAACATAAGGAGTTACATTTGGAATACCAATCATAGTACATTCCTTAAATCTCTTAGAAGAAACATTAACATTTACCTCTGTCACCTTACTCAATGCATTGGAAAGATATCACGGGATCACCCACCATATGTTTATCACCGATCCACCAATATGCATAAAAAATTCCCAAGAACTATAACGTAATCATAACACATAAAAACTCAAAAATGAATGATAACATTTCCACATTTCAATCAAATGATATCATTGCATAATTAGTTCATTTATAAAAATAAAAAATAAGACCATTGAATCAAAGTGTCCCATACCACATTGAACACTTTGAAAGAAATTTAAACTTTAAAAAACTCATCTACATATAAATAAATCATTAATATAATTTTGTAAACATGGAAATGAAATAGAATAATTTATAATATTAAATCTTTTAAACATTCAAAATGACGTTTTACTTATAGAATCTTTTACCACTTGAGAAACTATCGAATACAAATAATTAAATAATAACATCAAATAAAACTATAAATATCATGAGAATATATAAATTCAAGATATAAAATGTCAAAAAGGATGTATATACATCTTCATGTATAAAAATGGTGCACAATATCAACATATGTCTCAAAGAAAGGTGGTTGAGACGTATTCCCTTATAATGATTGTATCATTAGATTAAGAAAAAATCAATTACATATTTAATTGTGAAAAATATAAAAAATCCCATTATAAGTGGATATTAATTGTAAAATAATCAGAGGTCATTCACACATATTCGTAGCACATCATAATAAGAACTAGAAGATTAACTCAAAGAATGAAAATTATGTTACGAAGTTCCCTTACTTAAATTCTATAGCCTAACAACATCAATTAGAAATTCAGAAAATGAGTTGATGAGATAGAAAAGGTATCACATCACATAGACATTAAATTTACAGAAATAAGGATATATAATAACATACCACAACATTTGAAAATTAAAATATAAAGAAATATCAATAAATGTTTATTTGACTAAAAGACTATGGTAAAAGGTCCCTTACCAATTTGGTGACTTATAAAAATACACCACATGAAAGAGGGATGATACAATAAATATGTAAATACCCATAAAAAAGCATACTCCCCAAAGAATACAATCAGTAGAAGTGTTACATCCCATGTAAATAAATAAATAATACATTTTCATTTTTATTGATATTTTTAAATTAAATATTAATTTTACTCTAAAGGAGATACTATGTTTGATGGCTTACCCGATACGCAACAATGGGGTTTTGTGAAATCTGATGTTTCATATTAACAATATAATATTATTATTTTAAATGGTAGTGAATGCATGGCCTTTGTTTTTGAAAAAATTAATAGAACTAACAATAGTATGATTATACATGTTTTTTAAATGTTTTTACATTTATCCAAAACAAATTAGAGGCATAAAATGTGAATGAATCTAATTTTAAGCATAAATACTCTAATATTCTTTAAATTTTCAATTAACCTCCATTTGATGGGGAACCCACTTTAAATATAGTTTTAGTCCTTTTATATATTATATTTAAAAATATATAATTCTTTTTTAGATTCCGGACATCCAAATTTACTTTGGGTAAATGTTTGGTATTTTTCTGATAAAATTCAATTTTTTATGAATAGTGAAAAATATTATATTTTTATTCAAAAGTGACTTTTTATATAATTTATTTAGATGGTTAGATTACTTTTTTAATTGATTTTAAAGTGTAATAAGATTATATTTTTAACAATTAATCCGATGTTTGTCTTTGGAATTAATTTCACATTGATGTTGGATATAAAAAAGTGTCAATCATTTGATAGTTATTGTTTCTTAAAAACACGCAATTTGTTTTGACAACGAGAATTAATTTTAATTTAAATAATTAAACTAATATATTTTTAATTTTGTAAAATTGACATCATTTTTGAAATGAGAATTTCAACTATAGATTATGGTGATTTTTGTTTTTTTTTTGACAAACTTCAATTTTTGATGAAAAGTGAAACCACTTAGTAGTAGTTAAAAAATTTACTTTTTCATTTAAATGAAATTTTTCCAATTTTTTGAAATGAGTTTAAAAAAAACAACATACATGGTTTTTATTATTATATAAATGTGGTATAATAATATATGAAAATAATTTTCGACGAATAGTAACTTTTGACTTTTATTAATGCGGTTAAAGGTAATAAGGTAATTAAGTTAAAAAGAATATTACAATAATAAAAAAATTACAATTAAACTTGTCCAAACCTTATTCTATGGGTCAATTTATGAACATGGGTATTTTTGGATCAAGTTTGGGACCACATTGATCCACTTAAGAGTGATAATGACAATTTATATTAGTTAACTTAAAGTAAAGGCAAACATGATATAAACAAATATCTATTTGTAAATTAATTTTTAATGGGGTTACAAAAGTCATATTTTTTACTATAAATATTAATTGTAAAGATAAAATGATTTCCTATATCATGGTATTAGTTTTATAACTTTTAGACATCAATTAATTAAATTAATTATATCACAATAATTATGTAGTATTTACGTCATTAATAAAAGATTTCAATAAAAAATATTACTAATATAAAAAAGTTATCCAAAACCTTTCCATTTTTTATACTATTATTTTATTTCGACCATTAGTCATCGTATCTAAATTTTTAATTAGTTTTGGACATTTAGAAACCGAATATCATTATATAATAACATAATATTTTCACACTTTCTTAAAGAGCCAAAGCCCTCATTTATAGATCATTCCTCACAAATCTCAACCACCATGAATCAACCAACCACTGCCCAATTTATAACTCAAGATCCCTGTATTACTTGTAAAATCCATACATTAGGTAGAATTCACTTCAATAATTCCATTTGGTTCAAACCAAAGGGAGTTACCCAAAATAAAGTTAACAGTTTCTCTAAACTTTTTTTCATTTATTTTACTTCTCCTACCCATATAATATTTTTATTACTTTATTTTATAACAACACCAGTATCCTCAATATACTAAGATGTTGTTATGTGATGGATTCAAACTACACTTACACTTTCCTCCATCTAATTGGGGAAGTACATACTGTTACTTTGGATGGAAAACAAATTCCCCACGAAACAATGATTGTTTGATTATCTAATACCACATCTCATTGAGGACATTAATATGGAACTATAAATATATATTAAATATATTATTTTTATTTTTTCTTTATTCTTCTATGTTTTACATTTATAGCCTACCTTTATGGTTTCCAAAATGGTTAAACATGATAATTTCATTTGAGGAAGTGTGGACTACCACCCCATCAAAGTGATATGACTGTTAATTCCATATGTGGGACATATAAAGGATGGAGTTAATGATATTATATATGATATTATACTTGAATTATAATATAATTATATGTCATTATGTTTTCATTCCATTATAATATGAAATAGAAATGATAGTAGCGTTCATACGTACATTTGACTTACCATCTTCATGAACGATGAATTTCATTTTTTATATACAAATGATATGTACTATTATAATTACATATATATAATGGATTTATATGATATATATGATATATAAATAATTAATTTCATTTTGTAGATAATTGACTATTGACCAAATTGAAATCTTGTAAATATAATGTGTTAATTGTTTACTCAAGTACCAAATATCGACAAAACGACTGTTATTAACTTAAATGATTGCATATTGTTTATAACATGGTAATAAGTGATATAAAAGGAATTATAAACTTGAAAAAGGTTCTTAATAGCGTATAAATTAAATTTAGTCTATTATTCCTGATATTAAAGGACAAACAGGTCAAGTCGGACATGATGTAAAGGACTTCGTCTCAATCTCTGTTCATTGAGGCATATTTTGGTTTAATACATGACTTTATTTTATGCACTATATAAAAACCATATACATTTCATATCATTCATTGGGAATCTTTTTCTACGATTTGTTTTAATAAAGGACAAACAAATAATGTTTCTTTTAACGTACACGGTGACAACCACCTTTCTACAACTGTGGGTATTATTTGATATATGGCTTAATTTACATATCGTAATGATTTTAAAAGGAAAATAAATAAAATATAAACTTTTATGTATTTTGGTATTGAAAATGGTTTTGATAATGGATTTTTTATTTCAATATATTTAAATGATATATTGTTATTGAAATGTGGAAATTTTATCTTTCCTTTTTGTTTATATTATGTGTTATGAACATGTTAGGGTTCTTAGGAATTGTTACATATACAGGTGGTTTAGTGATAAACCTATGGCGGGTGATCCAGAGATATATCTCAAATGCATTGGGCAACATGACGGAGGTAGACATGAATGTTTCTCCTAAGATATTTAGAGAATATACTGTGATGGGTATTCCCAATGTGACTCCCTATGTAGCTATGAAAGCTACAACGCAAGTTTGTTATGGATACCACAAGTTACCTTTATGATTTGTGATTACTATGTGTTATTCGTAAATCATATGGTTTAATGAGGTATGAAAAATATTTTTTGTTTTGTATATATTGATGGACTAACGATTTCTATCAATATTTTATTACCCTTACTGATTTTTTATGATCATCCCATGTTTTGAAATGTTTATCATAGGACATGAAGATGAATAGGGTCAAGGATGTGATCAAGGAAAGTCATGATGTCTAAAATGTTGAACTAGATATGGGACTTTTTTTAATAGAGTTTTTATTTTGTGGAAAAAATGGGAACTACGTAGAAGTTTATTTTTAGTATTTTTTAGTTGTAACGTATTAGTTATGGACTATTTTTCAAAAAAAATTACCTAACAAGATACTAAATGTAAATTATTCATTTAATTCAATATTATGAAATGTTTAATGCTGGGTCCTTATATTTTGTATGAGAGGCCAGTTTATACACCATTAAGAGTTAGAATATAGTTACATTAATAACCATAATTTATTTTTAGTTTATGTTATTATTGAAATGATATAGAAATTGTCGATTACCATGCCACTTCTCCTAAGATATTTCATGTGTTTAGAATAGTTTTCTGTAGAGGAAACATGGCCTCTATGTTGGGATGTCATCATGAAGAAGACAATCTTCAAAATCAGCAACCTGAGATGGTCGGAATTGAAACTAAACAGTTTTTTGTAGTGATGGAACAGTTGACTCGGAATATAAGTGGTGGTGGTTTCCATGCAAGCGATCAGCCAGATCAAACACAGAGGAACATGTCCATAGAGGATATTTTTGTCAGGCAACATCCCCCCTCATTCTGAGGATTATTTGACCCTGTGCTAGCAGAAGGGAAGAATAAATCACTAGAGAAAATATTTGATGTCATGGGGTGTACAAAACATCAAAAGGTTAGTCTTTCTCTATACCGTTTTGAAGGTGAAGTAGTTTAGTGCTGGTCGATGGTGAGAAATATCAGGGATAGTGAGGAGATTGTTGCTCTTTATTGGGATGAATTCAAATGTATGTTTGTTGATAAATATTTTCCTAAGGTGGTTTGTTTAATGATGGAAAACAAATTCTAGTAATTAGGGCAGAATGATGACTCAGTGTCTTCTTATAAAGAAAAACTCACACGAATAGAATGGTATGATCTAATTTTCATACAAGATCATGATAGTAAAATAGATCATTTTAACCATGATTAAATCCAATGTGTTAAAGTTCCTTATCATCTCATGAGTTCAAAATTTATGAAAAAACATTTTCGTTGTGTGGAGAAGGTGGAAATGGATTTTTTTGATAATCAGGTGTTCTTTTCAAAATAATAAAATAAGAGGTTGAGGTGGCAGGAAAAAGGGGAGAAATATTTAAAAAATGTATGATGGTTTGGAACACAGTTTTGTAGTTTGTTAACGTTTCTGTAAAAATCATGTTTGGGAATTTCTTTTTAAGTCCGTTAATTGCTACCGATGTGGTAAAATGGGATATAAGGCTCGTAATTTCACTAAAAAAGATCAAGGTAACGGTAAGATAGAAAACGATTTACAGTCAATGAAATGTTTTAAGTGCAATGAAATGGGTAATTATGGAAATTAGTGTCCAATGAAGAACAGAAATGAAGGAAAGTATCCCGACTAAAAGACCAAATGGGTTGTTAAATCCTTTGAAAATACATCAATAGATATTGGTCCATATAATGAATTAGTATCAGGTACACTGTTTGTTTGTTCAGATTATGCCAATATGTTGTTTGATTTAGGGTCTTCACACTCAATCATTTGTGAGATGTTTTCTAGTAAATTGAGAGTTCAATATAGTGATATGAATAATAAAAATATGGTAAAGACACCAGGATGAAATTTTGAGACAATACAAAACATAAGAACCTTCATGCATTTCTGTGCGAGATGAATCTACATGCAAACCTTTTTGTTTTTCCACTAGTAGAGTTTGATATTATTTTGGGTATAAATTGGATTTCTATTTATCCAGCTGAGATTGACTGCAAAGAAAAATATGTTTCTTTTCAGAAATATTTTCAATTTTTGTACTTGAATGAAATCATTATTTTGATAACAAATTAGGAAGCTGAGAAACTAGTAAAATAAAGAAATTAATTTTACCTTTCATATATTGTTGAAAATGAAGGACATGTTGAGATTAAATATGTGCCAGTGGTAAATGAGTACATTGATGTTTTTCCTGATGAGATTCCTTGTATTATACATGATCGGGATGTTGAATTTACGATTTACTTAGTTCCTGATGCTAATCCAATTTCAAAACCCCTTATCGAATGGCTCAAATAGAACTTTTAGATTTAAAGAAAGAATTGAAGGAGTTATTAGATAAAGGTATCATTCGACCTAGTGCATCACAATGTAGTGCTCCTATATTATTTGTTAAAAAGAAATATGGTTTAAGGAGGCTTTTCATTGATTATAGATCATTGAATAACTTCATGATTTTCGAACAGGTATCCTTTGCCTCATATCGATGATTTGTTTGATTAGCTCCAGAGAGCTCAGTATTTTTTAAATATTGAATAGAGGTCGGGTACCATCAGTTTAAAGTAAATAAAGTAGATATTCTGATTACCGCATTTCGTAATAGATATGGCCATTATGAATTTATAGTTAAGCCTTTTGGTTTAACCAATGCACCTGTTGTATTCATTGATCTTATGAATAGAATTTTTCTTAAGTTCGTGGATATGTTTGTGGTTGTGTTCATTGATGATATTTTATTTTATTCTAAAAGTAAACAGGAGCATGAACATAATTTAATGGTCATCTTGAAAATAATAAAAGAAAATAAATTGTATGGTAAATTCAGAAAGTGTGAGTTTTGGTTAAACAAAATTTCATTCCATGCTCACATTGTTTAAAAAAATGGCATATATGTTGATCCTTCTAAATAAAAAGTTGTTTAAGAATAGCCAAGACCCACAAATATAACTATAATCTGTAGTTTTTTTGGTTTTCAAGGTTATTACAAGATATTTGTGTAAAAAATTTCATGGTTATCTATCCCATTAACTATGTTAACATGAATAGGTGTTATATTCATTTAGAAAAAATACTCTGATGTTTTTTTCCTGGAATTGAACAAAAGATTGGTGAATGATCCAATTTTGGTACAACCATCCAGAAATGGTGAGGTGGTTATTTACGGTTATGCTTCGTTAGAAGGACTTGTCTGTGTCCTTTTGTAAAATGATCATGAAATTAATTATGCTTCAATTGAGTTGAAACCTCATGAGTTAAATTACACTACACATGATTTGGAATTAGCTACTGTTGTTCTTGATTTAAAAATTTTAAGACATCATTTGTATGGAGTAAATTTGGAAATATATACTGACCAAATTTTTTTTCAGTATATATTCACTCATAAATAATTGAACATGAGATAGTGGTGATGGTTGGAATTAATCTTGTATTTTGAATTCACGATCCTTTACCATCCGGGAAAATCAAATAAAGTGGTTGATGATTTGAGTCGGAAAAGTAATTCTTCATTAACCATGTTATGTTTGGAACAAGATCCTTTGGTTTTTGATTTGATAATATTTGGAATAGAAGTTTTTGGTACAATTTTTTTTTGTTTCAGGTGTTAGTGAAATAATCTCTATCAGACAGAATTAAGAAAGCAGAGAATGAATAAAGTGACTTTCAAAAATAGGTAAAGTTGGTTCAGAATGGTATGTTGCTTGATTTTAAACATGATAATGAATGTTTTTTGAGGTTTAGGAAAATAATATGTGTTCCTTGTCATTCACAGTTGATGAATGATTTGTTATGTAAAGATCATAGTTCCCCATTTTCAATTCATCTTGGCAGTACAAAGATGTATAGTGATCTTTAGGAGTATAACTAGTTGGAAGGAATTATAAGAGATATTGTAGACTTTACTATGAAGTGTTTGACTTGTCATCAGGTTAAAGAAGAGTGGAAGTTACCGAAAGGGGTGCTTTAGTCATTACCTGTGCCAGAGTGGAAATGGGAAAATATATCCATGGACTTCATTATGGGATTACCAAAGACATCACGAGGTAATAATGGAATCTGAGTTATTGTTGATTGATTGACAAAATCTGCTCATTTTTATCTTATTCTAGATACTTTGTCTCTATATCAACTTTCTTAGATGTATGTTAAAGATATAGTCAGGTTGTATGGAGTTCTCCTCTGTATTGTATTTTATCCTGATTCCATGTTTACTTCTAACTTTTGGAATGGCCTTCAGAATTCATTGGATACTGAATTATGTTGTAGTACAACTTTTCATCCTTAATCAGATGGACAGTTATAATGAACAATTCAGACATTGGAGGATATGTCACGTCCTTGTTCACTAGATTACCAGGGATGTTGAGACCATCATCTATTTTGGTTGAATTTTTATATAATAACAGTTTTCATTCTATTATATAGATGGCTCTAGTTGATGCTTTATTTGGAAATCGTTGTCGAACTACTGCATTTTGGGATGAAGTAGGTGATAGGAAGCTGATTGGACTAGAATTGGAAGAAGAGAAGGAAGAAAAGGATCAGTTGATTTAGAAGAAAATGATAACATCACAGAGTGGTCTGAAAAGTTATGTGGATAAATGGAGGAATGATATCTATTTTGAGGTAGAAGTTCATGTCTTTCTCTAATTTTCTCCATGGAAAAGTGTGATGAATCTTGGTAAGAAGGTAATGTTGAGTATGTGCTTCATTGGAATTTATGAAATCCTAGAGAAAATTGGAACAATTGCATACATGGTGGCTTTACCTACATTTTTATCCAAGGTACACAATGTATTTCATGTTTCATTGATGATAAAGTGTATTCCATATCCATATTAAGTTTTTATCCCAAAGAAAGTTCAGTTGGAAGAGAATATCTATTGTGAGGAACTAACAGTCTAGATTCTTGACTGTAGAGAGAAAATTTTGCGAAATAAGCTAATTCACTAGGTATATATTTTTTTTTGGAAAAACCATATGTATGAAGAGGCAATGTGGGAATCTGAAAATTCTATGAGGGATAAATACCCCCATTTACTTGATAAGTGAATAAAAATTGCGAGGACACAATTTACAAAATAGAGGAAGGATGTAACATACCATTTAAATAAATAAATTATACATTTTTATTGATATTTGTAAATTAAATTTTAATTTTACTTTAAAGGGGTTTGTATGTTTGATGGCGCACCCGATACACAATAACAGGTTTCCTTGAAATCATACATTACATACTAATAATATAATATTATTATTTTAAATGGTAGTTAACTCCTAGCAGTTGTAATGTCAGAAATGTATATAACTGACTAAAATATGATTATACATGTATTTAAATGTTTTTACATTTATCCAATAAAATATTGATGTTTAAAATTTGAATAAATATAATTTTAAGCATAAATACTTTAATATAGTTTAAAAGGTCGATTTACCACCATTTGATGGTGAACCATCATTAAATATCATTTTGGTCACTTTTATATGTTCTATTTGAAAAAATAAAATTCTTTTTTATATTCGGGACATCAAAATTTACATTGGGTATATTTTTGCTATTTTTCTGATGCAATTCATTTTTTATGAATTATGAAAAATAGAGTATTTTAATTCAAAAGTTCCTTTTCTTCTAATTTATTTGTATGTTTATATTATTTTTTAATTGGTTTTAAAGTTTAATTAGATTATATTTTTTACTAATTAATCCAATTTTGGGCATTGGAATTAATTTTACTTTGAAATTTGATATAAACAAGTGTAAATATTTTGATAGTTATTGTATCTTAAAAACATGCTATTTTTTTGACAAAGAGAAATAATTTTAAATAAAAAAAATGCAACTTATTTGTATTGAATTTGGTAAAATAGACATCATTTTTTAATTTTGAATATCAAATTTAATTTAGGGTATATTTTTTGTATTTTTATAAATAACATGAATTTTTTATGAATAGTGAAACCCCTAGTAGTAATTAAAAAACTGAAGTTTTCATTTAAATGAAAAGTTACCACTTATGTGAATTTAATTTCGATAGTCCGACACACATGGTTGTTATTAGTAAGTAAAATGTGGTTCAATAAGATAATTTTTTTTAATAATAACTTTTGACATTCATTTACTGCGGTTAAAGGTAAATTGGATAATTCAAGGTAAAATGAGTATTATAATAATAAAAAATGATCTTAACACTTGTTCTAACATTATTGGTTGAGTAATTTATACCATGGACATATTTGGGTCAATTTTGGGACACCATGGAGCCACATAAGAGTGATAATGGCACATTGTTTTAAATAACATAATGTAAAGACAGAAATGACATAAACAAATTTCTTTTTGTAAATTAATTTTTACATGGGGTTATATAATTCATCTTTTTGATAATAAATATTCATTGGAAAACTAAAAATATTTCCTATTTCAACGTATTTGTTTTTTAATTTTTAGACATTAAAAAAATTAAATTATTTAGGGAACAATAATTATGAAATATTTACTTCATTAATACATGATTTAAATAAATAAGATTATAAATATAAATAAATATTCAAAACCTGTCAAATTTCTAATGTATGATTTTATTTCATCCATTAGACATCTTAACATCTACTTAATTTAGTTTTGGACCTTTAGAAACCAAATATCATTATATAATAAAATAATATTTTCACACAATCCTAAAGATCCCCTCCTCCCCCTTTTAAAAAGAATCCACTGATAACTCATTCCTCACAAATCTCACACCCCATGGATAGTCCAAACCCTTCCCAAATAATATCTCAAGATCCCTATCTTCTACTTAAAAGCCTTACCTTAGTCAAAATACACTATAAGAAGACCTTTTTGTTAAAACTAGAGTGAGTTACCCAAATTAAAGGTAAGAGTTTTTCTTACCTTGTTTTCTTTTATTTTACATCTCTAACCACTAAATTATTTATATTTCTTTTTTTTATAACATAGCCAGAATCCTCAATACAGTAAAATATTTTTATGAAATGTATTTGAACTACAAATACACACATCTCCATCTAATGGGTGAAAAACATACTATTTCTATGGATGGAAAACTATCGCCTCACGAAATGATGATTGTTCGATTTTCTTCTACTGCCTCTCATGGTGGAGATTAATATGGAACTATATTTATATATGATATATATTATTTTTAGGTTTTATTTATTATTCTGTCATTTACATTTATAGCTTTCCATTATGGTTTCTATAAAGGGTATACTTGATAATTTCATTTGAGGAAGTGTGGAATACTGCCTCCTCAAAGTGATATGACACATTAATTCCATATGTGGGAAGTATAAAGTATGGTGTTAATGATATTATATATGATATTATACTATAATTATAATATAACTATGTATCATTTTGTTTTCATTCCATTAAAATATGAAATAGAAATGAAATAGCATTCATGTGTACGTACGACTTAACGTCTCCATGAATAGTGCATTTCATTTCTTATCTCCAAATGATATGTACTATTATATATAAATATATATAATGGATATATATGATATCTAAGCAGTGAATATCATTCCAGAGATAATGGACTATTGACCACATTGACAACTTGTAAATATAAGGTGTTCATTGTTTACTCAAGTAACAAATATCGACAAAACAATCGTTATTAACATAAATGATTGAATAATGATTATAACAGAGAAATAAGTGATATAAAAGGAATTATAAACTTTAAAAGGCTCTTATGAACGTAGAAATTAGCATTATTTATTATTTAGGAGATTAAAAGTTAAAAGTGTCAAGGTGGACATGAGGTTTAGGGACATCGCCTCAATCTCCTTTCATTGAAGCCTTTTTTGTTTTAATACCTGACATTATTTTATATGCTATATAAACACATATAATTTTAATTTCATTCAAAGGGAATCTGTTTATACGAGGTGTTTTACTAAACGACAAAAAATAATGTTTTTTAACGTATGCAGTGACAATGGCCTTTCAACCCCTGTGAGTATTATTTGATCTATGGATTCATTAATAAGCCATAATGTTATTATAAGTAAAATAAATGACATATACCCTATTATGTATTTTGGTATTGAAAATGGTTTTTATAATGGATTATTTATGTCAATATATTTAAATGATATATTGTGATTGAAATGTAAAAATGCTTCCTTTCCTTTGTGTTTATTTTATGTGTTATGAATATGTTATAGTTCTTGGGAATTGTTACATATACGGGTGGTTCCATGATAAACCAAAGACGGGTGAGTCTAAGATAGCTCTCCAATGCATTGGGTAATAGGATGGAGGTAAACGTGAATCTTTCTCCTAAGATATTTAGGGAATATATTATGATGTGTATTCCAAATGTGACTCCATAAGTATCTATGAAAGATACAACATAATTATTATATGGATTCCACATGTTACCTTTATGATTTGTGTTTACTATGTGTTATTCAAAAATATTATTTTTTCACGAGGTATACAGAAGATTTTATGTTTTGTATGTATTTATGGACTAAATATTTCTTTCATTATTTTATAACCTTTACTGAGCTTTTTATACTCATCCCAAGTTTTGAAATGTTTTTCAAAGAATGTAAATATGATTTAGGTCATGTATGTGATCAAGGAAAATTCATACTATCTAAAACATGGAACTAGACATGACACATTATTTCAAAGAGTTCTTATTTTATGAAAAAATGGAAACTATGTAGAAGTGTCTACATTGTATTTTTGAGATGTAATGTAATAGTTATCGCCTAATTCTATAAAACTAAAAACAAGAAAAGATCCTCAATGTGAATTATTAATTTAATTCAATATTATATAATGTTTAAGGATGGGTCTTTACAGGAAGGACATCCACCACACAAAAGGAAATAGTTGCAAATATAGAATGAATCTAATGGGAATAAAAAATGAGATGAAAACTCCTAACCTCATGTTCCAATTCTCATGTATGTTCATTGTTCTTACTGAATAATAAACATAAGTTAATTTCTACCTGATTAAGAACATTTTAAAGTTTATTATAGCTTTTAAAACCCTTATTAGCTTAATATAGTAGTTATATAATTATTTGAGTTCTTATTGAAAAGTTTGTCGATGTCTGAAACATTAGAAAAAAATGAAGTTGTTATAATAAATAATTTCCCATGTGGTCAAAATTCAATTATTTCTAGAATAATATTCATTATTCATATATAATATATATCATATTTATCCAGTATATATGTATTTATAATAATCCATATCATTTGGATATATGAAAATGAAATCCATAGTTCAAGGAGATGGTAAGCCGTACGTCCGCATGATCGCTACATTCAATTCATTTTATTCATTATTAAATGAATAAAAACCAAATGATACATAGGTATGTTATAATTAAAATATATTATAATATTTCATATATGTTACATATGTTCATTAACAACATTATTTATACATTCCATGTTTTGTATAGACGAGTCATATCACATTGATGGGGTAGTAGTTCTCACTTCATCAGATGAAATTTTCATATTTACCCATTAGGGAAACCATAACGATATGACACAAATGAAAAATATAGAATCATAAAGACAATATAAATCTATTATATATCACATAGAAATACAATTAAATCTTAATTTCCCAATTTAGAGGAGATGGGAGACAATTGAACAAACATCATTTTGTGAGGCAGTAGTTCGTCGTCCACAAAAACAATATGTTTCTAAAACCATTTGACGAATTTTTGTGTAATTGTAGTTTGAATAATTCTTATTAAAAGATCCTAGTATATTTACGATACTGTATATATTATAAAAAGAATGGAATAAATGGAGTTTAGTTGGTTGGAGAAGGAAAAGAAAAGAAAATAACATGACAGAAGACGTTACCATTTAATCGGGTAATTCCCGTTGGTTTGAATGAAAAGGCTTTCTTAAAGTGCCATCTATAAAATATAATTGTTATAGGATTAATATTGGTATGTTGTGAGATTATTTGGGCAGAGGATGATAAGACAAGTGGCTTGAGTGGTGTGAATAATGTGTTAGAGGTGATGTCCTTTTGTAAGGTGGAGGAGGGGCACTTTTATAATGTTTGAAAATATTATTTTATTTGAAAATGATTCTTAATTTCAAATGGTCAAAAACTCATTAAATTAAAATATAAAATGATTATGAGTCTAGATAAATTCATCCAATAAGAATTTTAATGGTTTCGGATATGTTTTTAATCCATATTTTTTTATTTAACCCTTTGTTAACTTATTTATCATTTACCGTGTCTTCTTGTATATTCAAACAATATGGTTAATATACATACTATAACATATCAAGAGACCCAAAAATTTATCATTAATGACATTTTTAATATAATATATGTCAGTTGGCTAAATCATATATTATTAGGATTTTTTTATCAGTTAAAAAAATAGTATTCATTTTAAAAAATCATTTATGTCTATTTATAATCTATTTATATGATGACTTTTATAAAAAACTATGAAAACTTGATTCTTCCGATGAACCAATATTAATTGAAATATAACAAGTTATAATAATACATAAATTTTTGAATGGAATAAAATTTTTCAAAATAAATTTATTTTAATATTTATAATTCCATTTATTTAAATCATTCATTTATAAGGTAATCACTACATCACTATTGTTTCATATATATTTTTATTTATTTATGTCTAAAAAGTATCAATAAAATTCCATAATGTTATAAATATTTGTTCCTTTATAATTAACATTTATAGTACAAAATAACCCTTATATAACCTTATATAAAAATTGTTTTACTAAAAGATATGCATTTATTTAACATTTTTCTAAATATTAAAATAATTTTAATAATGTGTCTTTTTCAATTACAAGTGGCTTTATGGGATCCCAAAATCGACCCAAGGATTCCCATAGTCAGAAATGTATCAACTAATATGGTTAAAAAATGTGTTAAGGTTTTTTAATATTATTATAATGTTATATTTACCATTATTTACTAGATATACCTTTTAACCATGGTAAATATAATATTTAATGATTTTACTATTCATAATGTCTAAATTTTTTATACCTATTTACAAAATATGGAAATAATGTTTCCTAATATAAAATTCATTTTTTCAAATTCAAAAGACAGAAGTTGCAGAAATTAAATTTAAATTAATTCATGTTGTCAAAACCAAATAGCTTGTTTTTAAAAAAAATAATAATAACCAAAATATTGACATTTGTTTATGTCCAATTTCAATGTGAAATTAAATCCAATGACCAATATTCGATTAAACGATAATAATATAATTTAACTAAACTTTAAAACCAATTAAAAGGATAATATAATCATATAAATAAATTAAATTTAAAAGAAAGTTTTGACATAAAATGAAGTATTTTTCACTATTTATATAAAATTGATCATTATGAGAGAAATACCAAAATTTCATCCAAAGTAAATTTTGAAGTCCTGATACTCTATAAAAATTTTATTATGTCAAATAGAATATATAAAAGTGATAAAAACTAAATTTAAAAAGGGTTCTCCATCAAAAGTTGGTAAAAATATATTTTAAAAGTATTAGAGTATTTATGCTTAAAATTATTTTCAATCTTAATTTAAGCCACTAATATTTATTGTATAAAAGTAAAAACATTTAACAAAAATGGTTAATCATAATACAGTTTTTTATATTTATTCCCACCAGTAAAAAAGATAGGCGTTAATTACCATTTAAAATTATAATATTATATTTTTACTTTTATTCTAATATGACTCAATAGGGTGTGGTACATAAGACTTCAGAGAAAACCATTATTGTGTGTCTGGTTCGCCGTTGAACACAACATCCCCTTTGAAGTAAAATTAATATTTAATTCACAATTACTAATAATTATGAAAATTTAAAATTATTTATTTACCAAAGATTTTACTTCCTTAGCCCCTTTTGGGAATTGCGTTCTTGCAATTTAAAAATTGGGCTCAAAAATATCATTGAAATAACCACATCAAAAAAAGAGATAATAAAACAATCATTTTAAAAGAAATAAATATATTTTTAAAGGTAACTTGAGGTCACCTAAAATATGATTCTATGAAAACATGGATATGGATGAAAATATAAGTGTCATGTTCTGATGGAGAGTGATAGAAAACATGATCAGAAGAATGTTAACGATCAGAAAACCATAATGGTGTGATGGGTAAAACTTAATTTGATTCACAATTAAGAAAATTAAAGAGACAAAATTTTTATTTTAAGTTATTTTTCATAAATTTGAGTAATTTATTTAAGAGCATGATGAATAAAATAAGGAAACATACATACATATCATGTAGACTTTCATCCCTTACAAAATTTCTACCACAGTCTAATATTTTCTCCAAACGATGAGTTTTCAAGATGACTTGGTCAGACCTGAAGTGCTAGAATCAAATATTAGAGTCACATAATACATAAAATATTAACTATATATTTTCATTTTCATTATAAATTATCCAAAAACAAAATGGTTAGTACATGTTCATGTAATCCCTAAAAAATATAACCTTTATAAGAAATAAAAACGACTCTTAATCTACAAAATTGAACAAACAATACCCAATGTTAAATGAAGACCATTCAATAAACAGGTGTCTTTAAAATCCATCAATATAATCCAAACTAGGGTTGAATCATAAAAATTTAGAATGATTTGATCACCTAGTCATCCATGAAAAATTTGAACATTTATCTCCAAATAACATTGACTACTCTTAAAACCAAATCCCATATTCTCTATGATAGATTAATCATTTCCATAAATTACCCAAATTTCTATATGTACACAATAAAAATATATATTCTTCCAAAATAAAATTCCACCATTACTCCTCAATTGAAATCCCAAATTATTTTTTTTCATTAGGTATATAGTTGTCCCAAAAGAGTGAATGCCTTCCAAAATAAACAATACCTCTTAATCACCAAATAATTTTTCTATAATAAGGATATCAATTTGATAAAACTTAAGTTACCAAAATATTGTTATTATTGATATATGAAATCATTAAACTAAAAATAATTAGCTTTAATAACCTGGGACTTCATGTAGTCTGTTGGTAGGCGATAAATCCCAATCGCACTTTGGTTGTGGGTTTGAATCTCGCAGCATTTTCCGATGTGATGGGTTGTCACACGGTCATCATGTTGTCCTTTTTCAAAAACTATATAATTTTATGTCATTCCATAAAATGAGATATATTTCTCAAAAATTACTATAACATATTTTAACTACAAATGTTATCTCATACCTCTCATTTTCATTCCAAAAATAAATAACCTATAATTGCCTCAAATTCAAGGATCATATAAACAAAAATTGTTATTTATAAATATATATATAAATGAAATAAAAATTCTTCCTTGATTAACATTTTCACATATTAAACATCTGGTTTACACATAAAATAAAAAGTCATCCAAAGTAATCTCATCATCAAAACAGCCTTAATACTTTTAAGTGTTTCATCTTCCTAAAATATATAATAAAACTTGAATCCATTATATGTAGACTTCTTTCTGATTCAATGTTATTTATGATTCATTAAACATTATTTTCCAAAATATTCTGTAATACTTCGTTCCTATAAACACAATCATGAATCATATCCTATGATTCAATAAAGTCAAAATATCAGCTTAGAAATAACCCAAACATTTGATTGATCATTGTCACTTTCTTCTTCTTCAATTGAAATTCCATAAGGAATTATTAAACATGTATTTTTACGATCTTATGGATCTCATTCCCAAATAATATTTGTAGGACATCTATTTGCATAATGACCATGCACACCACAATTAAAACATCCAATTGATCCTTCAGAATGAACTTCATTCCCATTCCGAGATTGAAGTAGATGCTTCTTTTTTTCATGATAGGTTCTTACTGTATGACCTTCTTTACAACATCTGAAACAACTTCCTACCCCTTTGAAGAATTTTCCAAGGTGATACTTTTCACATCATCAACATATTGGGTTTTTAATATGCTTACCATTATGATTAATACTTGATCATCTATAGGGATTTGTTCCTTGCATATATGATGCCTTAGAAAAATCACCAATGGTTTGGTGGTCAATAATGACTCTAGATTGTTGGTTGAGAATAAAACCATGAGTTATCATTTCAGTTCAATTTTCATTCAGTTTCTTTTTCCGAATACCATCATAGTTTTCTTCAAATACGTTGTTATAAGTTGGTCTTCTAGATCCAACTATATAATAAAACCAAAATGTCCAGTGTGAGTATATTATTAAAATAAACACATACAATCATATGAGGAGGGAAAACACTACGATATACTTTTCATGTTATCATAAACTCATTAAATTTATCTAAAATAAATATGACTCTTCCCGATATTATAACCACATGGTTATATCACTTATGCTTAAATAACACCCAACCTCTAATGTTATTTAAACCATCCTGTGATAACAACTGTAGAACTGCTACCTAAAACATTACATAATCTTGAATTATGTTAATAATTCACATTGAGGATTATTTTAGTATTAGAGATTTATATAACTAGGTAATTACTATTACATTACATCTCAAATATTACAACATAGTCACTTTTACTTTGTACCGATATTTTATAAAATAAAATCACTTAAAAAACGTGTTTAGATCTATGTTTTTAAAAACATGACTTTTCTGTGATCCCATCCTTGACCCTATTTATCATAAATTCATGTAGAAATATTTAAAAAAATGGTATGAGGAAAAAAATCTCACAAAGGGATATAGAATAAGGAATGAAAACATTAGTCCATGAATACATACAATTCAATGAAATCATTATTTTCTAAATCATTATATTTAGGAATAACACATCGAAATCATAAATCAAAAAGGTAAAATTTGTCATCCATATAATACATAATTTATAGCAATCACAGCTACATATAGAGTTACATTTTGGATTACCATCACAATATATTCCATAAATCTCTTAGAAGAAACATTAACGGTTACCTCTGTAACGTTACCCAATTAATTGGACAACTATCTTAGGCTCACCTACCCTAGATTTTTCATGGAACAACCCATATATGTAAAAAACTCCCATGAACTATAACATAATCATAACACATAAAAAACAAAATAAATATAACATTTGGACATTGAAATAACAAGATATCATTAACATAATCAGTTCATTTAAAAAATTCAAAAATTAGAGTTTTGATTCATTGTTTCCCATATCACATTAAAAGATTTGAACGTAATTTAAAAATTAAAATGATCATGTATATTTAAATAAATATATAATATGATCTACAAAACTTGGTCATGAAAGAGATTATTTTAAAATATTATATCCTTAAAACATTTAAAAAGAGGATTTAGATAAAGAATCTTTTACCACTTGAGAAACTCATGAAAAAAAGCATTAAAGAATAAAATTAAATAAAACTATAAATATCATGAGAATATATGAATTCATAATATAACATTTCAAAAGGTATGTATCTACACCTTGAATATTAATAATGGTACAATATATCAAGATATGCCTCAATGAGAGGATATTGAGACGTAGTCCCTTGTAATGTTTGTATCATTAGATTAAGGATAAATTAATGAAATGATTATATTTGATCAATATAAATAAAAAAATATAATTGGATATTATGATTAAAAATAAGAGGTAATTCACACATATTAATAACAAAAAATAATCATGATGTAGAAGTTGAACCCAAATAATGGAAATTGGGATCAGAAATTCCATTATGAAAATTTGGTATCCTAACAGTGTTAATTAAAAAAAATCAGAAAATGAGTCGATGAGAGAAAAGTAGTATCTCATCATAGAGAAATAAATTTTACATAAATAAATATATATAATAATATATCCCGTCATTATAAAATTTATATTTTTTGAAAAATCATAAATGAAGTCTTTGACTAAAAGAGTATAGTGAAAGGTTCCCTTACCGATTTTGTAACATATGAAACATAAACCACATGAATGAAGTATCTTAAAATTAATATGTGAATATCGATAATTTAATGTATAAAAAAGAAATAATACTATCATGTTAAATACATACACCACACAAAATGAAATAGTTTCAAAAATTGCATGAATCTCACAGGAATAAAAAGTGAGATGAAAAACCCTTACCTTAAGTCCGACTTCTCTGGTATGTTCCTTGTTCATCATAATTAATAAAATTAATTTAACATCTAAATTCAAAAGAAAATTTATAATATTTATAACTACTTTTATATCAATTATTATCTTTGTATAATGATTATTTAATTATTTGAGCACAAATCGGACATTTTGTTGATGTTGGGAGCCTGAATAAAAATGAACGTCTTATAATTATGAATTGTCCATGTGGAAAAATTTATATTATATCCACAATAATATTCATGATTTTAATATCCTACATATCATATGTATCTAGTATATATGTATTTATAATAGTCCATATCATTTGAATATATGAAAATGAAATACACTGTTCATGGAGACGGTAATCCGAACATACGCATGGACGCTACATTCATTTTTTTTCATTTTAAAAAAATAAAATCCAAATTATATATAGGTATATTATTATTACGGTATAATATCATATTTCATATACATTACATGTTATCGTTAACACCATATTTTATACATTCCATGTTTGGTATGAATGAGTCATATCACTTTGAGGGGTCGATAGTTCGCACTTCCTAAATGAAATTATCATATTTACCCATTATAGAAAAAATAAAATTATGACATAAATTAAAAAAATAGATACAATATATATATATATATATATAATATCAAATATAAATACTATTTAATCATAATGGCCTCCATGAGAGGCGTTATGAGAAAATTGAACAATCATTGTTTTGTGAGATTGTAGTTCACCATCCACAGAAACGGTATGTTCTAAATCCATTAGTTGGATTTGTGTGTCTGTATTGTTTGAATACTTCTCAAAACAAAATCCTAGTATATTCAGTTTACTTTTTTTGTTAAAAATGAATGTAATAAATATATTTTAGTGGGTTGGAGAAGGAAAATATAATAAAAAACTTGAGATAAAATCTTACCTTTAAATCAGGTAACCTCCTTTGGTATGAAGCAAAAGGATTTCATGATGTGCCTTATGAATAAGGTAATAATTCTAGGATTAATAGAGGATTTTTGGTAGATTTTTTGGGAAGAGTTTGGATGGGGAAAAATTCTTGAGAGGTCTGTGTAATGGGTTTAATGTGATGGCCTTTTAGAGGGGGGGCTCTTTAGGAATGTTTTAAAATATTATTTTATTATAAAATTATTAACATTTTAAAAAGGTCCCAAACTCATTAAATTGATGTATAAAAAGAATATATGTATAAATAAATTAGAAAAATAATAATTGGAAATGTTTTAGATTTTTTTTTGAATCCATATCTTTTTTATTTAACCATTTGTTAACTTATTTAACATATACCATGTAGTCTTGTATATTCACAATATATGGTTAATATACATACAATAAATTCCAATTGAACCAAAAATGGATCAATAATTATATTTTTAATATAATATATGTAATTTGTATGAGTCTTAGATTTTTAGTATTATTTAATCATTTAAAAAATTATTATTCATTTTTAAAACTCATTTATCTATATTTGTAAACAACTAATCTCAAGAATTAAAAAAATAACAAATTTATTAATTATATAACCTACATTAATTTAAATATAGAAAGTTATAATAATCCATAAAATTATTTTATAGAAAAAAAAGTTTCAAAATCAATTTATTTTAATATTTACAATCTTGTTTATTTAAATCATTCATTAATAAGGCAATCACTACATTACCGTTATCTCATTAATAATTTTATTTATGTGATTTCTAAAAATTATAAATAAAATAACATGATGTAGGAAATATATTTATATTTCAAATTAATATTTATAGTCAAAAATATATATTATATAACCTTATCTATAAATTGTATTACCAAAAGATATGTGTTTATTTAACATTTTCCTTAACTATAAATTAATTTTAATAAAGCTTCATTTTCACATAGAAGTTTCTCCATGGGTTCCCAAAATAGACCCAAGGATGCCCATGGTATGACATGTATCATCCAATAATGTTATGACACGTGTTAGGGTAATTTAATATTATTATAATATTATTTTTTACCCTTATTTACAAGATTTTACCTTTAATAATGGTAAATAAAATATTTACTAACGTTACTATTTATTATGTCTAAAAATAAAAGTTATCTATTCACACAATTTGAACTTATTTATTCAAAATATGAAATAAATTTCTCTGAATTCAAAAAACCGAATTTGTAGATATTAATTTAAATTTTACTTCCATTGTCAAAACAAAATAGTGTGATTTTATGAAATAATAACTATTAAAATATTGACATTTGTTTATGACCAATTTAAAATTATAATTACCCCCAATGACCCAAATTTGATTAAATGATTAAAAGATAATCTAATTACACATTAAATATAATTAAAATGATATTCTAATCATACAAATAAATTAAATTAAAAGGCATTTTTTTTCTGAAAATACGGTATTTTTCACTATTCATAGAAAAATTAACTTGGTCAAAAAAAATACCAAAATTTCATCCAAAGTAAATTTTAATGTCAAAATTATAAATAAGAATTTTATTTTGACAAATTGAACATAAAAAAGTGAAAAAAGTATATTTTGATATGGTTATCCATAAAAAGGTGATAAAACTACAGTTTAAAAATATTAAAGTATTTATGCTTCAAATTGGATTCAATAATATTTTAAGAATCTAAAAATAATTGGATAAATATAAAAACCTTTAAAAAACATGTTTAATAATAATATGGTTAGTTCTGTTCATTTCTGCCAATAAATTGGCTAGGCGTTAACTATCATTTAAAATAATAATATTAATTTATTTTATTTCAATATGACTCAGCAATGTGTGAAACATAAGACTTCAGAGAAACCCATTGTTGTGTGTCAGGTATGCCATCCAAAATAGAATACCCATTAATGAAAAATTAATATTTACTTCCAAAATATTAATAAATATTAAAATTTCATATTCTTTATTTACCTCGTTTGTTACAAGAATAATATTATGATGAGGAAATTTCATCTGGAAAAGAAACAATGAAATTTACTACCTTACAAAAACATTATTGGGTATCATAAGTATTTGATCTAGACATGAATAATATTGATATTAAATAATCATACCTCACTTATCTTAAAAGTTCAACCATAATCATTTATAAAATCTATTCAATATAAAAAATGGGTGGACACTATGAATGAAGAATTCATTTAGATTGAAGTGATTGAAACATGGGAACATGTTTTACAGCTAGAAAATATAAATTCTATCCATACCAAACAGGTTTATATAATGAAATTGAATGATAATGGTGAAATTGTAAAATATAAAGAAATAATTATTTATAAATGATATGAAATGCTGGAATGTGTGGATTTGATAAAACCTTTTCCATCATTTGAAGAAACAATATAAAATATTAAAATGTTCCTTTCAGTGGCCTCACGTCATAATTAAAATTTTCATAAGATAGATGTAATGTATTATTTCATAAGTGGTTATATTGAGAAGGAAGTTACATTGAACTACCTTGTGGGTTTCAACTTGATGACCACAATAACAATATTTTTAAAATTAATAAATATTTTTAAGGGCTTAAATATACTCCCCATTATAATAATTATAAACATGAAAATTTATTAAGAATGTTGAAAATTTCTATATGAATATTTGATAGAAACCTATATGTGAACGATGTTGACTATGTAGCTCTAATTGCAGTTTTTAGGTGGATATTATAATTTTTTCTGGGGATAAAGAATATTTTATGTTAAAAAATTCTTAGGAAATGATGATTAATTTTGAAATGTGTATGTTTTTAGAATTAAATTCGTTACTAGGATTACAACATCATGAAAATAAAAAATAAATTTTCATATTTCAAGAAAAGTATTCTAGGGAATTATTAAAAAAATATTTCTAAGGATGAATCCAATGAAGCTTCAAATGTTATTTCAGTGAGAGAAATGTTGTGTAATATTTATTCCATAATAAGAGTTAATCAGAACATTTTTCTAATGCTAATATGAATTATTATTTGTCTTATAGCCTCATGACCAGATATTTTTTATGGTGTGAATTTTGGTTCATAGTATCAAACTAATCTAAAAGAATCAAATATGTGGGATGAAAATAGGATTCTAACATTTTTCAATGTAACAAAATCACAAAGGTTTTTATACAAAAAAAACATTGGGACAATGTTTCATGGAAATGCTGATGCCGATTAAGTAGGAGATTGTAATGATATAAAATCAACCTCAGGAGGAAATTTTTTGATGTGTGATTCTTTTTTGGGATCTATTATTAAGAAATAATGTTTAGTATATTTGTGCATAAATGAATCTGAATATGATGCAGCTACTCAATCTTATATTCATTTTTTTATGAATGTTTAGCTAGATGATTTGAATTTAATTGTTTTGAAGAATCTTATTATTCATTATGATAATCATAGTGGAAGTCATATTTCATGGAATTTATCCAATATTTAAGATCAAAACACCTTTAAAAAATGTTTTAATTTATAATATATGATGTTGTTTTTAGTGATATTTTTCTAGAATATATCTTAATCAAGTATCTGGTCAAAGATATCTGTATAACATAAATGCTGAATGAATAGTTTGTTTAATTGATTTTGAAACTGTAATTTCAACCTCCCCCAAACCTTCATAAACCACAAAAGTAAATACCCCTCTATGATTTGGATTATGATGATAAACGAGGAGATAATTTATAATATTTATACTTTGTAATAGGATTTAACTTATCATTATTTTATGAATATAATATTTTGGTAATCTTATAATGGGGGATAAAAAAAGAAAAGTGAGTTATACAAAAACTGAGTGAAAAATAAACATGGGAGAGGAATAGATAATAAGCATGGGGAGTTTATCTATACATAGTCACAAAACATTATTTCTATTGATGGACAAAATGAATTGAAAAAAATTACTTTTTCTAGTAGTGTGGTGTTAGGAAAATCTATTACAAGAAAGGATACGATTTTATAAAAGTCAAAAAAATAAAATTATTTATGAAAGATAAGTTGGAAAGAATTATTAGAGTTTGGATTATTGTTAATGATGGTTGTAAAAAAATCCAATGGGGTAGATTAAATAAATTTTGTGGATTTTGTTTAACAATTTTTCATATTTTTTGACAACTAACACTATTTGTAAAATAATGTTTTTTTTTCTACTAATCTGACATAGTTCATCATAATAATGTTATTTTCTAGACACATGTTTCTAGACCCCATTTTTTTATTTGTCTACACCAAATAATGTATAAGTCAAGATGGTGAAGTTGATGATTAGAAACAAAATTTTATTAAATTACATCGCTATGACATTGCAAGTCATCAAATTCAAAATAATTAGAGGAATTTTTTTTCTGGTTTTCTATATTTTTCTAATCAAGGAAATAATGTAGTTTCTAAATAGTTTTGAATGATGATTCTGAATTCAGGAGTTAGAAAGATATCATTATTTATAAACAAAACCAAATGATTCATTGCTGATCAAGAATTTCTTAAAAATCATGAAAACACACATGAGAAAATCTTTTGAAAAAATGTTGGAGATATTTGAATAAATTCATATTTACAAACAATATACTCCCATCATAATGGTATTTCCATCATAATGGGAATTACATCATAATGAGCTGATAATGAAAAATATTTTGCTGAGCATGAGGAAGAAATAAATTATAATGGGATTTTCATACTAGGGAAACATATTGAGATTTTCATATTCAAATTGTTGTATAGTGATTTTCAAACTACGAGAACCATCATAATATTTTCAAACTCAAATTTTAATACTAGTTAAATCATTATAAAGTATTCATAATAAAGAATACATATTTATAATGAAATATAATCTGATTCACTGATAATGAAACAAAAATTTTAATGATATCATTACAACTAATACACACAAGAAACTCCATATGATTTATAAAGATTTCAAGTGGTCAGAAAATATTATAAATTTTGTGTAAATCATAGATAAATATAATTAGGTTTTAAGAAGTCAATGTTGATACATTTAATGTGATAAATTTTTTGAGATTTTGATATTTGAGTAGGTAGGGAATGTTTCCACATTTCACTCCATTTTTTATGAGTTTCTTATAGTTACTTACTATGATCATTTGTTCATTCCCATCAATAACATTCACGCAAAAGGTGAAGATCGGGAAAATTTGAAGTAACTGTTTCTATCGGATTGAATATGATTTTTATTGATCAATATAAGTGATGTTTGTGTTTTGAAGATGGAGAATGTCTTCATTTTATTGAATCATTGTATTGGGAAAATAAGATCTAGTATCCAACATTATCATACTCAAAAAATCGGATCTACTATCCAACATTAACATATTTAGAGAATTGGAACTAGAATCGTCATACATAGAAAATAAGATCCATGATATCGAATCATTACAGTGAAAAATCCAGAACCAATATCATAGGATTGAGAAAATATGATCCAGCAAAATTACCCTGAGGAGTCATACATAGCAATTGTGGAGAAGATTCAAAAAAGTATTGATTATATATTTATCTCAATTGTTTTATATGAAAAAATTAAAAAGAGATGATAGTCTGTATAATAATTTCTATTATGAAATATAAGGTATCTAATAGGTGATGGTACAATTTGTATTCACATCTTCTTAATAATGGATTTCTATAGACCCATTGGATTGGCTATATAAGGGATATAAGTTCTCACTCTGAGGTTGAACCTTGTAAATATTTCGTTCATTACATTATTTCCTACATTTTCATGGGTGAGTATTTCGTAAATTTTTGTTATGAAATAAATCATAAAATATTTTAGTGGTTTTGTTCCAAAATGTTTTTTAAACAATAAAAAGTAAACAACTGATTCACCCACCAATTCTAAGTTGTTATTCATTTCCGTGGTAATTAATATTCTTTTAAATATTTTTATTTATTAATACTGTGAAATTTATGGGCCAAATTTCCAACCGCACAATGTGGTTGATGGGGATTTTTTGTGTAGAATATATTTAATTTTACAAAAACCATTACATGTTTTTTTCCAATAAAATTAGTGAAAATGGATAACCACTAACAAATGGTTAATATAATCATTTCCCTAGAAGTATTATTCTTTGTGTGATAATACCAATAAAATAAATATGTGGAACAAAATGCATTTCTAAATAGTAATATTTGATGTCTTGTTATGCTATATGTGTGTGTGGATGGTTTTGATGGGGAGTTTTTCTGGTGGACGTGAAGAGGTGTTGTGATATGACATGGGTTGAAATGGTTAATTAAATAAATAATTTAATTGGTAATATGTTTTAAGAGGATTATGTTAATAAGTGAAATAATGAGATGGATGAATAAATTTGCTTAACGAATGAATTTGGATAGTTAATTTGAAATCCTAAAAATATATTTATTTGAAATTAAATGTGCCAAGTGGTTTTTAGAATTTTTATATAGTATTGTAATTGTATAGGTTGTAGAATAAGTGGGAATTCTGTGAAATGGTTGGTACCTTGGTTGTAAACCCATAGGACGAGATTTTGTTCTTTGATAATATGGATACATATATAACATGTATATTATTGTCATTTTCTTCATTCACCCCACCCTCATCGACAAAATGTATTGACACATGTATAGTAATACAATGGGTGTTTGTTCTAACTTTATGATGGGAGGATGGATACCTGTCTACCCACTCTGCCATACTACTATTTCTGAATATGAAAAATACTTTCACAGGAAGTGATAGACAGATTCCAAATGTGCCACTTTTTATTCTTGATGTGTTGATATGTGATGGGAAAAATTTGTTCGTGTGAGATGTGATGGTGTATTATTGTTTATGTGGGATGTGATGTGTTGTGATAGCCTAGTTTTGTGTGCGAAAGATGTGATGTTATTCAGAAGGGGTGAGAGTTCCACGACATATGATGTTGGTGTGTGAGAGTAGGAAATCAATGGGAAAGTTGAGTTGGGTACGCTATCATCGATGTGATTCATATAATATTATTATACATGGATTTGTTCTTTGGTGAGTGATCCATGGTGAGGTTGGGGTTTTTGTTAGTATGCATGTATAAGTTCAATTTGGTTCTCCTTATCTTCTCACAAGTGCATTACTATTATCTTTTCACATGTACATGAGAGGCATTGGGATTCTTAATTAGTATACATGTATTCTCACTGTACATATATAATACCATTTTCATGTCTCTAGGTGGACTCACAAGATCATGTTGGAAATTACTACCACAGACCTTGGAGTTGTTCTTATTTCGTATCCTTAGCTTTTATTTGGGATTTTCTTGAGACTTTTTCAATATCTTATTATCTTATACATCCATTGTTGGAAGGAATTTGGGTTTATGATTTTATATATACTATGTAGTATATTTGGTATATTTATCCTATCTCATCATACTATTTGTTACAGTGAAAAATACCTCTA
Source organism: Viscum album (assembly GCA_963277665.1). Taxonomy (NCBI): domain Eukaryota; kingdom Viridiplantae; phylum Streptophyta; class Magnoliopsida; order Santalales; family Viscaceae; genus Viscum; species Viscum album. Next base: position 956,457,720 of record OY728159.1, on the reverse strand, counting down.
TTTTATGATATGTTCAGAACCAATGGGCAAGACACCAATTTAGGTCCTACTAGAGGTGGGAATCAGTGGTAATTATAACTCCTTATATGTTGTGTTATCATTTTTGGGAGGGGGACATGAAAATATAGATTCAAAAAAAATCTATAAATTTCACTAATAAATTTTTATATTCAAATTCTATTGGTTCTGGTATTCCCAAATGATCAACACCAGAACCCTTTTAGTGGATATCCAATGGAGTCATTTTAATGAAGTGGTAATCACCTTACACGATGACTATCAATTATATTGTTCATTACCAACTGTAAATACATGTAATTTATCATTAAACAAAATTTATAGTATCCAAAATAATAATAAATTCTATATGAATTATGTAAAATTAGTAATACACCATCTTTCCCATCAAACAATAAGTAAAAGAATCACACATGCATACATAAGGCTTATCATCTCCACATAGCGATACAATTCAATTTCCATCACCATATATTTTCGATGGATTTTTTGATATGTTTATTTTTTATATATTATATAAATTAAACACATATAATTATATAATAATAATTACATGTCTATAGTCTTACCATCATGTCAATTAATAAATGATTATGTCTCTAGTTCATACATGTGGACTACCACTGCCATGAAGTGATTCTATTCATTTTTCATGTATATTTTACCTGGATTTTTATATAGATGAAATTAATCAATATGTATTATATATATTTAATATTAATTTTTTTAATAATTTTTAACTAAAATTTTTCTTTGGTTTGGTTAATACATTATAAAATAAAACAACATTTAAACATATATACGACCTACCATATCCATGAACAATGTAATTGTATTTTATTTCACTATAAATTATGGATTAATATTATTATGTATTTAATTAATACATATTCTATCTACATGGTGATAAATATTCCTGAGATGATGGAAAAAACATAAATCTGTAATGACTAGGGAAACTGAACTGATATACACATGATAACCAAAACATTTAACCCCAAAAGAATATGTTTTTATTAATAATTATCACAAAAGAGTTGTGAAATGTTATCAAGGTACTATATATGATATTCTAAACACGAAATAGAATCTTTTATTATATTATAATAAATATAAATATATAATATAATATGTTATAGTTATTTTGAACCAATGTGAACTCAATGTAATGGTTTAATCTAGAACCTCGCCATTATTTGAAATTATTTATCTTTTTTCACTATGAAAATATTCACCTCCATACCCATATCAGGTAAAAAAAATTATAATTTTTTTTAAAATTGTTGGATTATTTTAAAGAGAATTTTTAAACATTTTTTATTTTATTTTAAAAAATTCATGGAATCTTTTTCCATTTCCAAAATTTAGAACACGGTGAATTTTTAACCCAAACTTTTAATTAAATCATAAAACATATTTGAAAAAATGTATTTTACATTATTACTTATTAAATATTATTTATTAGATTCCATAACTTGGATCTTTTCAAAGATAATGGTTTCAATTAAAATTGAATATCACTTTAAAATAGATGATTTAAAAATTAAAAAGTCAATTATGTGAAAAACATTTCTAAGTGATCTTTTAAAATAATTTTCCATATAAGATGAAATTATATGATGATACATATTCATTAATTGGAAAATTATATGAGGATACAATATTTATTCCATTTTTGGATTATATATGATAATAATGAAAATTTAAAAATTTTATGGTACCAAATTATTTTCCAGCTGTTACATTTTGATGAATTGTTTATGAAACCCAATTCTTTTACTTGGGTATAGTTATAATGAAATGTCTGTGATTACCAATTCAGTTACATGGGTTATTCTATTAATATATGGTTTTGAAACCAATTTATTTTAATGGTTTTTTTATGATGATTGATTTATATTGTTTTGTAACACATATTTATAATTCTCATTTTAGGTTGGTTGGGCCCTATATCACCATCCAATGAATTAGTTAGCTATTAATATATCATGATATAACAAAGTATATAATATGGAATAAACCATGTTCAGTACATGAAACTATCATCAATGATTGTCTTTGGAGTTAAATTTTATTCTACATTGGTTAGGGGATTGATCCCATTCAACAGTGATAGCATTGGAATTGGTATATTGATACTAATGAAATGATTATCTATGATTATTTTTTATTCCAAGAATTTATTCCTTATTCATATATTGTGATGTCACGGTTCATGTTGTTTGATTTTTCATTGATTCATCACTATTTGAATAAAAATATTTATTCCATGAATTATTTTTATGATCTTGGATATTCATGGTATGATTTTCAAACATTATTATAGGATTATTTTACCATTGTTCCCATTACATTCCGTCATGATCATTGATGTCTTACTTGTATACCCTTACTAATAATACCATTCTACATTTTATTATGTATCCTTTTTACCAGTTATATTGAAATTTATTAATTAAAAACTTTTTATGAAGGGTTATAGTTATAAATAAATATTTGTGATAATATTTTTATACTTTTTGAAGAAGTTATTTATATTATTATTACAAATATACCTCAACGAAATTATTGTGGAATATATAAAAAAATTATTTAATTACTATTAACAAATTAAGGTGTAATATTTATATAAGATATGTATGGTTTACTTTAATTTATTGGCAGGGATCAGATCTATATTCAAAGGTAAAATATAAAATTTTTTAGGTAGTAAAGTCATATATAATATGATAATTACTTATGAGAGGATCAATATGACATCATAATAAAACATTAATCCATTACAAGATTAAATATATATTTTATAAGGGCTGTTTACCTCAAAATGTTAGGGATGGTCATAATATATAGTATGTGTTTGTTATAATGGTATTATTTTATTTTTTTAGTCTAAAAAAATTCTTAGAGTGATATAAAAATTATAGTATTGTTATTCAGAGGGATACCAAATCTATTTTTAAAAATAATATATAATTAAATTTGTAAGTGTAGTGTTTATATATTCACGTTATAGTGAATTTCCATTAGAATTTATAATATTTTCTATTTAATTAATTTCATGTTCATGAAATATAAATATGTAAAACAAAGTGTAATTATTTAAATAATTATTTAATATATAACAATCCAGAAGTTAATATTCTGTATTTAATTGAAATAACCTTTTAAAAAGTGTTCAAATTGAGAATGAAAAATAAAATTGATATTAGATATATATTTCAAATTTTTTTATTTAATTATTTATAATCAATAAAATTTTATTTTCATTCAGAATCATATAATTAAAATTTGATGGAAAAATTAAATTAATGTACATTAATATAAATTAATAACATCCATATAATTCTCATTAATCTATGTGGAATCTTAATATAACTATTCATTTTTAATAGAAAATAAAATTTCTAAAAACAAAGATTTTATTATATATAATAAAAAATTATTTTGAAAGAGAAATTTATAAATATCAGAATATCAATTTGGATTTATTATGATAAATTTTAAACTAGTATATAATAATAATAATATGGTGGATTTTTTTGCCTTTTCTAAAATCTGGTGATCTTCTGGTGAATATTGAAATGTACAAACATTACAAATACCATCCCATTTATGAAATTGTTAGGATATAGGTTTAAATTTAAAACGATTAAACACATTATTATAGAAAAAATATATATTCATGGAGTAATATGATTCATTTAAAAATGTAATTTTGATCATATAGATCTATGGTTTATAAAAAAAAATCTATGTAATGTTTTTTTAAATAAAATCAAGTCATGAAGATTCTTTATAATCATGAATTCATATAGATCCATTTTATTTTTTTGAAGAAATAAATAAGAAACCATTGGATTATCATAATCAAAATACTTCAATGACAATTATTTTAGTACATTATTTTTGTGTAAAATTATTTACATTTCAAAAGAATGTATTTTTTTAAAACAGTTCTACATTTAATTTTAGAAAAAATATTAAATATAATTTTTTTAGAAATTAAATAATAGAAAATTTATTCCATATTTGATATTAGAATTATCAATATTTTAAATAATTCAAATTTAAATTTTTTTTATCATGAATATTACTAATAGTGATAATATAATGTGGGCTCATTATATATTAATAGGGTTAGTAGTTCTTATACTAAAAGATAAGGTAATAATTCCTCATATGTTGGGTAAATTTAATTGGATGAGTGTATTTAAACGTTATCCTATCATATTTTTGAAAATTTAATTCCCTGGTTTAAATTCCATATGATTGAAATTTATTATATTTTAAATTTATAAATGTTTATATTAGTCCAACTCTACTAAACAAAAAAATGGATCCTTCCCTCTTCATGCCTTGACAAATAATTAACATTTTATCTCAACCATTCCTTACCAAAATACCTTCATAATTGTCCTTCAAATGCTAATATTTCATAGTATAAGAAAAAATACTATAGTGTATGCCATACTTTTAATGCAAATCATGTCATACTATTAGAATGTGACACATTTAATAGAATTATTTAATATTTTTATATTGGTATACCACAATTTTATATTTTATTTGTGTCCCTAAAAAAGAAAATAAATATATTTACTATCAATAAATTTTATTATGACAATGGATCAACTTTTTTATAACACCATTACATCATATAGTTAATGAAAACATCACTTATTCTCACATGTTGTATACCGAATTAAAAACTTGATGAATTACATTTTCATAACTACCACAGATGGATGATTATAAAGACAGATTTAATAGATATATATTATTATTTATATTGTATATTTTGATATTTAATGATAACATATTATATACATTCTTACCCACTGACAAGTTTAAAAATTAAAATGTCGCTTAGGCATACATGAGGCCTTCCACCTCCATGAGGTGATGTGATTCATTTTTATTATAAATCACATATGGATTTTCATAAAATTTTATTTATTGATTAAATAAGAAATTAATAATATCATTTTTATTCTATATGTTGAAACCGTGGACTATTTTTTTCATTTACTATAAAATATTATTACACTACTGAGAGATATTATCAAATTACACATCCATGATTTAAATATCTCTTTTTTAATTAAAAATTATCATATATTGTTTAAAATGTATATTTAATGAATTAAAATAATATTTTGGATATATTTCATGTTCTTTTGGTGATGAATCAATGACCAGGGTTAATGTTATAAAATAATCCATTCAAAACATGCATTAGAAATATGATAGTTTACACCAAAATAGTCAATGTAATAATGAATTATTGGTGAATTTTTAAGAAGATACGAGTGAATGGAATATAGTAACATAAATTTAAATAACACACACACAGACACACACACACACCCAGACACACACACACACACACACACACACACACACACACACACATATATATATATATATCAAATTTTCCTAAATTTCTTATATCGATGGCTAGAGTATATATTATGAATTCTAGTATATCAGGTAAGGAATTTCTCATCTCAGTGACTTTCTATAAGATATGTTCTATATCCAAAATGAACTATACTTTCTATATAACATTTACTTGAAAAGAATGAATTTTATGATCATTTACTCAAAATTATATGGATTTAATAATCCATAAATGGTTTTTTCCTTCATATTATTTTAATTCATTTTATTCTAAAATAATAATGATTAGATTACATTATGAATTTATTGTTAATAATTATGATTCAATTTCCATTGTGAGGAAATAAATTTGTTTTCACCCATAAAAATAATTTTTTTCCTCTGGTGGTTCCATGTTTTTTCAAGAATTCATCATATATTCCCTCTTTTGGTGCTCAAAAATTCAAATTTTAGTTTTTTATAAAATTCCCTCATTATTTCTAATTTCGTAGTCGTCAATCCTTCTCTTTCATATACATATTTTTTAGAACTATATTATGAAATTTATTATCTAATATAAAATTATATATAATGTTTTATTTAAAAAAAATCACATTCTATAAAACAATAATATAATATATTTATCATTATTTGAATGGGTAAAGTTTTTAATCAATTATAAAAGAATGAAAAGAATGTTTTTTTATGTATACATTAATAACATATTTTAAAATTATCATGAAATTTCATCATTATGATTCCTCATATACATGGTTCCATTGTTTTACTAGTAAAATCATATTTCCATTTTTCATGAAATATTTAATTTTAATATTTTACAAAATTAAAGGATATATCTTCATCTTTATGGGCATGTTTTAAAGGAATTTTAAACTAATTTCAATTCTCTATTAAATTTATAAAATGATTTTTATTATTCATAGAGTATATGAACATTTGAAACCAAAAATATATTTTCCCTAGATGAACAATGATGATGAAATTTAATGATGTTTCCAAATTTTTTTTATTTCTGATGTGAGGATGAAGCTTTGAAGGATAAGTAAATTTTGTTTTCATATATAATGTAGATATACAATAAATCAATATGTGAATGGTGGCCCACCATGTCACTTGAATAAATGGGTTAATGTTTTATATCTCATGATATTATAATATTTGTATGTGGAAATTATATCAGTTTTGTATGTCAATATTTTTTTTCATGGATATTATTTTCATTAGAATGGTTTATATGTTATTGGGTGAAGCTGATTTTTAGTAAGTATGATCATAAAATTTTCTGTGGTCATTATTTATATTAGTTATGTTCATAATATCTTGACATTCTATGTTTATGTTTATTCCATCAACCCATTACTTATTCTTATGAAATGAACATCTAGATAAATATAAATTATTTATGATTACGTAATCTTATAACTATTGTCATCTGACATGATAAAAAATACACCATGACTCATTATTTAAGTACACTGATGTTTTGGGTATATTTTATCATTGTATAATGATGAGCACATACCTGTGTTCTAATCTTATTATCAATTCTGATGATGAATTAACATATCTCATGTTAACAATTATTGATAATATGAACTCACACATTCATATCTATAAATTTCTATATGTTAAAAAAGAAATTTTTAATTATGAATTAAATTTTGAGGGTATCATTCTATATACATTTTGTTAAATATTCAAGAGTTATTATGTAATTAAAATTTCATTGTATAATTCGTAAAATTAAAAAATGATGATAATGAAATAATTTTTTAATGTGATGGGTTCATCGTTGTTGTGTAATACTCCAAACTAAAAAATTAGTAATTGTGTAAGAGAATCATTACATGTTATTGAAATTGTAAATATGAAAATTTATGTTTTCATCGCATCAGATGATATTATATAAATTATTTAAATATTATGCTTCTAAATCCAAACCTAAGAGAATGGGTTTTTTGATTTCTCAAATTCAAAAAGACCATGTGTCTTCAATTTGGTTATAATTGAATCCTTTTATATGTGCCAAAATAGGGCCTTTTCATTGAAATTGTATGTCACATAAATTGTAAAGAAGGAATCACATCAATGATTGGGATGTAGGTTATAATAGATTATTGATATGTTATGGTATAAATTTAAATAAAAAAAATTTCTTATATAATGTCATAGTGTCATGTTAATGTTGATAAATTCAGTATAATTTATGTTAGAAATAATTAATCTTATTAACCTTGTTTAAATTTATTCCACAATAAATATTATTTTATTGAAAATATAAAATGATTAATTTTACTATGTGACAACATGGTGATTCATGAATTTAGATAAAATTCATTAATTTAATTTTTAAATATGGGATATTCTCATTAAGAATAAATATAAATACATATGTATATAGATATTTTCTTATAGAAAATCGTCTTTTTATACATTAGATATTTTAATACATATTTCATATTAATTAATATTTAAATTAGATTTAATATAATTATTTATATTTATAAAAATAATATTAGTGTCATCATTTAAAAGGGATCAATTTCATTTATTGAAATGAAAAAAAATATATAAAAAAAATACGTTTAAAAAATATTATCTCGGGGAAACAAATATTTTTAATGGTAACCTATTTTAAATTTAAAAAATGAAAATAAACATGGTTCTAAAATTTTATATTCAAATTTAAAATATGAAATAAATTTTATTAGACCGACTTTTTAAACATGGTACAAAATAAAATTTTTATATTGGAATTAATATCTTAAAAAAGACACTTTTAGAATAAATGTATATTCTATAAATATAAAAATCATATAATATTATTTAGAGTAACAGTATATGGTTGTAAATAATTTTATATATAATTCAAATTCTATTTGATTGCATGTAGAAAATTAAAATTTATAAAACATTCCAAATATAAATATATTATTATTTTAATGATAATTGCATGTTTATATCATCGTATCTATTAATTACATAACCACTCAATGTCTTACAGAATAACCTATGTATAAGAGAGACAATAATGAATTTTCAAAGGAGATGATTCATCTATTATGGTCTTTGTAGTGATTTCTTTGACCTTTAATGTCTCCCACAATTAATTTCTCTCTAGTTTCACTTGTTGGATTTATTCCTTAGAATCATCTATAGATTTTTAATAGGAAATATATCCGATAAAATCATAAAGAATTGATCATAATATAGTATTATTATATTATGAGATTATATTAAATTATTTATATAATGATTTCATGAAATAGTTATTTATATATATATATATAATAATTGAATATCAATGTTATATAAATGCAATTTGAATTATACTAATTTTTATTTTTAATTTGGTGTTTCTTATACATCATTCTATTGTAAATTTGATGTATTATATTTTATATGTTGTTACAAGATGATAAAATAACGTACAATTTTACAACATCCACAATAGATAATGAAATTGAATAACTACCAAATTATCTCCCAGATTTTCTTTGTTTTCCTTTAAAGACATAAAATATACAGATATCATCAATTCACACAATAATGAACTAATCATTTAACACATGGAATACATAATTCTTCATTAATATTAATATAATTTATGCATTCATGAAACAAAATTGTATATTCTGGAAGTAATAGTATCTATAATGGAAGCTAAATGTAGTCTTTGAGATGTCACCATACTCTACATGAATCATACGATATTCATTCCAAATATATTTTATCATTAATCAGCTTTATACAATCCAATAATTTTATAGATTATGAATCCAAAGAATATGATATCATTAATTTATTGTGTCAATATTAATGTGATGATAAATAATTCAAATTTGAAAACACCCCTAATTTTGTTCAAAAACATGACTGGGTCTTCGAATGACAACACACTAGTATAGAAAAAAATTCATTTATGTTGATCAATTATCTGAATATAAATCTCTTAAGACGTAAGGGAAAATATATTATACATGATCATTGTTATTTGAGTGACTAATTACCTTGTTCATGAGAGATTACATCACATTAGTGGAGGAGATTAAGTAATGAATAAATAAGGCATTGAATGATTAAGTGATCATGTTGGACAGAAAGAACATTTACAACTCACATAAAATCGAAATCATGCAATGAATACCATTGATGAAGTGGTCGAAAAGGGGAAAAAATTATAGAGGTGGTGAAATACGGGCCTAATTTTTCCTTCTTAAAATTTGATACACCTCCATCTATATGGATCATCATGAAGAGAATGATTTTTCACATTTCAGATAATCAAGATATTATTGATGAATATGTGAATCTATATAGGATTTCAATCATCGTACTTGTTATTTTTCACAAAGGTGAGAAATTATGAATATTTAATGATCTTACCATGTGGATTGATGAGATATGGGTTTATCAAAACTAGAGAATGGTGGATATGGGGAGGGTTGTTATTATATAATCATCCCCTCTAATGAGTTCAAGCACATGTCTTGGATCTTCCTACCATTAACCATGAATCAAAGTTTACTAATAATTCATGTGTAGGAAAAGAGGTTTGATCTGAATAATGTATGGTTTTATCATTTATAGATATGGATTAAGATATATAGGTTTAATTGGTTATATTGGAATCTAATGATTTTATGGGATATTTATCCATCAGTAGGAATTTCAATATTGATGGATAGGAAAATGGATAATCCACTATTTAAGAATTATATGGGAGTTATAATTAATGTTTATATAGCCCCCAAATTAGACGAAGAATTAGTACATACCATTAGAGATGATAGCATGAAACATGAAATTAAATATGAGAAGAATACAGAATTTGAAATGAATTGATGGAACATTGGTCAAATCTCTTATGAATGAAAATTGAATTAGGAGAGAAATTTTTTATAATATATAGTTCATGATTATGTATATTACCAAGTAATTAAAGGAATAATCAAGATGTTCCCTTCCCAAACAAATATTAACATGGGTAGAGGGACCTATAATGGTGGTGATCATTTAGATGGGAAGTATTCTAAAATCCCATATGCTAAAGTTGGTATGTTTTCAACTCCTCCTTGATATCAAGATAATGATTTAGTTAAGAGTAATAAAATTGTTGACTCCAAATTTGGGTAGATCTTAAAATCCCTCATGTAATGATTCCAAATAATGAGTATATTGATATTAATATTTTTGTGTTATGGTACCTAATCATTTGGAGAAATAAAATGAAAAGGATGTGATTAATATTTTTAATTAATAACGTATTTAAAACATCTATGATTTTAAATATCATCCTAAATTGACATATAAGATTCCTTCCCTCTATAAGAGGACATATATGTTCTTGAATCAATTTTTCTGATCATAATAGAGGTGTTATGGATGCCACACAAGATTGTGTACACACTGATAGATAACATACATTAGTACAAACAAAAATTGTCATTATTGATGGTGGATCATGGAGTTACTCACGTATAGGGCATGACTTTGTGATTGCACTAGCAATGCATGAGTCTTGTGAGGTACATGTGGTTATGTAGGAGGATCTTGTATCTCCCCATGAGTTACCCCATATTGATGAGTTTTCTTATAGGAAAACCCTATCTAATGTGGTTTTGAAATACATGGAATAATTATTATAGGGGGAGGCTACTCATTCAATCAGGGGTAATGAGTTTGCACCTCAAATTGAAAGTGATATGACTCTTAGGGATGACTCCTTGATGGTGCATACCCATGATGTGAGTGATGGGGAATTAATGGAAACAATTATAAAATCTTTTGATGATAATATAAATGTTTCTGTACATGATTGAGCGACCTATATTGTCCATTCAGATAGACGATTATATATTAGGATTCTAGAATGCCCTCTCATGTGAGAATTTATCACAGTCAAATTCCATACAGACACAATTTTTATCATTAAGTTGCACCATCTGTGCAGCTGACTCTAAGGATAGACGACTTCATGAGTAGGCATATGCCCCATAAAGCCCCAAAGTTTTAACACAATGATTATTTTCAGTAGTAAATAATGTTGGATAAAAAATGAAATTTTTGTGCATCCATATTATTTTATGAAGAATGTAAATGGAAGAGGGATTAATGTAAAAGGTGAAAGGGGTACTTTTAATGAGGAAAGGCCCCGAACAAGGAGCCAAACCCTTCTTCAATAATAATTATTAGGGGAACTATCAAGGTCTTGGGAAAATCCCCACATCCAAGGCCCTAAGACATTATATATTGTTCAACAAGACATTGATAGTTTTTACTGAAGAACACAAAATATATTTTAACAAATGGAATTATTTTAAGTGGTCGTCCCATGGTTAATAATTTTTTTCTCAAAACTATCATGATCATAACCTTGATAAGAATTGGGAATTTGTGTAAGGGTGAATACAGGTTACGTCTTATATTAGGAAAGCCCAAAAAAATTTCTATTGGGAGGCAATCAAGGATGTAGTATTATAATTTAGGTTTGTATATATCTTAATCCTACATCATAATAGAAGATAATATGAATGATCTGGAATCATTTTTTGGAAATTGTTTCAAAATGGGTGGTTATGATTTATGTCAATACATTCGTGTAACCTGATAAAGAAACTAGATTGATCATCAATAGAGATGCCTCTTCTGAATTTTCCTCCTTCATTGATCAATGTCATCTTGAAGAAATATCACTTGTAGGGGAAGATTTTACGTGATGAAAGTGTACCTTGTGTGGATGATAGTCCGAAAAATATGACCTATGTTTTGATCAAATGCATGACGACACTACTGACTCTAGTATTTTTATTTATGGTTAATAATCCTATTTGTCTTCATCAATGAGGAATTATCTATATCATTAATTCAATGGAACTATTAAAAACTCAGATATATTTAATTAATAAAATATAATGTTAATTATTGGTGGAGTCTTTTGCTGGATAGTTCTTTACAAATTTGTGACATACCTACCAACCCGCTAGACAACTTATTAGATGATAATCCAGATCATAGATACAACATTAATGTCATTGTGGTTCCTCAGGACAATATGGAAATTCAAAGTTACTATTTAATGTATACTTATGTTATCATATGGAATCCCAATATGAATGGACACATTAAAACTAAAGAGTTCTATAATATGAAATTCAGTGGTTCTGCCCAAAAACTAGTTGTATTAAAAAATTGAATGATCTTTTTTTTAAACTTTTATGATACTCATACTCTAGAGAATAAGGAGGAAAAGGTTTCCCACAAATGATCTACTGAGTAGGGTTGGATAATGCATTGTATCTACTAGTAATTTCTACTTCAATGATGCTAAAAATTTACCACACGTATTCATCTCCTGACCTTTTTCCATGAAACTATAGAGCTACATTGGTGATATTTTTATCATTGACTTAAGAAATCATAGGAAGCTTGTTGAATTATTGGTCAGTAACACTAAAGATGGATGGAGTTCCTAGATTTGGAATATGATTAATATTATTGTAGAATATATTAGAATGTTCTCTTGGAAGTTCAAAAAGGGATCTTGTTTGACAAAAATACACTATATACTCATGTTGGTGAATTTCTAATTCATAGAGACATATATGTTGCTACATCCACAAAATGTATATCAAGGGAAATAACTTCTCAGACCATCACACACTTCGGTTTTTTGGAATTTCATGTAGGTTTAATAACCTAGTTATGATCAACTATATAAAATGGATTCTACCTAATTTACCGCATAAAAAAGATATTGTTCATGGATATGAATTGGGATTGATGTGATTATTTTGTTGTGGTGGTGTCTTCTCGATGAACGATCACTTTGTCAAATGTTTTTTTTCATAGTTTCAATGGGATTGGAAATGGATATGAAGTTGAACTATGGGACATTATTTATAATGTCAAGCACACTATTTATCATAGTTGGAATATAGTTTGGATCAAATCAGACAATAAAATTGTAGTTAATTCTCTTATGTTGAGGAATATGGATGCTTCATGGATACTTATACCATATTGTATTGAATGTCGCAATCAAGTTAATAATCTTAACATATGGGACACATGTGTTTATAAAAAGGATAACTAAGTGGATGATGCCATGTCAAAGTGGTTTGATATGGAAATGGCCACCATGTGGTATTCTAAGACTCATGAGTTCTATGTACCTTTGGTGGAGTATGACCTAAGGATAGTTCCACATTCTTGAATTGGTCAATACATTTCTTTCAAGTAATATTATAGTCATATTTTTTCATTAATAAATTTTATGGATGGTCTAAGTGGACCAAAAAAATTTTGTAGTATAAAAATAATTAAAATTATATCTCACATCATGGGGGAGGTTTCAAAACCTACCTTGGAAAGATATTAGTGTACCCTTTTACAACTATGGGATACACCTCTGGGTGAGCCTAAACTAAACTGGACATTTATACAATCATCATGGATGATAAAAAATACTTGACCTAAACCCATCGAATGGAATTTCCTACCTATAAACATGACATTATCTCCATAATTATCATTAAACTTAATCTGTCACAAAATTAAATGACTAATTCCTTAATCTAAATAAAAAAATCTATATTGAGGATATTTTCTTTTATTTTTATATGTAAACAATGGAAGTCGCATTAGATTGATTCATCCATTGAGTCATCTAACAATTTATATTTCCATAACATAATCTATATTAATCTTGATTAATTTATGTCAATCTAATGGTGAATAGAATACAATCCAAATTATGTTTCATTTTATGTATATGTGTGGTTTATATGATGTATTTTATATCTCTGTAATCAACTAAATCATATAACAATATAGAATATAAAAAGATAATAACTCACAAGACATCTAGATCACCAATAAATGAAAATTATAATGCTATTATATTATTATATCCTACATTATATCACCTAAGAAACTATTAATGAGCACAATTATGATAGATCTTTGTCCTTTTCACTATAATACAAGGAAATTCATTGGGAATTCATTTACCACCCATGTCCCCTCTTTGTTGATCCAATGTTGGAGAACCCAAATATTACTACTAACAATAAATATAATAGTAAAATTATCAATCGAAAAGAATTTGACTCCACATTGACTATTAAAAAATGGTTGGAACTAGATGTATTGATGAAAATGAGCTTTACATGAAAAAACTTTTTCCCAAATCTCCTAAAAGGTATTAAGAACTATCCACCCCATGAAATGTATTACATATGGCTGAAACATTCTCCTCATACAGTGATTCATATAATTACAAGGGAATTATTTATATTTGGATACAATTCTTCGCTAACTTTAGTCAAAGTGAATACCCTTTATTAATAATCTAGTACAATACATAACCCACTAAAAAATTATTTTCATCACATAGTCCTCAATATATATAGGAAAATTGAACTTGTTAACCGAACTATATATCTCAAGATTAAATATTCTCTAATTTCCATTACATATTATCAATATATTGAGAATTTTTTATAAACTAATTAATAAGTTTTTTATACAATGAAATATTATAAGACAAACTTGTACTTATTTGGTGGATAATATAAATATTTAATAGATAATAATCATTCATGGATGATAAAATTAACTCATTCTAAAACTTATCACCGAACATATACTATGATAAAAATAAACCATTGATATCACCTAGAAATAGAAACCACTACTTTTGAGCTTCTCCCCAATGTATGATAATAAAAAATAAAACATTACATTCTTACCTAACATTGATTATTCCTTAGAAAATATCTTCTACCTCTAATAAGGACGAATCTATTAATCTAAAATAGATTCCTAAAACCCCTACTTGACCAGATAATGAAATGACTAGAAAATATACCATTATGTCTTGTCATCATCTAATTACACTCAGTCTTGGTCTATTAGAATATCATGTTCAACATCTTATGTGTGAACCCAACAAGGACACTGAAGAGGGTAATTACATTTCATATAGATATTAGTTAGAAAAAACTGAACATAGAATATGGATTTTAAATAATTAATTTAATTAATAAATTTATCCATTACAATTTTCAATGAAAATTTAAAAATAGGTTAATAAAACTATGATACATCATCTTAGACGTTGTATAAAACTGATAATTAGTATCAAAACATGTATATTTCCAAATAAATAATTTTTCCTTATATAAAATCAATGGGTACCCTAATATAGCATGTCATATATACACTCACATACCCACATATTATCTTATCTTCAACTCATATCATTACTCTACCATATCATCAAACCCTAAAAAACACCAATTACAATTCTCTATATTATATCTCAACAAAAAAAGTTGATAAAAGTCATTCATAACACCCATCAACATTGGTAACCCTCTATTCCATATAGTGAAGATGGCGATGACACCTCAATACCACTACATGTTAGACAAAGTTTAGTGACCAGAACATAGGTAATAAGATATATAATAGTGGATTACAATAAAAAAATTATAAATGATAACAGATAAGATCCACTATTAAACTGCACCAGATCAATATATATCCATTAAAAACACATGAAATTAATGTCCTATAATGAGTAAGTACAAGAAATACTAATAAAAATTCCTTTTGATAATTATAATTCATTATTATGATTTTAGTTTAATTATAAAAATATTAATTCTTAATACTGTATAATATTTTGGAATATTGATTTACTTTTCATGGATTTTTTATATTATAAAATATTGAGAATTAAATTATTATTTATGTAATTATAATCAACTATTACTATGATAAGAATGATTAAGTATTGAATATAGAAAATTTATATTTTCCTTTATGGTTCCATTGAATATAGGTTTTCAACAAAAATCATTATTCGTTGATTTATGAAAGATGGTTGAAACAATAATGATGTTGATGTTGTTACACATAGTGACACATAGTTCATGATGTAAAAATTATTTATTGTTAAAATCATCCATTTATTCCAAAATTCATATTATTATTGACAATAACTAAAATAATTCCACTAAACATTTGATGAATGAATTACACCATGATTGAAATCACCTTCATAGATATTAAATTCAAGAAATTGGTGATACTTGCATAGTGTGTATTCTTTTTATAGACATTATAGTAATTTGAAATATGTGAATATGACACTGGAAAAACCATAGATGATTTTTTCTAAATCATTTCTGACTATGAATCATCAAAAAAATTTGTTTATGAAAAGTATATAAAAATATATGAATCATTTAAATGAAATTATATAGGATTTAGAGCCAAAATAGATGATATCTAACAAATGAGGTTTCCATGATCTCATAAGTCAATTTTTACATGGAAATTATTGTGTATATCTCGTTTCGATTTAATAATACATTATCAAGTTTTAAGATTTTGTAACTAATTATAACACACCACAATGTATGTGGAAAATATTCATAGAAGAATTAGTAATACGAGAATCCATAAAGACCTCATTGCATGATCATCATGTTAGATACAAATTTTGAAAATAGAATGTGTATAAATATTAATGTATGGTTTAATCATTTAAAAAATTATTGAATGGGTTTGAAAAAATCTTCCAATACATTAATAAGGATGGAGGTTCTCAAGGGAAAAACATTTCATACTGTGACATGTATTCTTCAATAAAAGGTTAGGTCTAAAAGAGTTTAAATGCATCAGAATTTCATCAAGCATTTAAACTATCTGTAGATTTTTTTAAAGTCAATTTTAGTATAATTTCATCTATAAATAAGTTTTTTATTCATCAAATTATTTCAAATTTATATAATTTATTTTTTGACATCTATGAATTATTATTCAAGAACATTTTCTCAAATCATATCAATAGTTGAATTCTACAAGTGTGGTTGAGATAATGAATTTCATATATAGTCATCGACTAATGGGATGAGTAATTTAGAGTATGGTATTATAAGAATTAATGAATTTATAATTTCAATCATGAACGATAAGGTAAAATAATAAATGAATTGGAAGTAATTTTTATTTTATATATTCAAAATATATATCTTTGAGAGGATATTGGTGATAGGAAATACAAATAAATTTATAGAATTTACCAATAATTAATAGTCTATGTTAATATTCAATACAAAGATTTGAGTGCAATGAATCTATGATTAGTGGATCTTCCATATCATTGTATTTCTTTGCGTTTTGGAATATATAACTAAAAACAAATAAAATGTTGATAATATCAGTCAATGATAATGTCAAAAATATTATTATTATATGTGTATAAATTTAAAAGATCATACACTATATTTCAATTATTAAAAACACGATTCATGGAATAAATCATTATCATTTCAAAATAAATGAATCATAATGATGATAATTATTTATCAATCCGTCATAAAATATTACATCATTTCATAAGAGGGTTGAAACAACGTAGGTGAGGAACCTTCTCATATGTCATTATTAACGACCAAGACCATCAAATAAATGTTGATTATGAACCCTTATATTTTTTTAATTTAAAAATAGATCTGAAATCGACACATACATCCTTTAATAGAACAAGAACAATGACTTTTTACCTTAATTGATCAAGAAAATTGTATTGAATACCATAATTAGTTTATATGATCTAACACATTACCCAATGAAATTTTGTGACATATAATTTATTTCCCTCCCATCACATAATAAAAAAACATTTGTGAGTCTTTGTATCATAATTAATTCATTATATCATCATATCATTTCCTAAAAAAAGAAAATAGTTTTAATAATCATTTCAAATATTCCATAAATCATAACAGATTAAAAATAAATGGGATTGATAAATATATCATTATCCTAAACCATTCAGATAAATAATAAGTATGGTATTATAAGATCACATCTTCAGTAAAACATAATTAACAACAAATGAAATATTCATAGGTCCAAATTCATTTAAATGACTCATTGGAATATTTTATGGGGAAATACTATTTTCAATTTGCAATCATTTATCTATAATATAGTAATTTACCAATTATTAATGGAAACATTTTGCTTATAATGAACCATGAAAACAAGTAATATAATATTAAATGATTTGATAGGTTATAATAGTGATAAATTTTATCCATGCTGAATATATTAAATGAAATATATTTTCCACAATCGTGTAAAAACGAAAAATGTACATCATTTGAAAAGAAATATTAATTTTAATTAATTTTTAAAAATTTAATTAATGTGTAAAATTAATATAAATATTCATAATATAATATTGAAAATAGATTCAACAAAATTAAAAACATGGGTATAGATGAAAAATGAATTTTGACCAATGTGATAAATAATAAAGGTTATCATTAGAATTTATCATTCTTTATATTGAGTATATAAAGTGATTAAAATAAATGGATATATTTTTTTCAAAATATGTAACTCTAGGATAAAAAATGACGTGATTATTGAGTATTAGAACATAAAATTTCCTCATTCTAAAACATAATTATTAAAAATATAAATAAACAATGAGATTACAACATAAAACCATTTCCCATTTGGAAAAATTCAAATAAAAAAATAATTAAAGATATAACAAAAGATGGATATTTATATACCCATTATTTTTAAAATAATAACTATTAAATTCACTCAATGTAATTTTATACATTAAATAAATTTGACTTGTTGTAAATGTGGAATGTTTCTTACATAAGTTAATGTGAGATAAAGATCATTTACCTCATGTTCGACTCCCTTCACACTTTTTGGTAATTATAGTATAATAAATAATTTTTTAATACATATATTATATATAAATTAATAAATTTATCAAACTAGATATTATTTAATTTTATCCTTTTATCACCTAGTAATTTGTTATTATTTATTAAAACCACTATTTTTGGTGATAAAAGCATCATTTTTCATTTATGTTTTTATTTGGATGTCTTGTTCAATATAATATGACTATCATTAGAAAATATATATAATGTTAATAATGTTATAATTATCAAACAGATATATATATATATATATATATATTCTTCTATAATTTATTTGGATGAGAAATTGAATTAAACCATTTAATGGAAATGTTATGTCAAAAGTATACATGAATACTATCTTCACATTTTTATGAATTGAAAAAAAGAAATATAATTTTTAATACACTATTATAAATTCATTATTAAATCACATATTCAATATTTTTTGATTTAATATTTCCTTATTAACTTACATATAAAGTATAAATTTAAAACAAATCACATCGCTTCATTGAGGCAACAGTCCACACATATGTACAAGCGACAATATCCTTTTCCACAAAATTGTATGGTAAGAGGGTAGAAGATATATTATAAATTAGAAAAATAATTATATCTTAAATATCATATATATGCTATATATCTATAAATATATAATTATATGATTATTGGTGATTGAAATAAATTACATCAGTTTGTGAGGTGGTAGTTTGTCATGCACACGGTCGATGATTTCATTTACCATTTCATACAAGTGAAGCTAGATATAGGATATGAAATATAAATAATATATTACATTTATATGGTGGATAATTATGTTATTAGAATTTAATTATTAATATTTAATTGAATTTTCTATATAAATAACTAATAAATAATGATCTTTGTGAATACAATTGCATTCACTTAAAAATACCAACTTTGCATCTCTTGATATACACCCTAGAATTGGTATTTTTAGAGACGAGATGAGTTTGAACATGAATAATGTATATGGAAATGATTTATTGTGGTTTTTATGGGGATAAATGGATTATGATATGTGAATAAATTAGTTTTTGAGGTAACCAATTATATTAGTGGTTAGTGGAACACTTCGAATTTTTCAAAGTTAAAAAAATGTGAAAGACAAATTCTTCTGAAATGGATTAAAATTGTAATATTATAAAATCATATATGTGATAATTTATAAATATTTAAATATAATATGTTTTAGACATGTTTTTATGTTATTTATACCATTATCCTTTTAGTATATCATACTGGTAAACATATTGGTAGTTTTAACATCGTAAGATATTCTTAAATTTCATAAAATTTAATATGAAAAAAAAAATTATCTTCAACAAAGTAACAGATAGTATTTTTTATTATTTAAAATAATTACACATTTATATCAAATTAAATTCTAATATGAGGTATAATTTTATTAAAAAGTAAATTATCAATATTTATGAAAAATAATTTTTCCAAAGTGAAGTTATCTTAAGTATATATATTATTTAAATAATAATTTTACAAAAAAATGATTTCTACTACATAAGATAAAATATTAATATTATAATTTTAATTATTTTAGTTATAAATATAATTTTTATAAAATATGTTACTTCTTAAATTCTTTATCAAAAATTAAATTCTTTAATTAAAATTAGTAAATTTAATATTCATCAAAAATTTAATCTTTTCGGGAAATTTATAAAAAATCACTATATGCCATTTTTTAAATTCTTATTTAAAAATTTAAAATCAATTTTCAATGTATAATTTTTAAACTTGTAAAATAATTTAAAATAAGTGAGAAAAACATGAGGGAACATATTTTCAGAATAAATATAGTATTTAGACTAAAAGTAGATTTATTTTTATCCCACACCAAGTAAAAATAATAAAATAATGAGAAAACATGTGATTTATTATATAATATATAAATATAACCAAAAAAACTATAACTATCTAATGTATTTCTTTGTTAAAAAACACATTGTGAATAATACCTTGACATTTTAAAATAACATTATGATCAATAGTGTACAAAACACATAACTCTTTGTCTAAAAAAACTCAAATATAATGTAAAACTAAATTAATATAATGGAAAAATTAATATTTAGCCACTTTATTTTTAGTTATGAAGATCATTATATATATATATATAAGACATAAAAAATAAATATTCATTTTTTAATTCATTGTAAAAAAGTAATTAATAATCAGTATGTTAATTTAATACTTCATAAACATGTTTTCATCAACAAAATAATTTGATTTCTTATTGAGAAGAAAAAATATTAATTAAAAAAATTATATTTTATAAAAATAAACCATTGTTTTGAATCATCATATGAATATTAGACATTATTGAAATATTATGGATTTTTCTAAAAATAATTATTTTTCTGTGATCATTAAACTACATTTATTTTTTATGAAAACTATATTTTTATCGTGGATTGAAAAAAAAATTATGTTTTAAAATTATTTTACATGAATATTTGTTTCATTATATTATTAATAATACAATTATATTCCATTGAAAAAACATTGTGAAATAATTTTCTATAAAAACATATTTTTTACATAAAATGTCCTTTTTATGAATGAATTATTTTTGCTGTGTATTATGTTATGATGGTAAATTAATTGCTAACAATTATATAAATGGAATATGTAAAATTATATTCTATGTTGTGTTTTGAAAAGGGGTAAATATTTTTAAATATTCTATTTTTATTATTGGTCAATATTTAAATTAACAAGGTTAAATTTTTCACCTCATAATGGGAAAATTATGTTAATCTAGATTAAAATGAAGTGGTATGATCATAATGTTTCATTTTAATTTGTATTGGATAATGTTAATTATATTGTTTTCACCTTAGGATTGATTTGTATTTTTCAAATGGATAATAATCAATTAAAATACAAATATAATATTTAAATAATTGATTTAACAAAATGATACTCTATTGAATTTAAATATCTCTTATGCTTCTATTTTGGGAAAAAGAAAAGTTTTGATAAAATAAAAAAAAATATATTTATAATAATAAAATTATTTCCATGATGAAAACTTATTCATAACTCCTTGGTATTAAATAGTTACCAAAATTGACTACACTAAATTTAAACACTGTGTTTTCAATTACTAAAAATTGAAAATAAATGTTATTAAAAATATTAAATGTGATATAATTAGAAAAAAATATATTTTTTGATGTATTTCAAAAATACCAATAAAACATTTTGGGAATTTTTAATTTATTCTATTAAAATTACACCATTGTTTCAATATACTAAACTCAATTTAAATAAATTGTTGTAAAAATTACATTAATGATATTTTATAATAATAAATATTTTTATTTAATGAATTAAATTCATAGAAAACATATATTTATAATATTTGAATTTATATGTATTTAAACACCATCCATGGTATATTAATGGGTCTTTTAACATTTTATTGTATCGTTATTAACCCTTAAATGGTTAAATTCACTAATATTAGTATAACTGTCAAAATAGTTACAAGAGGGGATCCTAATTGAAAATAAGGTTGAAAAGTCCCATAAAATTTAAAGAGTTTATTTAATGAGTGAATATAAAATATTAATAATGTTATATTCTAGTTATATCATATTGAATCCTTCTAGGCATGAAAAATTATTTACATTAAATTTATACTTTATGATATTTAAAGAAATCTTATCCCTACTATTATAAATGATAGAACTCCATCATAATAATTACACCACATCAATATATATATCACAAAAAAACATTGAAATTTCTATTATGTAAATAATAAAACATTTTATATGGGTTTTTTTATTTTTAGTAGAAATACCTGTTGTATATTAAGATGATATCTAATGGATGTCTATCGAGGAATAGGCAATTTCCTTTACAAAATCAATCCGGTTTATTTCTTATTTTACAACATACTAATGAGATTTACCCATAATTAAATAATTAATCCAAAATAATAAATATAATTTGGTGTTATTATTAAAATCGAAAAACCATATTCTATCTCTTTTTCATCATATAAAATGTGACAATGTCACTCAAGCATGCGTAATTATTAATGTCCCCACATAGAGATGTCATTCATTATTAATACCCACATTACATAGATTTTTATAGATATAGAACGAATTATTATATAATATATTTATTATATATAAATTATTTTATAAATTTAACATTATATCTACATTTTAATCTTCGAATCCATTAGAAAATAATAACTTAGCTCATCCGTACATGTGGACTACCACCTTCGTAAAGGGATGTGATTAATTTTTTGCTTCTATTTAAATAAGATGAAAAAATTAACTATTATATAAGAAATATATTATATAATTATTACATAGTAATGGTGATTTATTATTTATCTTTCATTCATTGTATTCATTAAAAAGTAAAAAAATGATGATACATACGTTTGTTTTACAATCTCCATTAACTATGTAAATCAGTTTTTTAATATCTATATTTTATGGATTAAACTAAGTTAATATATACTCTAAATAAATATTATTTATAACATTTTTAAATTTTTTGAAACGATGTTTCAATAAGATTTATAAATACGATGAAAATACTAATCTACAACATACATGAAATATGAATAAATTATTAATAGAAATAGTGAATTTAAAAATGGGTTAAAAATAAAAGTGTGATAAAATATTATAAGTAAATAATATAAAGTATTATATTTATTATTATTTATCTGAAAATATTTACATAAAATATATTATTATTATATAATATGTTTATTCACATACAAAGATATCAGAAAACACGTAAGGGTTTCTCATCTCAATTTTCGTTCCATTATACAAATTAAATACTCACCACTTATTTTATTTTCATGTTATATATACTTACCATTTGATATGTTATATTAACAATCACATTATATTTATTGTATTTAATATTTCTTTTGATTTTATTTCTCCCATAAGGTTTATGATTGAAATGTTACCCAACCGGAATGAGTTATTTTCATATTATCATCATTATTCATGATGGTTTATGTTTAAGTCTAACATTGGGAGATTATTTTATCTTTATATCATAAATCTATTTATTTTCACATCCAACTGTATTTTTTGAAATTTTATAACAATAATTTAATTTTCCTCTATTGGCTACTTAAAATGTGTGAGAAAATAAGTTTATGAAAAAATGTATATTTCTCAATGTGTTTGATGTTTTTTTTACTTCCATATACATGATTTATAAAAATATATTCCTGAATATTTGAAATATTATAATAATGCTCTATAAAATATTTTTTTTATTAATTGAATTATTTATCAAAAAAATATTATGAATCTATATTTTACTGAAATAGGTACTTTTAGACCGTTATTCAATATTAAAAAATGAATATTTGTTATCCTAAATAATAAATGATTTTACCATTGATTAGAATGATTAATTTTTTTAAGAATACATTATAATTATCCATGAATATTTTTCAGGAATTGTTTTTCCATATTTTTCAGGTCATTTTTATATTTAAATTTATATTGAATTATAAAAGGTAATTTTATTAATTAATGTTTTTAATGGAATTTTAACATAATTTCTATACAAAAATTTTAAAAAATATCCTTTTATATATTCACCATTTTTTATATGTTATAATGATAAAACCCTTAATGTTTCTATAGATGGTTAATAACTAGTCTGAATGGGGATTTACTATGTTAATACCATTTTCCATATAACACTATATTGTTTATGATTATGTATATTTATTATGAATTGTACTATAATTTCATATAATATTCTTCTGTTAAATTTTTCAAATATTTGTTACTTTTTATCGGATTTATATGAAGAATGAATCACACGTAGTATGTGAAATATAATGCCACCCATACGACATCAATGCATAAATATTTCTAATGTGACAAACTATAAATGGTATTTGGATGATACCTTACCCATTTATTTAAGATATATTTGAATTGTTCTTGAATCTATGTTTTAGATATCCTTGAATGGTTCCTTTTGATATGTTTTTGATTTAGGACATTATGAAATCATTTATTATAAAATATACTATATTTTCTAATGAGCATATTTGAATATTTTTTATATCATTTGAAATGATTCATAAACATTTGATTGGTTATATATAATTATTTTATAACCATTTATTCATACCAAATTTTTTCATACGCTTATGTTTTTATTAAATTGAGTGTGGTTGCAATTTAGTATATCTCATTATTGGATGCTATTTATTTTCTCATGACAACTTTAATAGTATATATCTATTAATGATTATATTCTATGACTCTTAATTGGTTTACTTTTCTTAGGTTTTGAATAATGAATACATGAATGTGTTCGAGGATGTATAATATTTACATTCAATATTATTTTATTGAATGTTTTCAATTGTAATGTGATATTCATGTGAATATCTGGTTTACCAATAATTTCAAAATATTCAGTCTATCGGGGTGTGTTTTCTTATTTCAAGTTGGATTATAATAAATTGTCCATTTCTTTTTGAATACAAGAGTTGTTTTCTTTATAGATGGTTTCAGAAAATGTCTAGTATAATCTTTATGAATAGGTATTAGGAACAAATAGATTTTTGGATAAACCCAAATAAGGTATAATTATGAAATTACCCAAATAGACCATGTTGATCATTCAGATGAGTATTGGTAATGAATTTTTTCAACTAATATGGGTTATTAATTCAATGGTTGATCATAATTTTAATTTCAATGACACCAGTTTTTATTTTCTAAGAGGTGGATATATAATATGATTAATATTGTTTTTGGATAAATTTTGGGAAATAAAACATATTGTCTTGGTATATGATTATTGGGGTGATTAATTGAGGAATAAATATTCTTTAGTGTTAAATGATTAAATGTTTTGATAAACACTGATGGTTATATAATCATTGATGAAGGTTTAATTACGAGTTATTAAAATTTGGGATAAAAATTATTATCATATAGGTAAATGTGTTATTGAAAATTGTTTTTTTGATAAATTTTATTTTTATGATTCCAATATATGGAACTTCAATTTTCATACATGACAATTAAATTATTTTTATGAAAAAAAAGTAATAAAAATACACAATCCAATGTTTCTGTGTCTTAGAAAATTATGTACCATACATCACATGAATGTAATTAGTCATAAAAATAATTGAATATTTTTTTATTTATCATTATAAATATCATATAATAAAATTATTATATTTAGTCACTTTATGATAAAAAATCAATAAAATGGGAGAGCAAAAATAGAAATATGGGGAGGAATAAAGGAAAAGAATCAACAGAATATGAGTGATAATAATTAATATAGTCATATCATAAGAATATTATCATCATAATCACCATAAGGGAGATAATTTATAAATTCATAAAATCTATAATATGCATAATAATGGCGCATCATAAAATAATAGTCAAATACCATATATAGTATTGAACAACACATGAATCGTGTCTACACATAACATAATTTCACAATGTTTATCATCATAATTAGAAAATATTATAGCATCATGATCACATATAATACAAATACTCTCCTGATATATATCACATTACCCAATTCATTGGATAGATATATAATTTTGACCCACCTGTCACAAAACTAAATTCCCTTAATTTTGCATATTAATTGGGCATATATTAATTATAGTAATGAAATAACCCATCAAAAGTAATGGTTTTTAAAAAATATTTTAAATTGAATACATCATTAAATAAACGTTATAATTTCCAAAATATGAAAGTATATTATACATTTTCAGAAAAGTTAACTTAAAACTTTGAAATGGTAAACTACTCAAGAGGATCAAAGATATGTTTTGAGAATTAATATGTTTTTATAAAGAATTGTAATTAGATTTTAAAACACTTTAGAGTGGTAGAAACTTGTATATAACTATTGATATGTGATAAAATGTTTAGTAATAATATTTTTGGGATTATAAAAACATTAATATTGAAATAATTTAGAATTAGGATATAACCCAAAAGAAAAATATTGTGTTAAATAATCCAATTATCTCTAATCCCCCATTATATCTTCACTGTTTTGAATCCAAAAAAAATTATTAAAAATATATGTAAAAGTAAATAATGATTATATATGTCACAATTTAAAAATTAAAATAATTTTATTATATTTCTTAATGTTTCATATTTAATGTTGAGTCATTTTGATATCATGTTTCCCTAGAGAATATACCATTTTATTTCTATTTTTCTATTTTTCATTAAGGTCATTTATAAATATATATTTTCAGTTATAGAATATTTAAATAATTATATGTATAAATTTTTATATTAAAAATAATTCATCCTAATAGTATATAATATTGGTATATTAAAAGAAGGTAGAAACATCATAATTAGTGGTTAAAAGAAGATTATTGAGAACAACACGCAAAAAAGTTGCATGAGATGTAAAAAATTTAATTACAAAAAAATATAATTTGTAATTACTGATAACATGACTAGAATAATTTTATCATATTTCATAATTAATCTTAGAATAATTATTTTTTGAAATCAATATGGATAAAATCGGAATAGAGGAGTAAAATAAGAGAAGGGTTGATAAAAACTTTAACTTTTCTAATCAGATATTCTCTTATAGGACACTAGATTTACTTTATAAATCTAGTATGTTTACTATAGAATATCTATATGGTGTATATAGTCATAATTTAATGGATTTGTGTAGATATTTAACTTTATTAAGTGACAATGGAGTGTTCTCTTAAGGTGAGTGGGAGGGTTTATTGAAACATTAATAGAAGGGTTTTTAAATGAATTATTAATCAATATAAAATATCAATATAGGAAACATTAATACTTATATTCATATAGGAATAATAATATATTTATATAATAGAATTATTTTTGGACTATAATCCCCAATATATTTTGAATTACCTAGTTTATTAAATAAATTTTGAAAATGTGGTAACTTTTTTTAAAGGAGCAACTTTGACTTTAGACCATGAAAATTAATTTTTAGGTATTTAAATAATGTTTATTTCTAATTAATGAAATATTTTTATAATTAAATATGTTATGTTCAATAAAAATCTCTAGTAATTGTAAGAATATGATTACTTCATGAATGATTTTATTCAAGATACCCATGTTATTGAAAAAACTTTGTATTTACTAATCACCATTAGATTAAATTATTTACCATTGGAAGAAATGAAGAGATAAATTTAAAAATTAAATTATTCTTATTTAAATTATTTTCTATGATATTTTATATTAATTAAAAATTTAAAAAAAATTCTATGAAAAACATTAAAATACAATTTAAAAAATTGTTCATAGATTTTTTTTAAATTTTTTATATTTATAATTATTTATTGGAATTATATTATTTTAATTTACTTAAATTAATCTTGAAAAATATTATATATATATATATATATTAATTTTAGGCTAAATTTCTATTCAAAATGTAAGGTTACTATTCCCAATGGTCATGTTAATAATCACATCGGTCATGTTACGATTCAAATGATTATACTAATATTCCAAATGTAGTACCATTAGTTTCTAATATGTAACCCTTTATTTTTTAATTTATGAATATAAATAATAAGGGTTATGGGTGGGAGAGTCTGGGGAATAGTCAATGAGTTTTTTGGTGCCAAAGGGAAAGCACACAGGCTGCGCTAAATTTTTCTAAACCATGGGTAAATCATAAGAGAAACCATACACTTTAGAAGATGGTGGAGAGTTTCTTCGACAAAGTGTGTGAATGTTTAGGGAGAAAGTTCGAGGAGTCTGTATAAGGTGTTTTACACATAGTATCAAACACTAGATTAGCACAATATTTTTCTATATGTGTGAACTAACAAAGCATGGGGTCAATATAAGAGCCTAAAAAAGTGTATGTCACTCGTTTTTACACTAATAACTTCATTTTTTCCTTTTTTGGACCTAACACTAGATTATTTTCCATTACATGTTTTATAACCTCCCCCAAGAGATTTTGAATTGATCAATATCATTCTTTTTGGAATTTAGAAGCCCGATTCTTGTAGTTTGTCAACATTCTACATCTTTTTTCCATGATTCCATTTTTTTAATTCACCCATCTTCCTTGAATAATTGATCTACACTCGTTTTGGTTATATATAGTACTTTTGATTCCAAATTTTTTTATATTTTCTATTTATCATCTTAGGGGATGATATCTTTGTCATTTTGATGGAGAATCAACCCGGTTTATTGAGTTTTTTTTTATGTATACGGATTTTTGCAAAATGGTTGAGGTATGTTGATTAACTATTAAAACAACTTAGCATAATGGATTTGAATTCAATCAAATTGAATACTTTTTGTTTAATTTATGGGGAATTTGATATTTTTCTAAACCCTCTTTAATGATGGTTTGGTGAAATTTGGAAACATATAAAATTCATGTTCATTAAAAGGAAATTTTGATCTTGATTTCAATATATATATATTTAAATAGGGATTTTCTAGATTAGAGGAACATTTATTTGATTACAATTATCTCAATAAAAATATTATTTTATTGAAATGAAATGGTTGATTTGAATTTGATAGTTTAATGGTCTTCAATAAAATATCAGTTTTATTGAAATATATTGAATCAGTTATTTGAAATGATTTTGGAATAAATTGGGTTTAGTGTGATTTTAGGTTTAGGGGGCTGTTAATATGAGATGTATACCAGTGGGGTACATATTACATGACCCTATATTAGTAGATTGTGTGAGTGGGATACATGGTGATTTGTACAAGAGGCCACTCATCAGTGTGGAACTTTCAAATGAACATTCATATGTGGGTGTGTGGGGAACAATAATATAGTTATGCCAAAATAATGTTGTTAAATGTTTTTATGTCTTTTTTTGTTTGATTTTCTAGAAATTGGAAATTGTAGAATGTTTATTAAAATATCACTTATGTACATTTGGTTATAAATGGTTTTGAAACATTCTTATATCTATTTGTAAAATATTTTGGGTAATGGATTATTTAATATATTTTATATTAATGTTTCTAACATTTAAATAACAGTATTGTGAGTAGAGATTTCATTAGGGAATACCAACATAGTTTTTTTCTCACCCTTTCTTTGGTACATTGATTCTTTTGCAGATGATATCTTTTGAGACATGGAAAATGGTAAAGAACCATACTCTTGTATCACCACCTCATGACACTTGGGTTGTTTGGTGATGTTGGAGCATAGATTTTGTGGATCATGGATTCTTGGTCATCATAGAGTCATCAATTGTTTTCAACTATTTACATTTATAATTTATTTGTCTTATTTTTTAGTATACTTTTTTATGGATTTGATATAAATTAAGTAGATAAGTTCATTTCATTTATTGATTAATCATATAGTTATTTTTTTGGTTATGGTATTTTGGGTTATTTGTATTATTTCATAAAGGGGAAATCGTCCCCCAATTGTATTTTAAAATCTCTTGAATTTATTCCTAACCATTGGCATTTTTTGATGTGTATCTATCTCGAGCAATGATTCATTTTATTCTAATGCCAATTATAATAAGTGGGTCATTATAAATAGTATCATCTTATTTGATCCATTCCAAGAAAACTGTCTTCAATTTCTTGGCCTTGGAGTTGAATTCATTTTAATCTATTCATGTGTTTGAAATCATAGAATGGAGTAATATTACTAGGACATGAAATATAGAGCATAAAAATTATGTATCAAACTTTTAATGATGAACATCATGTTACTAGGGAGGTAGGTACATAATTGATTTATAGACACTTATAGTATTATATAAATATCATCTTCATGTGTTTAACCAATGAGACGAGTATGACACAAATTAGAAGAATAAATTTCCACCAGAATTTCATAGTCTATTCTGAAATAATTATATATAATGCGATGAATTATTTTGTTTTAAAAAAAAATTTCTAATGAATGATATTTAAATGGTCATCGTTGGTAAATGTTGAAATCAAGTTTTTTTACAAATGTAAAAATGGATTTTTCCAAAAAAAAATAAACATGGAAAAAGGAGATTTTGGAAAGTAATCTTGTGATGATTATTGACATAGAATTTGAAATGAAATGAATTTAGTTCTAGAGATTGATCCATATAGAGTTTGTTGTTTTTTTAGAAAATTGTACCCGGTAGGCATCATAGAAAAAAAATAAAAGATGTTACGAAAAATGTGGTTGCACCTGAACCATAGGTGAACCAAGATATAGTTAAGGGTATTGTCCATGTGTTCCACGATGTTTACATGGGGAACCGACGGTATGAGGCAAGACATATGGATTACTCCATCCATTTCATGAAGCTGAATCAACCCATTCACTGGGGTTATTTTGAACCCTAAAATGTGGAGTTATTATTGAATATGATGAATTGTATATTTGATATAATCGCCACACTAGTGGAGTTAAAAATAAGACCGACAATGTATATGCTCGAGGATATTGCATGCTAGTTGTGGGAGGTAGTGGTCCAGGGTAAACTAGATCAAGGCATTAGTTGGGAGGATTTTGGGGAATTTTTCAATAAATAATTATATCCTCACACATTTTTTATCGAGGTAAGGATGAATATATTTCTCATTAAGACATATAATCCCAATATCATAGAATATGCATATAAATTTATGAATTTAGTGTGATTTGAACCTGATGTTGCAGAGAGTGTTGCCTTGATGGAAGGCATCTTCAAATCAAAGATAATGTAAGAGATTTGATCGAATATTATGATTCCCTATATTACAAATTTTAAAGAGACTTTGAATACTACGATAGTGCATGAACATGGTATCTCAAGAACTATGGAAGGAAGAATTATAATCATTCCAAATGGAAATTGTGGGATCTATAATATTCAGTGAAAGAGGAAGAGAGAATCCTATTTCTATGGTTAGTGCGGGAATCCAAATCAATGATATGGATTAGTGAACCATCCCCCAAGACCCAAGAGGGAAGTGGGTTGTTTCTAATGTTGTTCTCTTGACCACATAAAACAATAATTTATGAAATAACCTACAACATGTCATAAATACAACAAGATTTGAATAATTAGTTTCATTGTAAAAGTTTTCTAAGGTTAGATTCTTGAGACACTTCCCTTGTGCCAGAAGCATCATTTTATTCAACTAGGTGAGGACAATAGAATCAGACTTGTTAGTAGAGTCGACCTAGCTGTGTGGATTTTTGGAATTCCATGACTCCATAGTAAGGGAAATATCTATAAGGAAAAAAAGATTCGAGTGATGAAATGGAGAAATAGTATGGAGTTAATATGGTGATTTTTGATGATATAGCTTCAACATTTATGGTGAGAGGTACAATTATATTATACTCTACCCATCTGAAATTGTTTTTTGATACTAGTGAATCACATTCATTCACTACTTATTGTGGTATTTATTTCCTATGATTGATACATGACATGATTCCCTTCATGTTAAAACATCAAAAACATATTTATAAAAGAGAATATTAGGCCTTTATGTGTAGATAATATTCAATAACCATTTATGTAGATGATCTGTAGTGGGATTTCTCAGTGTTGGGGATTGATGTATATAATGTAATACTGGGTATGGATTTGTTAAAAATTTTTAAGGGTCACATCAACTATTATAGAGGAATTATTACTTTTGAAACTACAGATGACATGGAGCATCTATTCATATGTCAACGGGGTTAAAAGACATGTGAATTGGGCTTGTTTTCATAAGAATTGGGATTGATGTCATTCTAGTTGGCAGTGTTGACTTCGGAATCAATAGAAGAGATCTAGAGAAGTAGAATTTCAGTAGTATTAGATTAATATCATGATCGTTTTTTCATGAACGTGTCAATTTTACCACTTATAAGGGATATGGAGTTTACAATTGTTCTCATCGTGTTGACTAGTCTAATTTCCCTTTCATCTTAAATGATGTCACCAATAGAACAAAGAGAGCTCAAAGTTCAGTTACAAGAGTTGGAATGCAATGGTTTAATTCGGATGTGCTTGTCTCTAAGGGTAGCAGCAGTGTTGTTCAAAAAGGTGGTAGATGAACCTATAAATATACGGGTGGATTATTATATTATTAACCAAGATATGATAATTAATAGTTATCCACATCAACGTATTGATGACCCTTTCAGTCATGTGAGGATATCTATGTTGTTCTTTAAAATTGAATTATGATCAGGATATCACTAATTCCGTGTTTGGAAGGGGGATATTTCAAATACATCCTTTAGAATCATATATGGCCATTATGAATATGTAGAAATGGCTTTCGGTCTTATGAATGCTCCATAAGTCATTATGTCATTGATGAATAAGATATTTTAAAGAGATAAATTTTTTTATTAGTGTTTATGGATAAAATATTGGTGTATTCAAGAACATGGGATGAGAATGAGAAACACATGGGGATATTGTTGGAAATATTGAGATATCATCGATTGTATACCAAACATTCGAACTGTGATTATAGGATATAAGAGGCACTCTTTCATGGCCACAGATTTTCTGAAAATGTTGTTTATGTGAATCTAAAAATATATAAGTTGTTATCTATCAGAAGCTATTGAAAATGCCTTTGATATATGAAAATTTATTGTTGATTCTAATTATTATCAATGTTTTGTTTGTGGTTATCCATGACTAGCATCACCTATGACATCTTTAATAGACAATATTGTTCCATTTCGATAGAATGTGGACTGCCAAATGTCAATTCAAGAGATAATGATTTTCCTAACATCAATACATATCTTGATTTTGATGAAATATTGTTAAGGGTATATGGTGAATTGATATGTTTCGGTAAATAGGTTGGTATGTGTTCTCATGAAAGGATACCACATGGATTCTTATGGTTCGTGGAAATTGATATTTCATGATATGAATTACCCAATTCAAGATATTGAGTTTGTTGTGGTCATCCATTCCATGAAGACATGGCATCGTAATATCTTTGATGTGAAATTTAAAATTTTCACAAATCATAAGATTTTGAAACATATTTTCTCATAATATAATTTGAACCTATGGAAAATGATATGGTTGGGGTATCTCTATATGTTCAACATCAACTTGATTTATACAACGATGAAAGGTAATTTGGTGGACGTTGCATTAAGCAGAAATTCATATACTAAGAAAAAAATCATCAGATGAGTGTTAGTTGATTTTAGTCCTATACGATTTTCATGTCAAATGTGACGAAATGAGTGTTGTTTATATTTTACTTATAGTTTCCAAGTTTCATCATTTGTTAAATATAGTTAATGATGTATAAGAATAAGATGCAAAATATCTTATTACGAGTTAAAATCTCAACGGTGGGGAGATCATTGAGGGATGGGAACATAATAAGAATTTTGTGTTGTGGTCCAAAAATTAAATGGTTGTACATATGTCATGGCAGGGACAACATCTTCATGTATACCACCATTCCAGATGGGTTTTACACATGAGAATACATAATATGTATAATGAATTGATTGTGCAAATTAGGTGGATCAGAATTAAATAGAATGTGGTTGAGTTTGTATCAATGTGTTAAACATGTCATATATTTAAGGCCAAACATCAATGACCATTGAGATTATTAAATGACTTTACCTTTCACAATGTGGTAATGGGAGTAGATATCCATGTATTTTGTTATATGTTGCTTTTGAATAGTTCAGAATCATGATTCCTTGTGGGTGATAGTAGATCGGCTCACAATGTCAGCTTAATTAGTACCTATTTTTGAAACTCATATAGTGTAAAATCAATCCAATATATATATATATCTAATAAGTGCTAAAAATACATGGAATAATATTTTCTATAGTCTCATACAAAGATTCTAGGTTCACATTTCATTTATTGAATTCATTAAAGAAATCCCTTGTGACTCAGTTGACTATGACTATGGCGTATCAGTGTTAGAAAGATGGGAAATAAAAAAGGTTGATACAAACACTAATAGATATGGTGTAGGGTATTGTAATGGATATTGGTGGATCATTGGATGATGATATATCAATTTTGGATTTATTATGTAATAACAGTTATCAGGCCTTGATACAATGACCCCTTTTGAAGCATTTTGTGGGACTCCTTGTCGTTCCCCGCATTTTTGGGATGAAAATGGAAAGATGTATTCAAGAGATCCCAGCCACGTCCAATAAATGAAAAAGATGATTTAGTTGTTCTGAAAGAGGATACAATTGACTCATTGTCATAAAAAATATCCTATTTCAATCTTCATATAAGACCTTTGTCATTCACAGTGAGATAACATGGGTTCTTTAAGATATCTCTGAGACTTGGAAATCAATATTTTTAGAAGCATGGTAAGTTATATCCTCAATAGATTAACTCTTTAGATATACAATACTAGGTGGGATAGGTGGAACATCATATGGAATTGACATGATTGTTCAGTTGGGTGAAAAATGTGTTCCATTTATCTCAGTTGAAAATGTATCAGCCTAATCCTGGCCATGTAGTCATATGGGATCATATTAACCTAGAGTTGAAGGATTTATGGGTACATATCCCAGTGAAAATTTTGGATAGATAAGATAATGGTTTGTGGGGAAAATGAATTGATCTAGTATGTGTTTTATTTCAATATTGTCAGATTCTGGATGAGACATAGCAACGTGAGATTGAAATGAAATAGTAATGGCTTGAACTCTTTCAAGGAAATAATGGGCTCTACTATCTTAGGGAGGGGAAACCAATGGTTGGGAGAATGTAGTACCCTTGGTTTTTTATGGTCACCCTTTCATTTTTATTTTATTTATATAATGAGTACAAGTGATGGTTGGGAGATTCTGGGTAATATTCAAGGAATTATTTGGACTAATGTGGAAGCGCACAACCTGTCACCTTTTGTCCAAACTATATGAAAATCCTTGGAGAAACTTTTATATTTGGAAGATTTTTGATAGTATCTTTGGTATGTTGTGGGCCCGGTTAGGTATTCCATGCATAGAGGACAAGCAAGGGTTTCCCATATAGTAGTTAATTCATAGTGAGTGCATAACCTTTCTAACCATGTGAACTAACCGGGCAAGGGGTCAAGGTGAGATCCTAAAAAAGTATATCTTGCACGTTTTTTAGTATAAATCCATAATTTTATTAAATTTTAGGACCTATATCGTGATGAATCTTGACTCAATATGGGATATCCTCTTCAATGAAAATTGGAATCGATCTAGAGCCATAAGTTAGTGTATATAAGCTTGATTCTGGAAGTATATCCCTATTCTCCATTTTTCGTATCATGTTTCCTTATATATACTTATCCACTCTGGCTGGATTCTTAGATCTAAAACTGTTGTGGTTATATTTAATATTATTAATGACAAAAAAGTTTATATTTGTACTTGATCATGTTAGGGAAGATATATATGTTAGTTTTATTGAGAATCAAGCTAGTTTCATAAGAGTTTGTATGTTTTATACATTTTCCAAATGGTCGAGGTAGGTGGCTTTAGTCTCGGATCCTCTGAGTAGAACTGATTGGCATGATTTAAAATTGAATATTTTGTGTTTTTTGATGGTTAATTGGTTATTTATATTTTCTTACAAACACAATTTATTGATTGCTGAGTGAATTGTGGAAAAATGAAAAAGTGAAGATCATGGAAATGTAATTTTGATCTTGATTTTAAAAATTGGATTTTAAAATGGTGATTTTATAAATTGGTGGCACATATATTTTGTTAAGATTCTTTGAATAAAAAGACTACTTCTTTGAAATGAAATGGTTTATTGGATTTTGTTGGTTTAATGGTATTAAATAAAATTAGTGTTTTATTCAAATGGTTAAAATAGGTCATTTGAAATTATTTTGGAATATTTTTGGTTTTGTTTGAGATCATGTTGATGTGCCTTGAATAAGAGACGTGTACTAGTGGATTAAATGTTATGTGGCCCTGAATTAGGGCTGTGTGTTAGTGGGACATAAGGTGATTTAGACAAGATACTTCTCATGAGTATATAACTATCAAACAAACATGCATGAGTGGGTGGGTGGGGAACAATGGAATGGTAATTTCAAAATAATATTTAAAAATCATTTTAATTTTTTGTTTGTTTTTTAATTAAAATGTGACTTTTTGGAGTGTAGGTAAAAATATTACATCTTTATTTTTTTGTTATAAAAAGTTTTGTGACATTCTAATATCTATTTGTAATGAATTTTTGGATATTTATATATATATACTATTTAAAATAAATTTTTCTATCCTTTCTATACTAGTGGCATGATTAAGAAAGCCATTAGGGAAGACCTACTTCATTTTATAATAACCACTACATTGGAAATATGGTTCTTTTACTAATGTTATCATATGAGAAATGGTAAAATGAAAAGTAACACATTTTTTAGCACTTCCTAGTTAAACCTATGATTTTTGGTGATATTGGAGCATGGAGCCTATTGTGATTGAAGTTGTGGTAGTCTTAGATTCATTAGATATTTTTTCTTATATCAACCTTTTAGTTTCATTACCTTCAATTATAGTATAATTTTTGGTGGTTTTGATAAAAGATTATAGGATGAGTTGCCTTTATTTATTCATGCTTCATATATTGAGTTATTTACTCATAGTTTGCTGGGTTATTGGTTTTATTTCACAAATTCTAAATCAACCTTAATTGTATTTCAAAACCATCAACATTTATTTCTATTCTTTGGTTTCTTGTAGATATTTCATAAGGCATATTAATGATACATTTTATTCTCAAGCCAATGAGAATAAGGGTATTATTACACCAAGGGTCAGATTTCTTATAATAAATACCACTACATCCCTTCATTAATAAATTTTAAAATTCTTCCTAATATTATATATATTTTTTCTAATATTGTATATGGATTATTAATATTTTTATTCATTTTTATCTAATTATAAATGGGGTTGATGTATCTATTAGATTTGGAAAAACAATATTTCTCATCCCATTTTTATTAATTTGTATTTTTTCAATAGTAATGTGTGGAATTGTCGTGGATTAATTTTGTTATCAATATAATGATATTAATTAATGAAATAATTTTCTTTTGTTTTCCTTATTTTTTATATGTGTAATATACATTAATATATAATATAAAACACATAAATTTTTAATATCATTTATAAAAACCACGTTGTTATATTATTACACCAAAATAGAAAATTGGTTCTTGAAATTTAAACTAATATTCTCGGTTGAAAAAAATTCGAGGGTGCCTTTATTTAATTATTTACCCTATTTAACCCATCACATCTCATTATATTTGGTGTTTCCATAATACTTTTGCAGGATTGTAGAAATATTACATAGAAAATTTTATTTAAGATCCAAGATATTTATCATATTATCCTCATAGTAGAGGTCATACAAAAATTTTACCAATTCCAATTTTAGTAAATTTGAAGGTTATGGTATGTTTTTTATAGGATATATATGTAGAACACATCATGAACATTATCCTTATTAAATTGAAGTGGATGAAATTAGGTCACTCATCCTATGACATCAAGGATCTCAAATGGTCCAATGTTCCTAGGTCTATGGATCTTTTTAATTCTAAACCACATGACTCCCTTTCAGGGGGATATATTATGGAATGTTTGGTCTCTAAATTTTAACATAATGTTTATTCAATAGTTGATAACATAGATCATATACTATCACTATTGATAGTTGACATTTAATTTTATGGATTAATCATTATCTATTTTCTCTTTTAGTAGATCAGTTCCTATTTTATTTTTCCTCACTCATCACCATAACTTGTAGGATTTCAATGTCACATTCCCTATAGAGATTTATATAAATTAATTTTAATACTTTAGTGGATTTTTTTGTTTTATGATAACATAACGTATGGGATATGTTGATCACATCTTGTGGTGAATTTACTTGTGATGTATCTTATCAATTCCTTGAATGCCTAAATATTTTTTTTCAAAATAGGAATCATTTTGGTGTTGATTGGGTATGATAACATTCAATTTACTACTCCATGCTTGATGAAAACTTATCCAAAATATTTAAGTTATCAATTTATAGAGATTAGAGAGGATTGAATGTGGAAACCCATGAGGCCTCACCGAGTCCACAATATATACCATGGAATCTATATCTATATATCTTATAAAGTTAGCATTTTTCTGCCTACGTGTCACCCAATTGATCAACCACATCACCAAATTAACAATTACTCCCTCCATATTCCACTTCCATTGAACGCGATCTCATTACCCCAGCTGCACTGTCACCGGTCTTCCCTCTCCCTGTTAGGGTTTCTATGCCCACACTCTCCTCCCGTGGAATACCTCGCTACTGCCTCACCTATAGATGCTGATGTATCCTCCTCCTCACTGAATCCACCGGAAATCCAATCTCGCATACGATCAAGTGATATTCCATGCATATGACTACCGTTTCCTACTTCGGCTCCCGCTGTAAGTCTCGTGAACTCTGTCGCCTCTAGATCCTGATGTCTCTTTCTCTTAAAGCAATTCTACATTCAATCTTCATCACCTGCACAACCTGATGTATGATTTTTCACCCACAAACAAACCCTATATTCGAAATTACATATTTGTGTTCTTCTAAATGAATTTTTGATTTTAGATGAATTTTCATTTTCTGTGGTAGCTGTAAATTTCTGCTGAAGACCTTCGGCAGACATGCTGCTCACCCTAAAACTATTCTTGGATTCTCTTCATCTTCTCAAGCACATCTTCTGTCCTTAAACATAACAAGATTCTATTACATTGATGTGATTCTGACAGGTCCTTCCATATATAGTAAATTTTTCTTTCATACTTGTATATAAATTTAATTTTATGAATTTTCATATCTATCCCCAATTTTTTTATCATCTGCTGGTAATTTGTTCTTCCATTAAACAAAAACTCTATTTTAGAGATGTTATTTATGGTTTGTGTCTCAATGGTGAACTTTCCGATGAGTTTATTTTTTTCGAAGAAATGAAAAGTTTTGGAATACCCCTGGATGTTTAAAGATACAACAGTTTTATTGATGGTATTTTCCAAACTAGGGATCTTGCCAAATGTATGTGATTTATTGTAGATAATAGTTTGGATTAGTGGGTGATATAGCTTAATGCATGTTTTTCTAAATTTAATGTTATCCATGGTTTGCAAATTGTTTCTATGTTGCAATATCATTATAATGGTGCCCAATGTGCTGACATGTCTTATTTAATATTGGTTTATTTATCACCATCTCCTGTTTTTGAATGTAATGGTAACACAACTTCAAGGTAATTTTCCTAATACCTTTTTCAATTAATTCAAATACGCATTTGTAAATTTCATGTTTTTTATTCTTTCCATTATTTTGAATTATTCATTTTATAACATATAGTTTACTGTGTTTTAATGTATTTTTGGATCATCATAGTACGCCTCTTAATCTGTATGTTTGATATTTTCAACTGTCATCAGGATTCGAATGACTGTTATTTATAGGGGATTAAAGTTATTGTAGCAGGTTATTGTGTCCCATGAAAAAGTTGAAGTGATTATTGGTGGATATTTTTTTTATACTTCTAATTATAAATATTTCCTTAGAATGAGTGGCTTGTAGGATAATTTTCAATATGTATTCATATTTTCATATTTTATTATATTGTTTATATTTTTATTCATTCACCAGTAATTTGTTCTTCCATTCAACAACAACTTTATTTTGGAGCATTTATTTATTGTCTGTGTCTCAGCGGTGAACTGCCAGATTAGTATATTGTTTTCGATGAAATGAAAATTTGTTGAATACCCCCAGATATTTATAGCTACATCAATTTTATTGAAGGGATTTTCCAAACCAGGGATATTGCAAAAGGTATGTTCATAATTACAAACAATAGTGTGGATCAGTGGATAATTGTTTTTAATGCATGTTCTACCAAATTCAATGTTATCCGTGATTTTAAATTGTTTGTATGTTGTATGATTGTTGTAATGGTGCCCATTGTGCTGACATGTCTTATTTAATATAGGTTTATTTATCACCATCTCCAGTTTTGGAATGCAATGGTAACACAACATATAGGTAATTATCTTAATATCTTTTTCTATTAATTCAAATTTACATTTTTAAATTTCATGTTTTTTAATATTGAAATTATTTTAAAATTTTAATTGTATAACATATTGGGTACTATATTCTCAGGTATTTTTTGATCATTGTTGTATGCCTCATAATCGCTTTGTTTGAGGTTTTTAATTGTCATCATGATTTGAATGAATCTATTGTTTAGAAGGGATTCAAGTTATTATTGTTGGTTATTATGCCCCATGAAAAATTTGAACCAATTATTGGTGGTTATTTTTTTAATACTTCTAATTATCAATACATCCTTAGAATGAGTGGCTTGCAGGTTAATTTTCAATATGTATTCATATAGTCATATTTTACTATAATGTTTGAATTTTTATTTATTTCAATAGAAATAATACCAAATTACTAAAAGCTATGAAACTGTAAACTAATTAAAAAGAGAGGGATCTCATATCCTCTTTCTGAAACTGCATATCAAATTTTCATATTTTCATGTCAAAAATAATGATTTCATGTCACATATGGTAATGACATAAATTGATTGGAAATAAGAACCATGCACAAATATTATAGATAAATTATTAATTTCATAGTGACTTTCCAGTTGAGAGTGACATAATTTAAATTGTCATCATTGATTGGATGGCAAATATTTTTTCAACAATATTTGCATTCACAATTATACTAATACAACTTTTTTTATTGAATGAAATGAATACAAAATTAATAGTTGTTTTGTGTTTTTATGAGACAATAATAAGATGTCTTTTATTGGTACGTTATCAATCAGAAAGATTCAAGGATTCATTGTATCAACTATGAAACATTTTGGAAAGGTAGATATACATATGAATTCTACAATTGGGTATTTTCTCCTTCCACTTGAAGATTTGTCACTGACTGGTTTTGGAGAAGGTTATGAAATCAGATGAATATATTTGTGGATAAACAATTCAAATTGAATTGTTTATAGGCTAAACCAGTTGCAACATCAAATACAAAATTGTGAAATATTAAAAAATAATTAGTTTTTCCTTTGAAACTAAATACAATATAGTTTTGAAGCTGAATGATTCAATAAACATCATAATCTAATATATATATATATATATATATTAGTTTCTAGATGAATTTATTCCATAGTATTTCCCCTAGATATAAATAATTCTAATTGTGTTTTTCTTTGTCTACGAGAAGATATAATGTTTATAGTCATATTTCTTCCATGGTTGGTGTTGCTGATTTTTACTTAAGATTAGTTTCCATGCGACTTTCTCAATATATTGAAACAAGTATTTCATTTCATAATATAGATTTATTGCTACATTTTTACGACCACATGTGGTTTCTCAAATTTCCCAAAAATTCAAAGATGTTGAACTGGAGTTCAAGAAACCAGTCATTCTAGCCAAATCATCGACCACTCTAGGAAATAAAAGGGTTGACGCCAATACAGTATTCACTTTCCATGTCCCCTACCCAGAGATGACCATTGATGTTCCCAAGAATAGAGTAATAACAAAGGCCCTTGTATTAAACTCAACAGAGAAAGTTTCGTTACATATTAATCCATTTATTTTATGTATTTAATCACTTATTGTCTTTTGGGGTATTAATATATAATGTTGCATTTATTTTCCTCTTATGATATTTCTTCTCATTCAGGTTTTCTTCGTTGGAACAAACTCCAATATCAATAAGACGATTATAAAATAGTTTTTTTCAAATGATTTGAGAATTCTCATTTACCTACTGTTCTTATGTTAAATTATCATGTCAATTTAAACATCAAACATGAACAATCCTTTAATATTTATAACATGTTTTCATTATGTATAATTTGTATTGATATCATATTATGTATGACATGTTATTATATGGTTGTGTATATTATTTCATGTGTTTTTTATCCAACATGTTCTCTAAATATTCACATC
Source organism: Viscum album (assembly GCA_963277665.1). NCBI lineage: Eukaryota > Viridiplantae > Streptophyta > Magnoliopsida > Santalales > Viscaceae > Viscum > Viscum album. Next base: position 956,414,488 of record OY728159.1, on the reverse strand, counting down.
TACATGAATATTCTCTTTATGGTGGATACATTGTATAGATATCAAATGAATTATGTTGTAGTTTTTTTAGTTGATATAAAAAACATTCATTATGATTTTATTTTGTCATTTCAAACTGAAAATTCAGTTTAATTTTTGATTAGTTGTTTTTTAATGAAGTAGTTTGCATATGTGATGCTTGATTTTCAACTGAAGATTCAATTTTTATTTTTGATTGATAGTTAAATTTTTATGTTTTTTTGTAAATGATGTTGGTTAAAATTCTGCTATATTTTTTTCAGTAATAGATTTATATATTTATCAAAGATATAATGTGTTATATGTTTCATGATTTTAAACAATGAATATTTGGATTGTAAAAGGTTTCATTGTAAGGATCAGATTCAAAGGGTCATCAACAGGTTCCCCTTGATGGTTGAAGTAGAATTATTGTTTTGTTAGCTAAAAGGTAGTAGACCCACTTTCATCCATCATGGATCACCTCTTCTGTTATTTATTTTTACTTATATTCATTCCCACTATATTTGACATATTTGAAAATCACACACCACATGGATACTCTCTTAAAAATATTTTCCCTATTTATTTGAAAATACAACTGTCCAACCATATAAGAAATATGTTTATAGTTTCATATGATGAATTTCTCAATGTCATCTAGAGAGGTTGAAAAATGTCATTCATGAGAAGACCCTTTTCCTATGACTGTAATCGTTGGAAGATATTTTTTTTGCTATCCCAAATTCCCATTCGCTTATTGCAGATCATTACAGTAACATAGTTCAATACTTGGCTACCTCCTTTCACTGGCTGGCTCAAGGGTAACCCAGATGGGGAATTCATGCAGAGTCCATGTCATGCTGGATTTGGAGTTGTGTTTCGGAATCATAATGCTGATGTTTTTGAACATCAACATGGACCCAATGGATTTTCCACTGTGCTATAAGCAGAGATGATTATATTGATCGCTGATGGGAAAGATTTTTTCTGTTGGCATGGATAAGAAAAAAATGTAAAGTTTCTTTTTTCATAATGTTGTAACCTATGCTGTTTATATATTCCAAGAGCCTCTTCTAAGTTTTCTAAAACAAAACTAATTAAAATTTTAGATATATTCATTATAGTCAGTATTAAGGTAGGGTTTCTTTCCTACATAAAATTTTTTAGTGTTTACTATGACATTGTTCTGGAGGAATATAGCAATTGATCATTTAATTTTGTCTCAGTTTTTAGTTCTTTTAGTTGTACTATATATCCTTTGTGATAAATGTTGTTGAAAAATGGATCATGTATTCAATTTGAGAAGTTGATGAGGATTATAATTTGACCATTCGATATTTTTTTAAGTAATTGAATCATTTATTTTATTTGAGAATTGACTCATATTCTTATCAATGATTTATCCTTCAAATGGTTTTTCATTTTCATTTATGGAATTGTCTTAATTTCTCTTAATTCACACTTATTTTCTTTGCGGTGTATCTAAGAGTTTCATATCAAATATAAATAATTTTTAATAAAAAAATTAAATCTGGAGTATTTATTTCACATATACTTATTTAGGAGTCTATGGGTGATGTTTTAGTATTTTTTATGGGGAAAGATGATATTGATATTGAAGTCCAGTTGCTAACTGTAAAAACTCAAAATAATGGAAGAAAGTCTTCAAGTGCCTTTTTCATTTATTTTACATAATTCAATATATATTATGATAATTTAACTCCTACTATATACTATCTTTCTATGATGTTTAGTATTTTATCAACTCATATTATTGTTTCAACTTTTACTATATACTCTATTTCATGGAGGATAGTATTGTTTCAACTCAACTATAAAATACCTATCAACTTCAACTATATATATAGTTTACCCTAGTAAAATCCTTTTCAAAAGCTTCTGATGCTCTTAGTATAGTTGGAAATGTTGTTTGTGATGTTAGGTTATATTTTTAAAGACATACCACATCAAGGTGTTTTTTACTACAATATTTCTTAAAATGATTTGTAACATTGTGATGCCATTTTCGATTTTTGTTGATCAAAATGTAAACATGACATGATATTTCTATTTGCAGGTTACCAAACCCTATGTTTCACATATCCAGTATGCTCTACATTGATATTGAAGAGGGAGTTTCTAATTTTTGAGAGCACTAAGTCATGTAATCTCTTTGAGAAGTGTATCATGTGTTTAATTTGAGCATCAGATTTTTTAAAGGAATTAATAATTTATTTTATTTTAGTAGTGAAACATGAATTTTTATTCAGTAGTGGATCATTTTTTTGTGAATCGTAATCCTATCACCATGCGAATGCACGGGCGTGTAGTAGTGTTGTTCAAGAAAGACATATTCTCATATAGTGATGAAGTTAAATGACATTATGAGTCCACAAATGACAACAAATGTAATATTTTTTCTTTTATAAATCATTAGGAGACTAGTAAAAATGTCCATGTTGATTTTATCTCATTTCAATGTTGTTATAAAAAATTGTTTCATCATTCCCATAGATTTATCAATATATAATTTAATTTTCTGGAATACCAGCCACATTGATGCGTAATCAATGATATCTTTCTTCATGTTACCGACCATATGTGTTGTTTGAGATCACGACACATCTTAGTGCTTCGAAGATGGATATTGAATCATGAGCTACATAGATTTTCAAATAGCACCATATTAATATCGAATTTATAGGGAACCAAAATACTAGCATTGAAATAAATAAAACTATCATCATATTTTATTAACTCACAACCCATCCCTTAATTTATATCATTCTCTTTTTTAGGAAGAACCCACTCATCCCTTAATTCTCCATTGATCGTCTCTGGAATATATAGTTGGTAAATTATTTAGGAATGGTTGGATGTATTTGGAATGATTATGATTTCATCATCAATATACAGCATATCAGTGAATATATATTTTTTCTCAATCCACATCCATAATAGAGTATCATGTTTTTTTTATTATGAGCATCAAATAACATCTTCTCATTTTTTTGTATGGTAGAAATTATAAAAATTTGAGTCCTTTATTATCTATAAAATATTATTTAATGATTTTGGATCTTTATTCACATGAATATATAATTTAGACAATTGTTATCTATATATATTGGTCACTTATAATCATATATGTATTGAATTCAATATTTATAGATAATATCACTGCAACTAAATCAACATATTTCATTGGATATTTCTATACATTTATATTCAACTATGAAAATGCATATTCTATAACTTTATCATTATACATGACTAAAAAAACCATTAAATTATTCAGTGAATATTTTTATATCATAAAAAAATTCTACACTTGTTGGTATTGTGAGTATTGGTGCAATGATTACTGTCTTCTTGAGCTCCCTATAGATATATTCACATTCCACTATATAAACTTTCTTTACCCATTTCTTTGTTAACTTATTTTTTCATAGATATAAAATTATGATAAATATATCACATAAAATCTGTAGAACCCTACTAAACCTAGAGAAAATATTGTTTCTTATGAATCTAATGGGTTTTCACCATTCCCCAATTTACATTTCCATTGAATGGTCCACAAATATTCCCTCAGTTTTGATAAAATTCCCCAACAATGTTACATTTAGTTAAAAATATTCACACTTTATTAACATAGGAGTAATTTTATCCTTCCGTAATATAACCAAAATAATATTTAGAAGATACTCATGTTTCTCATAACTAATGGATTAAATTACAATATAATCAATAAAAAATAACTATTTTTTTAATGTACTCTATGAAGAATATATTAATCAAATACAAGATGTTCTCTTAAGAAATATTATGTCTGAAGTGTATCACTATGAACTCATTATTCCCTTACCTTTTATAAAAATTTATTTCATTAATATATCTATTAATCAAATATATCTGGTGTTATCTATAATGAATATCCACCTCTGAGAAGAACTAAACTAATAAATTTGAATGAAAATGTCGAAATTCCTTTCATAGTGGAATAAAAATTTATGGTGACCTTTTTTGACCTCCTGATAATTTATACGCTACCACATTGATCCATAATTTTTCTTTACTATGATAATTATTTCACCCTAACGTGATGAACTATGGAGTAAGAACCCTTCTTCAAAATGATCTTGAAGATAATTCAATAAATCATCGAGTTCAATGTGGGTGATCATATAGAAGAATTATTATATTGAAATAGATCGTGGTATGAGATATACGGATAAATCAATCTATCAATCCAGGGGATTTCTGAATAACACTTCAAGAAATTACTCCTAATATTCACTTACAATACGGAATTTCATCAAGTTTAATAATTTTATTTGGAATGTCCATTTAGGAATTGTATGCTTATCTATAGGGTATCATCACCAAAACAATTGATGGTTGCTTAAAATGTGATTCTTGAATTTCTGTTAATTTTTATTGGAGCATGGTATAACTTCAAATATATAATGATATTTCATTTTCATGATAATTAATTTGTTAACTATATATAAATAAGCAATCCATTAATATTATTGCATAAAATTACACCAAGGGAGGATTATGAGATACACTAGATGAATCATCCCACATATACTAATTGGAAAAGGGTCCAATTATTATTTTTCATTGATTGAAAAATTATTTATTTTTATAGATTTATCAATATCAAGGTATCGTGGAATATATTCAACTATACTCGAAAACATGAATCATATAATAAAATTTATAAAACCATAATCAAATGAATATTGTTCCATTATTTAGTAATATGTTTTTTTAACTTTTATGAATTAATTTTATTTCCCCAATCGGGTAGTAGTGAAGGCATAATATTTCTTTATCTCATGTGGAATAGTTTGTTCCTCACCCTGATTACTATCATGGAACTTTTTTCTTGAGCACTGTCATTCATATTACACGTTCCATCTTCTATTTGATCATTTCATAAAGATTGGTGTGATAAGGGGTTCCCTCCATTGCTATTACATTCTATTTATCATCTTCATGAATCATTGACATTCCTTATCCTTCTGTCCTTATCTTCTACACATGAATCATTTCCCTATCCCTTTGATTAAATTACCATGATTATTATTCCCACATTTATACATGACGGTGGTTGGATCATCATTCCTCCTTTTCCATTGGAAAAAACTTATTTAAACTCCATTATTATCTTATAATCTTTATAAACCTGATACCTTTCTTCAATATTTATCTATAAAATGATAGATAATTGAACTAACAATTCATAACTGTTAATATCTCGAATATGTATTGCATTTAAGAGGATGGGCTTTATAATAGTAAATAGTTTTTCTATGATTATATAAATTTTGATAAAATTTCAGGAGAATTATAATGAAATCATGAAAAAAATTTCGTATCATCTATAATTTGATTCAACCAACTTTTTCATCAACTCTATCAATTATCTCTCCAAAAAAATTATTAGGAGGTATATGAAAATACTTATTATGTACTAAAATCAAAAAAGGTTATCATTAAATTTCATCTATTTCATACATCAACTTCATAATATTTTTTAACATCCAAACATTATATACCTTTTTATATAATCGATAAAAATTACAGTTACCTTATTATAATAATTAAACTAGAGAATCTAAATATATCTACCCCTATGATTTAAAAAACAATTATATTAAAATATGATCTTATTATTTTCTAAACATCAGTTGTAATTTCAATATAAAGGAATGAATGTTCAGTTGTTCCTTCTTGGGTGATGATGGAAATTTCATGATATTCAGATTATTTTTCATATCTTGATACAAATGTGTATCAATTGCAATAATTTTTTCAACTCTTCCCACATGTAATTGGATATTTCATTAATAAAGTCATTTTATTGTCCCTCAAATGGGTTATTAACATAGTTTCTCTTGGGTATAACCAGTTTATAAATTATAAATGGGCGGATAAATATTTATGACAATATAGAATGAATAAATAATATAAACTATGATAAAAAAACAAGACAATAGGTATATATTATGTGATACCATTGTGTATCATTCATATAAAATGATTACACATAGATCATTACCTATAAAACGATTATAATTATGTGTTAGAGTAATTTATTCAAATCCAAATAACCACATTATGTAATCCATTATCTGATACCAACTATAGATACCTAAAAATTTCATACATGACTATCAGATAACTTTAAACAAAACATCATACTATTGATACAAAACTAGGATCCAACTATTCAATATCATGGACAATTTTTTCTCATAAAAACGATTACATAATTAATAAATCATTTAAATTATTATTCATCATATTTCTAAATATCATACAATATATTAATATGTATGGTTACATAGTGAATGAAATCAATGAATTTGACTTTCTACAAGTCATGTAAGAGGTGGAATTAGCAACATTAATTAATATTTCATAGGTGATAATATTTAATACCATCATATCTTAAGTATAATATAACCATCAACAGTATGAGTGAAACATTATATTTTGGAATATATTGTGGAATATTCACAATAATGAATAATTACAAAATATTTTTCAAATATCACACTATGTTGTGAACAAAAGTAACATCACATCTAGATAAAAAATATCTACATAAATCATAGCATCATCACTAATAAAAATATAAAAGAACGTTCTTGTATGATAGAAATAATATAATCAGATATATCACATTACGATATGAATATTAGAGATATTTATTTCTAGAACCCCTCACAAAATCATAAATTATTATAATATCGCATTCCTCAGGGGTGGATAAAAATCAATGTAATCTAACAAAAAATTCAATGGAATGGGTTTCATAAAAGATTTAAAATATCTCAATTCAAAAATTAAACTTTTGGATTTATAAATAAATAAGAGAGTTCATATATTGGTATTATATTTCATTATCTTCATTTAATGTGTGATCAAATCAAGATAATTCATGATATACTTGGGAAATTGAATAATTATTAAAAATGAATCATAAAATTCAAGGAAAGCATTTTGGATAGTTAAAGAGTATATTATCCCTAAATAGATAATATAATGAATATTTTAGGGTAATTATTATGATATTATAGGATCAATCATAGATAAATCAATGTGAAAAAAAAGACAACAATAAAAAAATAATTTTGTTTTGAATTGATTTAAATTAAATCCCACATTGTTTTGTCAAATTCACACCTCCTGAATAATAATCATAGTGTTCTTAAAATAGTTAAATAAAAGGGATTTTATTTATTTATGTCACAATTTATCAATTACAATAATTTTATTATATTTTGTAAAAATATGTTATTAAATGTGAAGGATTTTAATATCATGTTTTCTTTAAAATCAACCCATTTTATTTAGATTCAAAAATATTTAATCATGATAATTTATAAATAAGAATAGTTTACAAGAGAAGTGTAACACCCCAACCCGAGTTACCCAGAGTTAGTGAATTATTACATAACATTTGCATGATCACAAAAGATCATTTTTCGATTGACCGATTCATTTAGTAGCCTTGGAAATAATAGATACATTCATAAGTTTTACATTACATTATGAATTTGAAAAAACAACAACATTTTCTTCATTAACCACATTCATATCCCATAGACTATCCCTGTAGGTCAGTCATAATATACTTCTTCACAAACCAGAAAAAATAAAACATATAAAGGGGTGAGCATAGAAGATCAGTAAGGATATCAATATAATGGAAACTTTTATAACAAAATGAACATTTAAAGAAATATATAACACTAAAATAGAATCCTTTTAAACATAATATTTTTCATAATATTCAAAAGATAAAATTAAATAATTCCATTTACTTATTCACTTCGATATTCTACTAGTATAATAATCACATGTAGTTTCAATTCCCACTTTCATAATGATTGAATGCATAATGTCAGACATCATAACCACATATTCATGGACTTTTTCCAAGACAAAAAATAATATTTAGTCAAGGACTTGTTCCAAGACTCTAGATTGTCTCATGAGACCAATAGTTGCATCAAAGAGCTATAGAGGGCTCTACCAGTTAGTTACTAAGTCTAATAAATTTCTCATATGAAAAGGATTAAACATAACATAAACATGCGTATTAAAACTAGCATTAAAAATGTCAATACTTTATCCATAAACCATGAATGGTGTAAAAAACACTTCCATAGTCAAACATATCAAAAAAACTTCAATAAAATATCGATTTTTTTTATCATAATGAAACAACTTCAAATATGCTTAAAATCCATCAAAGGATGTTGACATAGATGAAATCAAAACATTTTTAGAGAAATATATCTTTCTATTTTGAAATCATTTAAAAGTCATATAATTATTTAATAAATAATTTATGAGTAAAATATTTTTATTGGATTTTAAGGTAAGCTTTGACAATTTTATAACGGCGTAATATAACCGCACCCACCGTATTAGTTAAAAAAACATTCTTACCTTAATATAGTCGAATAGGCCATAAGGTACCTTGTTTGGAAAATGACAGAAAACATTCCTTTCAAAACATATATGGTCAAATAATGGTATAAATTAATTTAACCCATAGTATATTAATGATTAAAAATGTTTTGAATTACATTTTTAAGAAAACACAGAAGTGGATGATAAATAGTTCCCAGTAGATACATACATAAAAATAATCTCGGATAATAAAGAGATTATGAAATTAACCCTTAACTTGTATTTTTCCTTGGTGTAGGGTATGTCAACATCTTTTATAATAGTTAAATCATATTTATTAAATTATACATGAACTATATACATAAATATGATATCATATATGATCTTCAAATATTGCTTTGTGGATGATATTTTAGTAGTATCATCATTTCAGGTGTTAAATGATTCATTTTCATTTATATCCTTTGTCACATAAGTAATGTATATTATGGATAGGATGTATCTTATTCATATTCAGAATGATATGAAGTATTTAAAAATTAATTTTAATCATCAAATAAAAATTAGTCTTGAATGGATAGGATGGGGAATTAATCTCATCACGTCCTTGGAGATAGTAATTCATATGTATGCACGAGAAATAATATCATTCATTATATATTAAAATAATATATAATTGGAAGTTATATCATATATAAAAAATAAATATAATGTTATAATTATTTTTTAAATCATTTATACTAATTATTATCACCATCAAAATGATGAAGTATTTGAATAAAAAACTACACCACGACGTGGAGATGATAATACGTACGTTCACATTTATTGTGACTTTGTCATTTATAGTATGGATAGAATAAATAATATGGTTGTAAAATCTTTATAATAACATCCAAGTATATATAAAATACTGGATTTATTATTTTAGAATTGAAACAATCAAGAAAGAGGAAGTGGAAGAAGAAAAGAACATGAAAGAGGTGATGAAATATCTACCTATTCTTCGGGTTATTATTTTTTATTTGATCAAAAGGGATCCTTAGGTTAAATTTATTAATAATTTAAGGCCTCTAGGATAAAGGGAAAAAATTGGGAGGATATTTTGGTAGGTTTTGGCCCAACCAAATGGATTTGACGGTGTGAATTTGGGAGAATGCGAAGTGCCCTTTTATAAGAGAGTTGGGGGTCACTTCAGTAAAATAATGAAATATTATTTTATAATAAAATCACTTTCGTTTTATAATGACACAAAAATTAATTATATAATGTAAAAGGTTGGGATGGTTTTAAAACCACTTAACCAATAGGTTTTCGACTGGTTTGGGTCACTATATTAACCTTATATTTTAGATATAACTCTTAGTTAAAAATAATGACATTTACCATGTCTCTTTGTATTTTTATAATATATGGTTAATAAACATACTATAAACATCCATGCGAACCTAATGTGGTTCAATAATGACATATATAATATTATTTATACCCTTTGGCCGAATCATATATTTTTAGAAATAGAATATCAATTAATAATATAATATTTGTTTTAAAAACTCTTTTTTGTCAATTTTGACTCCATTTGGTATTTTGTTTTATTTAATCCATAACAGCAATATTACTCAAAAAAAATTCATTTAATCAACCCTAACATGTCATATTATCCTATAAAATTAGTGTAATTCATTAAAAGTCTCAAATTAGATTTATTTAGATATTTATAATATCATTTATTTTAATTTTTCATTAGTAAGGTAATTACTCCATCATCATTGTGTCATAAATAAATTTAATTATATAATGTATAAAAAATATAAATAAAATACCATTAGTTAGGAAATATTTCTATATTTCTAATTAATATTTATTTTTGAATTTATATCGTGTGTATCCCTATATTAAAAATGGTTTCATTATTAAACATTGAATTTAACTCTTTTAACTCTTCTTTTAAATAAAATAATAATAAATGTCCTAATTTAATACAAGTGAACCTAATGGATCATATTTTATTCCTAAGGTTGTTTTCAATCAAATTACACTTATCTAATAGAATTTATACATTTTTCAGGGTAATTATGATAACATTTTTACCCTTAATTACCCTATTTACTTTTAACCGTGGTAAATAATAGTAAAAAGTTACGATTCTTTAAAAATTATTTTCATCTTATTGAACTAAATTTTACGTAATAATATAAACTATGTATCTCGGAGTTTTGAAATTCAACTCAAAGAAGTGGTAAAATTATGTTTTATTTAAATTTGTATATTCATCTAGGAGGTGGGTAAAAGATGGTAAAAAATTAAACAAAATTTTTATATATCTAAACTCATTATAAAATGACTCCAATGAAATAAATTCTACTTATATATGTAATTTGTATCTATTTTTTCCTAACATAAATGAATATAAAATAAATAATTATTTAAATAAAAAGTCATGTTTAACCAATAACGCAATGTTTTTTCACTATTTATCAAAAAACAAATGTTTTCAGAAAAAACAAAAAATTAACCCTAAGCTAATTTCGATATTTCAAATCCAAAAAATGAAGTCCATTTTGAAAGATAAATTTTTTTTATACTTCAAAAAGTGGGAAATAGTATTCATAATAGCTAGTTTTATTGGATGCAGTGTTTTAGAATCTCGATGTTGCATACAATGCAAGCTATTGCATTCGTCAAAGGGAAATGTACCGTGGAAGATTGGGTTGTTACATTCTCCCCCCTTCAAATAATTTCATCCTCAAAATTTCTATAATACTACAGCATAACAATATTCAGGTGGTTCTTTGTCATAGGTTCCTCTCGTTCCCACATTTCCTCTTCCATCTTATGGTTTCCCCATAGAACTTTTACCAGACGATTCTTCTGATTTCTCAACACTTGTTCTCATGATTCAAAAATTATGACAGGCAGTTCACAATATGATAGATCAGGTTTTAGTTCAATTTCACCTTAGGTGAATCAATGTGTTGGTTCAGGTATGTATTTTATCAATAGTGATACGTGGAATAAATCATGAACTTGGGAGAGACTTGGCGGCATTGACAAATGGTATGAAACAACCCCTATTCGTTCTAGAATTTTTAAATGTCCGATGTACCTGGGACTCAATTTACCCTACTTAATAAATTGTATAACTCCCTTCCATGAAGATACCATCAAGAAAACATGATCTCCTACCTCAAATTACAAATCCTTCATTCAGTTATCTGCATAGCTCTTCTTCCTATATTGTGCTTCATTGATGTGGGTTTGGATAACCTTCACCTTTTCTATCCATTCCTCAACAGGTTCTAGGCCTTTGAATTTTCATTCCCCAAATCAGCCCAACAAGATGGTGTGCGACCTCACTTTCCATATAACTCGTCATATGGTGCCATAAGAATACATGAATGGAAGTTATTGTTATAAGAAAATTCTACCATAGGTAAATATTGATCCCAAATTCCTTGAATGTCAAGTGAGAAAGATCTCAACATATCATCTAAGGGTTGAATAGTCAATTCTGAGTGTCCATCAGTGTGAGGGTGGTAGGAATTGCTTAAATGAAGTTCAGTATCTAGGGCTTTCTAAACGAATTTCCATAATCTTGATGTAAAATGGTGATCTCAATCTGAAATAATCGATAAGGGTACTCCATGAAGTCTTAAAACTACATTAATATACAATCTTTCTAGACTTTCAAGTGGTAAAACTTTTCTTATAGCAAGAAAATATGTTGACAGGGTAAGACGGTCAACAATGGCCCATATTGCATCATTCCTTATAGGAGTCTTTGGTAGACCCATGACAATTTTCAGCATAATATTATCCCATTTCCACTCAGGTATGGGAAGTGGTTGCATGACTCCTCCAAGTTGTTTCCGTCCAACATTCACCTGTTGACAAACCATACATCTTGACACAAAATCAGTAATCTCCCTTTTCTTGTTTCCCACCAAAAATGTTCCTTCAAATCTCGATAGATATTAGTACTACCAGGGTGCATAGAGAAATTGGAGCTATGAGAATCATCCAACAATTCCCTTTTTAGTTCAGGTAAATCGTGAACACAAAGTCTCTTCCCAAATTTCCAAATCCCATCTTCATATATGAATTCCTTCAATATCCCATCATTCTCAGTTTTAATTTACTATTGAAAATCCTCATTATTAGTTAGATAACTTTTTATTGTTTCTAGTAACGATGGTTTGGAAACCATTTGAAAAATAAATGATGTTTGACCTTCCATGGTTATTCCCATATCCATCTTTACTATATCCATGAAAATAGGACCCTTTTAATTCTTATCTTCTTAAAATATCCATGATCCTTTCTGCTCAAAGGATTTTCTACATTATTTGTCTTCCCTGGGTGGTTGTGTATTGTACAATCTTAATCCTTGAGTAGTTCAAGCCATTTCCTTTTCCTCATGTTGAGTTCTATTTGTGAGAAAATATAATTCAAACTCTTGTGATTTGTATAAATCTCTTATTTTTCACGATAGAGATAATGTCTCCATATCTTTATAGAAATGACTACATCTGCTAACTTAAGATCATGAGTAGGATAGTTTTTCTGAATAATTTTTAGCTGTCTTGATGAATAGACAATAACCCTATCATTTTTCATAAGGTCAAAACCAAGTCCCTTCTTTTAAGCATCACTATAATTAACAAACCCATCATTACGTGATGGTAGATTAATGATAATATCATTGAATAATCTTCTCTCTAGTTATTCAAAACATTCTTTGCACTCTTTTTCCCAATCAAATTTATCCCATTTACATGTGATCTTTGTTAATGGGTTAGCCAATTGCGAAAAATTCTGGACGAAAAGTCAATAATAACCTCCTAAACATAATAAACTGCATACCTCTGTTATACTCATCGGTTCTGGCCATTCTTAGATAGCCTTGGTCTATGAATGATAAACAAATATGTCATTATTAGAGACAATATATCCATGAAAATAAATCTCTTGAATCCAAAATTCACACATGATAAATTTCCAATATAATTTATTTATTCTAAGAGTCTCAAGAATAATGAACATGTGATTTTCATGATCTTCATAGATTTTGGAGTATATGAAAATATCATCGATAAATACAACTACAGAGTCATCAAGATATTACTTGAAAAATCTATTTATTAGATCTGTGAAAAAAGAGGGTGCATTAGTCAACACAAAAGGCATTACTATAAACATGTAATGCCCATACCAGGTTAAAAATTATGTTTTCAGAATGTCATCCTTCATCACACACAACTGATGATATTCAGATCGAAGGAAAATATTTGAAAAATATTGATCTCTATGAAGTTTGTCAAAAAAATCATCAATACAAGGTAGGAGATACGTTTTCTTTATTGTTATATCATTGATTTTCCTCGAGTAAATGCACAACCTCATAGATCTGACTTTCATCTTAACAAAAACAGTAGGAGATCCCCATGGAGAAACACTAGGTCGAATATATCCCTTGTTACTCAATTCCTCTAGTTTTTTCGTCAGTTCAACTAATTCCACAATGGCCATTTTACATGGGGTCTTCGATATGGGCCTTGAACGAGGAATTATATCAATGGAACACTCAATTTCTCATTATGGAGGATGTACATGTAAATCTTCTTGAAACACATCAATATATTATTGCAAAATAGGTACGTCCTCTATTTGAACATTCCTTTCCTCACCCATTTTTATTTCTTTCTCTTCCTCACCATTAATTTAATTTAGTTGCGCTATTAGGGGAGGATCTAGATAAGAATTAGTTGGTGACGTTTATGCTCTAAAGATACGGTTATCCTTATCATCATCAAGAATTATAACCTCCTTATTCTTACAATAAATTTTTGTATCATGGTCTTAAATCCAATACATACCATGAATTATATCAAATTCAATCATGGGTATGGTGATGAGATCAACAGATAAAGAATATTTATATTCCCTAATGTGAAGGGATTCTCATATCATTATTTCAATGATACATCCCTTAGGTGTTTTGACTGAAAACTCCCTTGTTAAGTCAAATTGAAAATATCTAATTTTCATAGAAAGTTAGGAATATATGAAACAATGCAATGATACAGAATCAAATAAAGCATTGTTTAAACATGAGGAAACCCTTAAATTACCTACCACCACAAATTGAGAAGCTTCAACCTCCGCAGTAGTGATAGAATATGTTTGGCCTTGATCCCTTGGAATTTTCAGAGGTATGTATCCTTAGTGCTTAAGACATTGATTTGAATAATGCCCCATTTCTTGACAATTGTATCATTCAACATCAACAGCCTCATTCATCCCCTTGTAATCATGAGCTTGGTGGCCCTTTTCACCACACTTGTAATAGACACTCATTCCCTTCAGGCAACTATCAGGTTTTTTTCCACATTTACCGCAGGATGGATATTCAACTTTTCTATTCTTCACCTTATTTACATTTCCAAAATGTTCAGAATATCTCTTCTTCCCTTTCATTGCATTAAATTTGTAATACATAGAGAATTCCTTTTCTATATTGATAGAACATGAGATAATATATTCATACGATGAGAAGGATTGGGAGACTAATTCTCGATGAATAAATTTTTTTGAACCACAAATGAAATGATCAATATTACTTATTAGGTTATGTATATAATCATCATCATGCCTTGCTAACCATGAAAAGTTTGCCTCTTATTTTGTGACATTATCATCTTCCTTTTGTCTCAATATCAAAGAATTTCATTCCATATCTGCTTGATGGTCATGTGGAATATATTTTTCTAATAAAATATCTTTAAACACCCCTCATTCAATATTTTATACTTCATTATCTTCCTTTGTTTTTTGGATAAATGACCACCATTGATTTGCATCTCCCGTGAGAAGATAAACTGCCATGAAATTTTTTTCCCTTTCACTACTCCCAAAAGCGTAGAATATTTTCTCTAAGGATCTTATCCATTGATCGTCTACAAATGGATTTGTAGAACCATTGAATTTCTGTGTTTGTTTCCTCATGAATCGGTCTAACATTGATCCTCCCCATTGCAGATCAGGGTGCTCCATACAGGTAAGGTTATTATTCACAACCTTAGTGAGTTATCCCAGTATGGTGATATACAGATCAACCCCAGTTGCATCACCAACTACACTATAATTATCTTGATAAAGAGGGAAATCCCTACATGGATTATGTGTGTTGATACGGTTTCAATTCCTTCCACTAGGCGCAATTTTAAAACAATGGAATATAATGGACTCGTTTATGAATCGCAATACATAATTCCAAACATGTGAAAAAATTAACATAAGTTGAATAGTTTATGGATATAATGCATAATCATAAAAATATTTTATTTGAGGAAGTATATACTCATAAACACCTCATAATCGTTGGTAATGTAAATTAGAATTATACTAAGCATATCCCCTGGGAGTGTCGTAACCAAGAGTGCAGCAAATCCCATTTTCGTGCACCAGTTCACATTCGAGTCTATCTCAAAGTGGTGTTTTCTGGTTTTACCCCTAGGTACAATTGTGTGAGATCCGCCTCTACCTTCTCATCTCCTAATAGGGATGTATTTCATGGAAAACTCAAAAAATCACTATAATACCAAATTCTTAATAAATTTTTCTATACTAGCCCTCAATGTCTATCTTCGGATAATGCTCTCTAATTAGAGTTTTTATAAATATAGAATATTATGTTTTAAACTAAACTTTATCTGATACCAACTCTAATACCCAGAACATAGTTACCCAGAGTCAGTTCATTAGTACATATCATTGGCATGATCAAAAAAGATCATGTCTTGAAGGACTAATTAGTTTAATCACCTTGGCAGTACTAGATACATTCATAAGTTTTAAATTACATTATAACCGGAAAAACCAAAACAAATTTTTTTTCATCACCAACATTATTATCCCATAGAATATTCCTATAGTTCAGTAATAGTATAATTATTCACATCTTATGAAAAAATGATACATATAAATTGCTGAGCTCATATTCTCAGTAAGGATAACAATATAGGGGAAACTTTCATAAATAAGAGTGAACATTTAAGGAAATGTATACGACTAAAACAAAATCCTTTTAAACATAATAATAAGAATAATATGGAAAAGATAAGATCAAATAATTCCTTTTACATATTCACATAGATATTCTACTAGTCAAATAATAACATGAAATATCAAAAGCCACTTTCATGATGATGGAATTCATAATGCCAGACTTCATAAGCACATAGTCAAGGCCTTGTTCCAAGACTACAAATAAGAGTTTCTCAAGGCCTTGTGCCAAGACACTAGTTTAACTCATGAGACCTAGCAATCCATCGAGTAGCTATAGAGGTCACCACCCATCATTTACAATGTTCTATGCATTCCAGATAAGAAAATTTTTAAACACAACATAAACAATCGTATTAGAAATAGCATGTGAAATGTCAATACATAATCCATAAACCATGAATGGTGTAAAAATAACACATCCACTGTAAAACATATAAAAAATCCTTCAATAAAATATGGATGTTTTGTATCATAATAAATCAACTTCAAATAAGCTTAAAATTTATCAAAGGATGTTGACATAGATGAAATCCATTTTTTTTGAAAAATATCTCTTTCTGTTATGAAATCATTTAAAAGACATATAGTTAAAAAAGAAAACATTTATTTCTAAAATATTCTTATAATATTTTAAGGGAATATACTATGATGTTATAACAGTGATAAATAGCTGCAGCTGCCATATAAGTTAAAAAAACATTCTTACCTTAATTTTGAGAAATGGTTATAAGGTACCATGTATGGAAAACGACAGAAATATTCCTTCAAAAACATATATGGTCAAATAAGGGAATAAATTACTTTAAACCATAGTATATTAAATAGTAAAAAAAATTCGAATTACATTTTGAAGAAAACAAAGATATGGGTGATAAAGAGGTCCCAGTAGATACATATTTAAAAACAACCACATATAACAAAGAGATTTTTAAATTAACCCTTACCTTGTACTTTTACTTAGTAAAATTTAAATTAACCACTTGTATAATAGTTAAATAATTGTTATAAAAATATACAATAACTATATACATATATATGATATCATATATGATCTTTTAATGTTGCTTTGTTAATGATATTTCAGTAGTATCATCATTTCAGGTGTCAGCTGATTCGTTTTCCTTTATATGCATTGTTACATAAGTAATGTTTCTTATATATAGGATGTATATAATTCATATTCAGAATGATATTACGTATTTAAATATTATTATTAATCATCAAATGAAAATTAGTCTTGAATGGATACGATAGGGAATGAATGTCATCGTATTCGCGGAGATGGTATTTCGTATGTATGCACGAGCGACGATATCATTATGTTATATTAAAATAATATATAATTGGATCATATATCATATATAAATAATCATAATCATGTTATATTTATTATTTTAATCATTTATACTCATTATTATACCCACCCAATTGATGAAGTATTTGAAAAAAACTACACCACGACGCGGAGACGGTAATCCGTAAGTATGCACGTATGGTGACTTTTCCATTTATAGGATGGATAGAATAATGAATATAGTTTTACCATTGTTATAATGAAATCACAGTATTTAAAAAAATATTATATTTATTGTTTTAGAATGGAAACAATAAAGAAAGGGGAATTGTAAGAAGAAAAGAACTTGAAAGAGGTGATTAAATATTTACCTATTTTCAGGTTCTTCCTTTTTATTTGAACAAAATGGCACCATAGGTTGGATTTATGACTAAAGTAAGGCCTCTAGGATGAAGGGAGGAAGGTGTAGATGATATTTGGGCAGGGGTTGGCAAATAAAAATGTATTTGATGGTTTGAATTGGAGAGAAGTGGAATTGAACTTTTATAAAAGAGGTGGGGGTCACTTTAAGAAAATCATGAAATATTATTTAATAATAAAATAATTTTATGATTCTAATGGATACACAATAAATTATTTAAATGATAAGGTGGGGATCAGTCAAAAAACACCCATCCAATAGGTTTTAGTATAAGGAATCAACCTTTAACATTACAAATTCATTAATTAAATGGATAATTTACAATGATGATATTTTCAGGTTTAGAGTTTAAGGGAATTAAGTCATAAAATTTACATAACAACATGAATATTACATGTAGAAAATTCTACTCAGTTTCCAATTTTTTAATAAAATAAAAACACTTGAAAAAAAGAGCCAGGTCTTTTCCATTGTTTTAAATAGCATGACTTTTTCTTGATCCCAACATTGACCCTGTTCTTCTGTAGGTCCTATGAAAAACAATTCAAAACATGGGATGAGAATAAAAACCTCAGAAAGGGTTATAAAATAAGAACGGAATCATTAGTCTATCTATACATAAAAAACATAACCACTTTTACTTACCTCATTAAAGCATAATTTTTATTAATAACACATAGTAATCACATATCATAAAGGTAATTATGGGATTTATATCATACATACATTGTATCTATCACAGCTTCATATAGATTTATGTTTGAAAACACATCACAATATATTCCTTAAATCTCTTAGGAAAGACATTCACTTTTACCTCCATCGTGTTACCCAATTCATTGAAGAGACATCTCGGGCTCACCCACCCTAGGTTTATCATGGAACCACCCGTATACATAAATAATGACCATGAACCATAACCTGTTCACAACACATTAAACAAACTTAAATAAAATATGACATTTCCACATTTCAATCACAATATATCATTAAAATGTATTTACATAACAAATCCATTTTCAAAACCATTTTCAATTTCAAAATACATAATATGTATATGGTAATTATTTTCCGTTAATAATCTCTATGGCTTATTAAAGAAGCCAAATATCAAATTATACTCACGGCGGTGGAAAAAGGTCATTGTCACCACTTACATAAAAAACATTCCTTTTTTTTATTTAGTAAAATGCTTCTTATAAAAATATTACCTTTGAATGAAATGAAAATTCATTGGGTTTTACACACCGTATAAAATAAATTTCTGTATGAAATAAAATATCCCTCAATGAAAGGAGATTGAGACGAAGTTCCTTAACTCTGGTCCGACATGACCCGTTCGTCCATTAATATCCTAAATAATAAACTAAAGTTAATTTATTATTGATTAAGAAACTTTTTAAAGTTTATTATTCCTTTTATATCACACATTTCCATGAGAGGCGGTAGGAGATAATCAATCAATTATCATTTCGTGAGGCGTTTGTTTTCCATCCAGAGAAACAGTATGTTCGTTACCCCTTAGATGATGGTGTGTGTAATTGTAGTTCAAATAATTATCATAAATGAATCCTTGTATATTGAGAATACAAGTGTTTTTATAAAATAAATTAATAAAAAAATTTTAGGGGGTTGGAGAAGTAAAACAAAGGAAATGAATTTATGAGAAACTGTTACCTTTAATTTGGGTGACTCCCTTTGGTTTGAACCAAAAGGACTTCTTGATGTGCCTTCTGCCTAAGGTAAGGAATCTAGGAGGAGGAGAGGGATCTTGAGAGATTATTTGGGAAGTGGTTAGATGAGCCAAGGGGCTTGAGATGTGTGTGGAATGAGTGAGAAGTGAGGGCAATTTATAAGGGGGGCTCTTTAGGAATGTTTGAAAATATTATATTATTATATAATACTATTCTGTTACAAAATGTCCAAAACTAATTAAATTAGAAGCTAATATCACTCATGGTCGAAATAAAATCATCCAATAATAATTGACCATTTTTTGGATATTTTATTAATTTTTATAAACTTATTTATTTAAATAAATTATTAATGAGGTAAATACTACACCATTATTGTGTCATAAATAATTTAATTTATTTGAATTATAAAAATTATAAAAAAAGACCATAATGTAGGAAATATTTTTATATTTCTAATGTATATTTAAATTCTAAAATATAGCCTATATAACCACTTGTAAAAATTATGTTACTAAAATATATTTTTTATGACATTTTTGCCTTTACATTTTGTGAATTAAAATAATGTGCCTTATCACTACCAATAGGATCCATGGGTCCACAAATCTTTCCAAAGATGCTGATGATCATAAATGACACAACCAATAAGGTTAATATAAGTTTTAAAGTAATTTTTTGTTATTATGATATTCTTTTTACCTTGAATTACCCTATTTATCTTTAACCACGGTAAATAAAAGTCAAAAGATGCTAATAAACAAAAATTATTTTCATCTTATTGAATAAAATTTTACTTAATAATAAAAAAAATTTACGTTTTATTTTCTAAATTTAATCCACAAAAGCATTAAAATATCATTTAAATAAAAATGATTGTTTTTAACTAGTACTTAGTGGTATCACCATTCATCAAAAATTGAATATTTTCAGAAAAATACCAAAAATTTAGCCTAAGCTATATTTGTTATTCTTAATTAAAAATTGATATCTATTTTAAAACATTCTAAACATAGATTTTGTATTTATTAATTTGAAATTAATTTTCGTTGTAAAAAAAATTAGCGTCTTTTTATTAAACAATAACTATCAAAATATCGACATTTGATTATGTCCAATTTCAAGATGAAATTAATTACAATGAACAACATTGGATTAAATGGTAAAAACATAATATAATTACACTTTAGAACCAATTAAAAAGATAATATTATCATATAAATAAATTAGATTGAATTGTACTTTTGAATTAAAATATATTATTTTTCACTATTCATTAAAAAATGAACTTTATAAAAAAAAAATACCAAATATTACCCAAAATAAATATTGATGTCCCGAATCTAATAAAGAATTTTATTTTGTTAAATAGAACTTGTAAAAGTGACTATAACTATATTTAATGAGGGTTCCCCATCAAGTGTGGGTAAATTTACCTTCTGTGACTATTAGAGTATTTATGCTTAAAATTATAATCATTCATATTTTAAGCCCCTAACATTCATGGGATAAATGTAAAAACATTTAAAAAATATTGTATAATCATATTGTAGTTAGTTCTATTCATTCCTTCCAATACAACGACTAGGCGTTAACTACCATTTAATATAATAATATTATATTATACATGTGCAACTTGAGATTTCAAAGAAACACGTTGTTGCGTATTGGGTATGCCATCAAACATACAAAGCCCTTTAATGTAAAATTAATATTTAATTTCCAAATATTAATAATTATGGAAAATGTATTATTCTTTATTTACCTGGGATGTTACATCCTTCTCCCCTTTTGGGGATTGTAACCTCACAATTTTATTCACTTGTCAAATAAATGGTGGTATTTAACCCTTATAGAATTTTCAGATTCCCACGTTGCCTCTTCAACTATATGGTTTTTCCACAAAACCTTTTATTAGTGAATTACCTTATTCTGCCACACTTTTTCTTAATAGTCAAGAATCTAGACGGTTTGTTCTTCATAAGAGGGATTCTCTTCCAACTGATCTACATCTAGGCACAAAAAATGAGATGGATATGACATATACATTCTCAACATTGAAACATGATAAAAATTGTGTACTTGTGATAATCATTGAGGTAAAGACTCTCTATACGCAACTGATCCAACATTATCCAGGATTTCCAAAGGTCTAATGAACCTTGGATTCAACATTCCTTTCATACCAAAACTCATCACACCTTTCCATAGAGAGAATTTGAGAAAGAAATGATCACCTACCTCAAAAGATATATCCATCCTTCAGTTATATGCATAACCTTTCTACCTACTCTGAGCTATTCTCATGTCCTTCTTAATCAACTGAACCTTTTCTACCATCTCTTCTACCAATTCTAGTCCCATCACCTTCCTTTCACCTACTTCATCTGAAAATTCTGGCGTTTCACAAAACATTTCATATAATGCCTCAAATGGATCCATCTGTATACTGGATTGGAAACTGTTATTATAAGAAAATTTAGCCAAAAAATTATGTTGGTCCCAACATACCTGGTATTCCAATGAACAAGCACGTAGCATATCCAGCATGGTTTGAATTGTTCATTCTGACTGCCCATCTCATTGAGGATGAAAAGATGTACAAAAATTTAATTCTATACCCAACGACATCTGAAGGCCGTTCTAAAAGTTAGATGTAAACCTGGGATCTTGATCAGATACAATGGAGAGGGGAACTCCATGCAACCTGAATATCTCTTTAACATACAATCGATATATTTTATATTGAGGAAAAGTATCCTGAATATGAAAAAATGACCAGATTTAGTCAACCGATCAACAATAAACCAGATTGCATTATTACCTCAAGTTGTATTTGGTATTACTAAAACAAATTCCATGGATATATATTCCAATTTCCACTCTGGCACTGTTAAGATAGAAGCATCCATTTTTGTAACTGCCGCTCTACTTTAACCTGCTATCAAGTCAAACACTTCACAGTAAAATTAGCAATATCAATTTTCATTCCATCCCACCAGTAATAGTCACGATGATCTCTATACATCTTAGTACTTCTATGATTAGATGAAACTAGAGAACTATGAGGTTCACATATCAACTAATTCTTTAACTGTGTATCACAAGGCACACATAATCTCTTCCCAAACCGTAAAACACAATCATTATCAATGTTAAATTCAGTAACTTACCATTCTTAACCAACACTACCTTTTTCTGTAACTCACTGTCGTTCTTCTGTGCTTTCTTAATTATGTTTGATAGAGGTCATTTCACTAACACCTAAAACAAAACAAATTTTTTTTCACCAACAACTTCTTTGACAAAGTTCATCAAATCAAAAACCAAAGGATCATGTTCCAAATGTAAAACGGTTAATAAAGAAATACTTATTAAACTCAAAGTATTAGGAACTTTATTTTATTTTCCCAAATGGAAATGGATTTTGAAATCATAATCCTTGCTTAATTCCAGTCATCTTTTCTATCTCATGTTCAATTCTTTCTGAGTGAATATATACTTTAAAATTTTTTGGTCAGTATATATTTCACATTTTACTCCATACAAATGATGCCTCAATATTTTTAAATCAAAAACTAAAGTAGCTAATTCCAAATCATGTTTAGGGTAACTTAACTCATGAGGTTTTAAATGACGTGAATCATATGAAATTACCTTATCATTTTACATAAGTACACATGCAAGTCCGTTCAATGAAGCATCACTATAAATAACAAACTCACCATTTCTGGAAGGTAGTTCCAAAAATAAAGCATTCACCAAACTTCTTTTCAATTCCTAAAAACAATCATTATATTCTTTTTTCCAAATGAACTTAACACTATTGCGAGTTAACTTAGTCAGTTGCAAGATAACTGTACAAAATTCTCAATAAACCTCCAGTAATAACCTGTTAAACCAATAAAACTATAGATCTCAATTATATTTGTGGGTATTTTCCATTCTTCAACAACCTTTGTTTTAGTAGGATCAATAGTTATGCCATTTTTTTAATCAATGTGACAAAGGAAAGAAATATGTTGTAAGAAGAACTCAATCTTATTGAATTCACATACAATTTCATTTCTTTTAAGGTTTGAATGAAAAAAAATAAATGAATTTCATATTCCTCTTTACTTTTGGAATAAACCAAAATATCACCAATGAACACAACCACAATATTTTCATGAACTCACGGAAAATTCTATTCATAAGATCCATGAATACAGTAGGTGCATTGGCTAAACCAAAATGCATAACTACAAATTCATAATGGCCATATCTAGTACGAAATGTAGTCTTCAGAATGTCTACTTCCTTTTCTTTCAACTTATGGTACCCCAACCTCAAATCAATATTCGAAAAATACTGAGCTCCCTGGAGCTGATCAAAAAAATCATCGATATGAGGCAAAGGATACTTGTTATTACTAGTGATGTTATTCAATTACCTATAATTAATGCATATTCTCCTTGAACCCTCATTATTTTTAAAAAATAATACAGAATCACCCCATGGTGATGTGATAGGTCAAATGAATCCATTATCTAATAACTCCTTCAATTTATTCTTTAACTCTAATAGTTCAATTTGAGCCATTCGATAAGGGGGTGTTGAAATTTCCTTAGCATCAGGAACTAAGCCAACAGTAAATTCTAATTCTCTATCAGGTATAATACCAGGAAACTCATTAGAACAAAACATCAAAGTATTCATTTAACCCTAGAACATCATTAATCTCAACACTTCCTTTATTTTCAACAATATGTGAAAGGTAACATCCATTTCTACCTTTTACTATTTCCTCAGCTTCCTCATATGTAATCAAAATTTAGGGTTCATTCTAGTACTAAAACTGAAAATATTTCTGAAATAAATCATCATTATATCAGTAGTCAATCTTATCATGATAAACTGAAATCCAATCTATACTAAAAATATCATCAAACTCTACTAGAGGAAAAATGATAAGGTTTATAGGTAGATTCATTCTGCACACATGGATATGAAGGTTTTTATGTTTTGTTTTTGTCTTAAAATTTCCTCGAGGAGTTTTTACCACAAGTTTTTGTATTCATATCTTGAGATGGAATTCTGAATTTACAAGAAAAATTCTCAGAAATGAACAAATGTGTAGACCCTGAATCAAACAACATATTGGCATAATATGCACACACAAAATAGTGTACCTGATACTACATCATTTGTTGGCCCAACATATCCTGATGTTGGTACAAAGGACATAACCACTACTTTCTTCTTGTATTCTAGCTACTTTCCCTCAGTGTAGTTCTTCTTTGGACACTCAATTTTTATAATGACCCATTTCATTTCACTTAAAACATTTTACTGACTTTAAATCAGATTTTGCCTTCACATTAACCAAATCTTTTTCAGGGCAATTTTGAGCCTTATGTCCCATTTTACCACATCGGTAGCACTTACGAGAATTCAAAATACATTCCCCAATAATCTTTTTACCATAATTTTCATGAAATATAATCTTAAGTTTCATACCATCAGAATTTTTTTAATAGTTATTCCCTTTTTCCTACCACCTCGACCTCGTATTATGTTGTTTAACACATGATCATCAGCAAACTCCATTTCCCTCGTCTCTACACAACAGAAAAGTTTTTCATAACATTTTAACCCATTAGAATATAAATCCCTTCTATAATTTGGATTTAATCATGAGTAAAAACTATTGATTTTAGTATCAATATCTCGTATGAAATTTAGAGAATACCTTGCCGGTCGAGCGAATTTTGCATCATAAGCAGTCACTGAGTCGTCCTCCTGCCTGAATTCTAGGAATTGATTTTCCATCCTATGAAAAACCACCTTAGGAAAATATTTCTCAAGAAACATACATTTGATTTCAACTCAATCAATAGCATCAATATTTTCACTATCCCTGATATTTTTTACCATCGACCACCATTGATTAGCTTCACCTTCAAAACTATAGACATTGAGACTATCCTTTTGATGTTCTGAACAACCCATGACATCAAAAATATTCTCTAGTGCTTTAATCCACCCTTCTACTAGCACATGGTCAGATGATCCTCTAAATGATGGGGGATTTTTCCTCATGAAATGCTCCACCACTAACATGTTCCTCTTTGGTTGATCTAGCTAATGTCATGAATGGATACCACCACCATTCATATCATGAGTCAACTATGCCATCACTATATCAAACTATTCAGTTCTGATTCCAACCATATGAGGTTGTTGATTTTGAAGGTTGTCTTCCTCCTGATGTCGTCCCAATATAGCTGCCATGTTTCCTCTACGAAAAAACATTTTGAATACATAAATAGCATTGGTGAAGCAACATGGTAATCTTTAAATGCTCTATCATTAAAATCATAACATAAGCTAAAAATAATTTCTTAATATTAATATAACAATATTCTAACTCCTAAAGTTTTCTAAACCAACCTATGATACCAAGAATATGGATCTGGCCTTGAAAATAACATATTCATGAATTAAATTTATAATTAACATTGAGGATATTTTTAGGTTTAGAGTTTTAGGGAATTAGGTCATAACATTTACATAAAAATAAGAATATTACATTTAGACAATTCTATTGATTTTAATGGAATTAAAAGATAACGATAAATGGGATTATTATGATTCCATTATAATAAAATATATAATATAATAAACAGAATCCTTTATACATCCCACATATGGCATTAACGAGTCATATCTCATTAAGGGGGCGGTAGTCTGCACTTCCTCAAATGAAATTATCGCATTTCTCCATTATGGAAACCATAAAGGTATGCTATTAATAGAAAATACATAAGCATAAAGAAAACATAAACATAATATATATCATATATAAATACAGTTCCATCTTAATGGCCACCATGAGAGGCTGTAGAAGAGAATCAGACAATCATCATTTCGGGAGATGTTAGTTTTCCATCGATAGAAATAGTATGTTCATTATCCATTAAATGGAGGTGTGTGTTAGTGTAGCTCTAATATTTCTCATAACAAAATCATAGTATATTTAGTATACTAATGTTGGTATAAAATAATGTAATAAAAATAGTTTAGGGGGTTGGAGAAGTAATATAAAATAATGAATATAAGAGAAACCGTTATGTTTAATTGGGGTAACTCCCTTTGCTTTGAACCAAAGGTACTTATTTAAGTGCCTTATACCTAAGGTAATTCTTCTAGAAGGAGGAGAGAGAGCTGGAGAGCTTATTTGGTCAGGTTTTGGATGAGCTAAGGGGGTTTAGAGGTGTGAGGAATGTGTAAAGAGTGAGGGTTCTTTATAAGGGGGAGGAGGGGCTCTTTAAAAAAAATTGGAAATATTATTTTAGTATAAAATGATATTCAGTTTCCAAAGGTCCAAAACTAATTAATGTCTAAGATATGATGACTCAGGGTCGAAAGAAAATCATCCAATAATAATTGGACTTGTTTTGGATATATTTTTAATATTTGTAATCTTATTTATTTAAATAATTGTTTAATGATGTAAATATTGCATCATTATTGTGTCATAAATAATTTGGTTTATATGAATTCTAGAAATTATTAAAAAAATACTATGATGTTATAAATTTTTATAGATTTACAATCAATATTTATAGTTTAAATGATAGCTTATATAACCCCATATAAAAATTATGTTACTAAAAGATATTTGTTTATGTCATTTTTCCTTTACTTTACGTTAATTAAAATAAAGTGTCGTTATCACTACAATGTGGATCTATGGGGTCCATATATAAACCCAAATATTTCTATAGTAGTAATTGACTCAAACAATAATGTTATGATAAGTGTTGATGTAATTTTTTATTATTATAACAGTCTTTATACCTTGAATTACCCTATTTACCTTTAACCGCAGTAAATAAAAGTCAAAAGATACTATTCACTAAAAATTAATTTCATTTTATTGAACCTTATATTACATAATAATAAAAACCATGTATATAGAATTTTTAAAATTTAATCCACAAATGCGATAAAATTTATTTTAAATGAAAATGTTAGTTTTTAACTACTACTTAGTGGTTTCAGTATTCATCAAAAATTGAAGTTTTCCGGAAAACTACCAAAATTTAAGCCTAAGATATATTTGATATTAAAAATTAAAAAATGATTTCTATTATACCCAATTAAAAAAATATTAGTTCTATTTATTAATTTAAAATTAATTGATGTTGTCAAAACAAATAGCATGTTTTTAAGAAACTATAATTGTCAAAAAATCAAGACATATTTTGTCCAATTTCAATCTGAAATTAATTCCAAAGACCAACATTGGATTAAATGATAAAAAGATAATATCATTACACTTTAAAACCAATTAAAAATATAATATAACAATATAAATAATTTATATAAAAAGGCAATTTTGAATTAAAATCCTGTATTTTTCACTATTCATTAAAAATGATCTTTATCAGAAAAATACCAAAAATTACCCGAAGTAAATTTTGATGTACCGAATCTAAAAAATAATTTTATTTGGTTAAATAGAACATGTAACAGTTACTATAAATATATTTAAAGAGGGTTCTCCATCTCTAGTCGATAAATCGACCTTTTAGGGAATATTATAGTATTTATGCTTAATATTAGTTTGATTCATATTGTAAGCCCCTAACATTTATTGGATAAATGAAAAAAAATTTAAAAAATAATGTATAATTATATTGTAGATACTATTATTCATTCCCTCCAATACAATGACTAGGCGTTAACTACTATTTAAAATAATAATATTATATTATTCGTGTGCTATGTAAGATTTCAAAGAAACTCGTTGTTGCGTATTGGGTACGCCATCAATCAAAGAAACTACATTAAAGTAAAATTAATAATTAATTCAAAAAAATAAATAAATATGGAGAACATATTTTTCCTTATTTACCTGGGATGTTACAGTAAGACTAGTTTGGGTCACTATATTAATCTTATCATTTAGATTTAACTCTTTGTTAAATAGTTTGATATTTACCATGTCCTATGATATTATTATATTATATAGATAATAAACTTATTATAAACATCCAAGAGAACCTAAAGTGGTTCATTAATGACATATATAATATTATTATTTAAACCCTTTGGTTGAACCTTATATTTTTACGTATAGAACCGTAATTAATAATACAATATTCTTTTAGAAACACTTATATGTCAATTTTGACACTATTTGGTATTTTGTTTTTTTTAATTCAAAACAGAATTATAATATTACAAAAATTAATTTAATCTACCATAAAATGTCATATTAACCTAAAAAATTAGTGCAATTCATCCAAAGTATCAAATTATATTTATTTGGATATTTATTATATAAATTATTTTATCTTTCTTTAATAATGCAATTACTACATTATCATTATGTCATAAATAAATTTAATTATTCAATGTATAAAATTTATAAATAAAATCCTATTATGTATGAAATCTTTTCAAATTAATAATTAATATTTATTTTCGAATTTATATTTTGTGTAACCCTATATTAAATGATGTTTAGTTATTAAACATTGAATTTAACTCTTTTAACAGTTATTTATATAAAATAATAATAAATGTCCTAATCTAATCCATGTGGTCCTAGAAAATCCTATTTTATTACTAAGGTTGTTTTTGGTTGAATTACACTTATAGAATAGAATTAGAACATGTGTTAGGGTAATTATGATATCATTTTTATCCTTCATTACCCTATTTACTTTTAACCGTGGTAAATAAATGTAAACAGTTACTATTCACCAAAAATTATGTCCAACGTATAGAACCAAATTTTACTTACTAATATTAACCATTTCACTCAGATTTTTGAAATTCAACTCACAAAAGTGGTAAAATTATGTTGTATTCTAATTTGAAAATTTTTCCTAGGAGGTGGGTAAAAGACGGTAAAAATTTCAATAAACTTTTTATATATCTAAACTCAATATAAAATTACTCTAATGAATTACATTGAACATATATATGTAATATGTATCTATTTTCACTTAAAACAAATTAAATTAAAATAACTTATTATTTAAATAAAAATTGGTTTTAACCAATAATGCAAGGTTTTTCACCATTCATAACAAATTGAATGTTTTCAGAAATATACAAAAAATTCAACCTATGTTAATTTTGATATTCGAAATCCAGAAATAAATTCCATTTTGAAAGATAAAATTTATAAAATTTCACAAATTGGTTATTACAATTCATAATGACTTGTCTGATTGGTCACAATGTGATAGAATCTCGAAGTTGCGTACAATGCAACCTATTGCATTATTCAAAGGAAAACGTGCTGTCGAAAATTGGGGTTTTAGAAGAAGAAGAATATATATATGTTACATTTAATTAGTACAAATAATTTTTAATAACCATCCATAAAGATTGTGATAATAAATAAGATGGAAATGTCCTCGTTGGTGGTTTATAGACAGTTGGTTAGAATGTTGTCCAAAAGAGGAGAGAGAGAAGTATAAAATATAGATTTCTCAAAAATATAAATTCTATAGTACGTTAAAATTAGTAATACAATATTAACCTAAATTTATTTTTAGAATATTTTGTTTCGAAATAATTTGGGAAAAAGTAGAGATATAGGGAAATCGATTGAAGAGTTGATAAAAAAATATTCATTTACATGTGTTTCTTCAATTGTATGGTGCTTGAAGTCTTTAATGAATGGATTTTGATTACATAATTTTCCTTTAGATTCAATAGTATTTGGATATAATATTTGTGTATATATTGGGAGTCGGTTATTGTGAGAGGATATTTTTTTTCAAATGAGTGGTGGAGGGATTATTTTAATTATTTGAGAGGGGTACATTTAGAAAAAAATTAAGTAAAATTATTTATTAAGTGAAAACCTTGTAATAATAATATTTTTCTCCTGGTTAATCATATATATATTTTTATAATATTTTTATGACCTTAATTATATTTATAAATAAAATTATTAAGTTCAATAAAAAATTAATTTGGGTAAATAAGAATATTATTTTTGAGGAATAATTTTGACTTATAAATTTCCAAGGAAGTTTTAAAGTTATAGAATAATGTTAATTCTGATTTAATTTTTTTTCCAAATTCAAATTTTTTTTGTAAAAATCATGTTCTACAAAGAAAATTTTCATTATTACATCATTCAGGATGTAATCACAGATACATTAGTTTTAGATATAAATTTGGTTTTACAATTCAAATGAAAATTAATTTATTTCAGAAAATTTTTAATACATAAAACATGGAATATTTTTAAATTATAATTTCAAAAATTAAATTAATTTTTAAAAAATATTTATTTAACTAGGTTATCTTAAATTTTATGATAGAAATAATGATTTTTATGAAATACATTATAATATAATATATTAAAAGGTGTTAAATATTTTATTTGAACTTTTAATATTAAATTTTTTTTTCCAAAATATATCATTGATATTTTATTAAAATACATATTATATATATTATATATATATCATTTTATTATTTTTTGTCAAATTACTATACTAACAGTCTCATTATTTTTCCCAATCATTATGTTACCATTCTATACTATTATGTTACTACTCCAACAGTTACATTATTATTCCAAATGTCACATTTACGCATATAAATATTACATCATTCCTTCCTTGAACATTAAATACATTTCCTGATAATGGTAGATATTTTCATTTTATAATAGGGGGATTGTTTTACTAATATATATTTTTTAATTTCTGTAGTGTTTTGTGTTTGCGATATTATTCTAGTAGATTGAGGAGATCCATATCCTTCCATTCAAGTTTAAATATGTTTTGTTTTTATGTTTTCATGTTTGTAATGTTCATGTCTGTGGCCACTAATTAAATTAATGTTCATTATTAATTGATTAAAATCTAGAAAATATCATTATGTGTTGCATAGGAATAATACTATATAATAAAATATAACTATCTTTTATATTATATATCAGTTAGTAAGAAATTTTTTTCTACCTTGATTATATATTTAGAATAATTATAATCATTTTATAAATATAGACATTGAAAAAGTAAAACCTATATTCTAGAAAATTCCAATCAAATTTTGTAGGGCCATGGTATAACATCGCATATTTTTCTTACATTAGTATTACATAATTTTTAGGACAAATAATATTAGAGTGTATCAAAACAATGAACAAAAGTTTTGGTGTGTTTTTTATATTAGTAACATTAATAAATCTTACATAATAAAACATTATCATTAATTTCATTTGTTCTAATCCAACATGTTAGTGTCCCACATCTTTACATTATAATATATAGTCACGTGAGGATATAAATAAAATAAATGGGTGAGCTTACAACTTAGCAAGAGGATAAATAACAACATGAATCAATATAATTTGTGGTTAGAATAATCATCATAATCACTAAATCATCCTAGAGTCATCATCCAAATCATGAGAGGAAGCCTTAAATAATGTCATGAAATGTGGAAATGCATAAAAATGAAACATCATGCCTTAATGGTTAACAACCACACATAGTTCTGAACAATTCTATCATCATGATAATATATAATATATGAGAATAATTATATTATAATAATTGTAGAAAGAGAGATAATAATATCTTCAAATATATAAAATTATATTTTGACATACATCACAATACACAATGCATGGGAGCACTATATAATTCTTTTCACACCCATCACATTATAACATGTACCTAATCATGCATTCCACCTAGAATGTATATACATTTTTCCATAAAATAAACTAATGAAATGAAATGGGATTCATGATATTTTTATAAAGAATTTATTTAGGAATACACATTTATGCTCCAAAAATAGATGGGTAATAACATGCGTGGTATAAGAATATTCAATCAGGATTGAAGAAAAAACAATCTCTTCAGAAATAAAGGTAATCTTTTTTTGAAAGAAGAGTTGTTGATATTTTTTATTTAATTTTTAAAAATATAATATTATAAAAATGTATATCCTATCGTGGAATGTTATGAAAATAGAAATTAAATTTTAGTAAAATTAAAGGGACATCCACACTGAAATTCTGCATGAAAGAGTAATAACCCAAAGAAAGGAAATAAGGTTTGGGAATCCCCTTACCTTATGTTTGAATAATTTTTTCACATTAGTATACTAGATAAAAAAATTATGTTCATTAATAAAGAAATAAATAACCTCATATACACATATTGGATTAATTATAATTTATTATGTAATTTGTTGTATCATTTTATTAGGTTTAATGTTCAAATTCATCATTCTATGAGTGTTGATTTTAATTGGTTTTCAAGATCCGTTTTCTTGTATACAAGTATGGATGTTCATGTTAAATGATGATAATATTAAAGAATTGTTACAATATGTTATTAGTGAACATAAATAATTTTAAATGATCTTTTATATCATTTTTATATGGTTGGAGGATTAATGGTTAGATTGAACATTAATGGTAATCATTTAGATTAATTTTTCTATTTTCAATCATCACAATCTTGATTCTTTTTACTATTTAATATTATTTATATATTTTATTATAAAAATATAAAAAAGTTTTTTATAATATTGTTACAATCATTTTCAACCATTATATTAGTGTTATTTTCGACATTGAAGGCAGTATGAGAAAATTAAAGTGCATCATCCATGATGGTTGTAAAGTGAGACATCATAGATTATGGTTTAATTTTTAAAATAAAAGGTGTATAAAAGTGGGTTTGATGATAGATTAATATATTAAAATAAAAAAAATTATTATATTTAAGATACTATAGTTATCCTGAATCTTGGATAACAGTAGGTGATGAATGAATATAAAGATAATAGAAATTGAAATGAAATTTAATGAAAATAATGGAGGATTCTGCCTCTTAAATTCCTCTCATTCCGAACCTCTATTGGGAAATTAAATTTTTTTTATAAGACCAATGGATCATATCCATGGGGTAGGGTATTTCTAAATTTATTTGTATGAAATTTATCATGATTAAAGACTTAGAATGTGTGAGGATAAAATGCGGTGAGGGGTTTTATTTTTAGAGGACAAGGGGTTATTTTTTTGATTTTTTATCTATTAGTTTATTTTTTTACCTAATAATAAGAATGTTCTGAACCATATTTATAAATATATTAATATAATGAGTGATAGATCTATATTCTTGGCTTAAATATTCCATAAATCATATATGGCTCAATAATTCATGAATTTGATAAATACTATAAATTATAATCTTTCACTATTCACAACAAGTTAGCTATCATAAAAAATCAACAAAGTTCACCATAACAAATTTTTTTTGATTATAATTAAAAAAATAAATCCATTCTATAAATTAATAAATATTAGAAATTTATATTTTTATTCTAATAAACCATAACTAGATAAATAACAAATTCTAAATAATAATTGATTTAATGCAAATTTGGAAAACAAATATAAGGACTCCAAAAATTTTATTATAATCTTAAGAGTATAAAATATTTATTTATGAATCTATATTTTGAAAATATTTTATTTAAAATCATTTTATTATTTATAAAATTAAAAATATACATTTATGTTTTAATAATATACCAACACTTAGTTAATAATATTTAAAACATTTATTTACTAATACTGTGATATAATTATATCATATTTTATTTTATTGGATTCCTAAGTTTTATTTATACATTCGTGGGTGAGGATACAATTCTATTAGTAATATAACAATTCTGAATCGCCATGTGACTATTCCAAATGAGATGATACTAATTAATAGGAATATTTCCCTTAAAATCATGAAAATTCTCTTAATTCATATATTCATCAATAATAATGTTTTTATTTTGTTAGCTATGTTATTTTGTGTGATTTAAACAATATAGAATAACTATAACAAGGAATTTTCAATGATAAATTATTTCATTTTTACATTCATTCTCACTTATTATATTTCACTATCAAAATTTCTTGAAAAAAACTAGTTACGATACTTCTACTTAATTAATTCCTAAATTTCCCATGTTGCCTAATTATACATGTGGTTCCTTTATAACACATTTATTAGGTTATTGTACTTGTATCAAGGAACACTATCTCTTTAGGAAGAGATCATCACATACTTCTCCTATGGAGAGGGATCATTTTACAACACTACAACATCAAGATTAAGTACATCTAAGGGAAGTAGATTATACATATTCTAGATCGATACATGGAATACATCATGTACGTGAAGCATGATAGGTGGAAGTGATAGTCAATATGCTACAACTCTAACTCAATCATGATTATTAAGGGGGAAAATGAACCAATGTATTGAGTTTTTGTTATTCCAATATTTTATGATGCTCTTACATTAAGATATGAGGGGTGATACTATGTCCCCTTCCTCAAAATATAGGTATCATAAATGTTCTCTATAGATCTTCAACTAATATTAGGTTGTCTAGATGTTATGGAGAATTGTTTTCAACTAATATACTTGTTCATCTACCATTTAAAATCCTAACAACAAATGTTCAATGACTTGATCTCTATATTCCATTGTTTGGCATCATTTCCAAAAAAAAGGATTCATGTGGAGTCATTTGGATGGAAGAGTGGAAACGAATGTTGAAACTGAACTCAACCAGAGGCAGATGTTTGTTTTTCCTCCTTTGTAGTCCATATATCATTATCTAAACACGTTTTCCATTTTATAAATAGTCTTGTGAGATTGGCCATCTGATTTATGGTGATATGCCATGTTGAATATCAGCTATATGATTGTTTCATGTTAGAAGCATATACAGAACATAGAGGTGAAACATAGATCTCAATAAGATACAATATATTGTTTTAATATTTTTGTCCATAGAGCTTCTCTAATGTATACATGTTTATGTTAATCTAGTTAGAATCTATCAATAATTGTGATAATGTGATCTATCATTTTATGATGATCCACAATAACCCATATAGTGTTTTTTTCAATGGATGTTTTCAAAAGTCTAGTTACAAAGTCCAATGGGATGTTTTCCCATTTCCATGTTGTTATGATTAATTATTTTATCATCTCGTTAGTGTTTTTCTTTCATACATCACATTCTGACATTCAATACACTTTGATGTATAAATAGAGATATCATTATTTATATTTTCTCACATGTAGATCTATTATAGGTATCAATACATATTTGTGATCAATTGATGAATAGAGAAGGTTGAGTAATGTGCATCATTTAGAAGATCTTTCATAATATTTGTATTTGATGGTACACAAAGTCATGTCACAAATAAAATAAATCATTCCTCATAAATTTTTATCTCTGTGGATTTACCATTTCTGATAACTTCTACCTTATATGAATTCCAAAATCATTTCACTTAGTTTTCTATATTTTATACATGAGGAATAGTTGAAAAATCATTGATAAGTGATTGATGATGTTCTCCCCTAAATTATTTCCATTTCCATCATTTTTTGGTCTAGGAAGATCGGATCCGTATCAATTATAGTCATTGATAAGGTTCTAGGATCCCTTATTCTTAGAGCCTCAAAAAAATTATTTTTCTTACGAGGATTGTATTAGATTGTGAATTCATAATACATAATGAGATATAATAATATTCACTATTGTATTTTAAGACATTGTACTATTAATATATACTTGAGGATCATTTTTTCATTATATATATCATTAATTTCCTTATTTAGAAACAGCCACCATATTTTCAATATTAAGATCACAATAGCCAACACTAGGTCGTATGTAGGATATTCTTTCCCATACATTTTCAACTTCTTTGATGAATAGTATATCAAAATATTATTTTTAATAAATAAAAAACCCAATCCCTTCCCAAAAGAATCCCTGTATACATCAAAGTGTTCCAAACTTTATGGAAGTATGAGTACTATAATGGTCAAAATATTTTTTAACTATTTTATGTCGTCTTCACATTCACTATTCTATACAACCCTTTCTTCATTATTAGTTTGTTGTTAATTAGGTTTGTGAATAATTATATGTTATTCTAAATTCACTTATAATTCCTTTATAGAGAAAAGAAATTTTTGATATCTATTATAGATGTTGTCTTGGGCCACTCTTTGATTTCCTTTTTCTGGAAATGGTGTAGAAATATTCTTTTGGTGTGTGATAACATGATCCAATAAATAAAATTCCTCTATATATAACTCACATTTATTACAAATTACATAATATATTTCACCTAAAATATTTATTAGCATAATATTTATATTCTCTCATGTTGCCACTTTCTCACCGAGTATATCAATATATCATCAATAAATACTACCACCAAATTTTCTGGGTAATCAATAAATATTTTACTCATTAAGTCTATGAATATTTTTAGAGATTCACTGAGTTATATATTTATCACTAAGAACTCATAGTTTCCATAAATCACTCTAAATTCATTCTTAGTAATATCTCCTATCATCACCATTAGTTAGTGATATCCCAACTGAAGATAAATGATAGATAAATAGTTGTCGTCGCACAATTGATAGAATAAGTCATTTATTCATGAACGTGGATACAAGTTACTTATCAATATTTTGGTGACCACATGATAATAAATTGAAATCCACATTGATCCACCAATCTTCTGGATGATGAGTACTGGTGCACCTCATGGTGAAGTACTCTGAAATATAAAACATGTATCCAGATTCTCTTATAATTGATTCTTCAGTTACTCCAACTACATGTTGGACATTTTAAAATTATTTGTTGATATATGTACCTATAGAAGAATATGATCAATTTGACATCATCCTCTCATTCAATAGGAATACAAAAAAATAATCAGGGAAACATTACTATAGTCCCTTATAATGAGAATATATATGATCATAATTCTCTTCATTTTATCCATCATTTAAGCATGATATGATTTATCATAAGAAAATAATATCCACAATTGAGATGATTATTATATAAGAGATTCATCCTCCTAGATACATTTTTATAAAATTATAGGATGCCTTGGTATGTGAAGAGTGATATACCATTCCTGACATTTTTTGTTGTATTTTTATACAGATATCCAATCTGTCCCATTAAAGCATGAAACTCTAAAAAAGGAAGTAATATAATAATTGATGGGAGGTTTATCTCATAAACATTGAATGCGGATGATCTATATACATGGGATGCAAAAACTGCCCCATTTTCTACTCTCATATATAACTCAACTTCCATATAGTGAGCTTGTGTTTTAATTTTTCTAGTAATCCTGAAAAATATGACTGAAATCATATAACTATGATAAAATAGTATTTTATCTTTTTTTGAGGAATAAGATGTGCACCTATCACAACATCATTATCGTGTCCCACATTTTCAATAGTGATGGAATTTTATTTCCCTTAATCCTTTGCCTTTGGTAGATACTAAAACTAATTACACTAGAGGACTTGAGGTTTACTACACTGGCTTTCCAAGTACCCTTTATCTATATAGTTTAAGCTTTGAGCAACGTGTTGTTCTATCCTTTCCTCGACCACATTGTCTATTTTACTCACTTATCGTAGACATTAATACCCCTAGTGGCCTTCTTTCCCACACATGACTCATTTCCCCATTCATTTAAAAACAACTCCAACGATTCTTCTTCCCATAGTTTTGACATATGAGTAGTCGAGTTATATTTACACCTTTTTAATTAGATCCCCCATCTTGAAACTCCATATTTTATTTCATATCACCATAGCCAATGGACCATTCATTATACTCTATCCCCCTATTGAGATAATATCATCCAACATCTTGATAACTGCAAAATTCTGGAATTGATAGATCCATTCAAAGGATTGGTTTTAAAACACAAAATAATTTCCCTATTTTTCTATAATAATTTTTTACAAAATATGAGGTATCTATTGTATGCTGTATGAAATTTTATTCATAATACATGATATATTCAAAGATAATTTTCATCAAATATATGATTTCTCTATCCATATTTCTATATAGATTTTAATAGATATAAGTGTTAAGAAGTATTATATTAAAGTGATACCACTACATCTCGAAAATTTAATCCTTTTTCTTTGGTGTTCTTAATCAAAATGCACAATTGATCAAACTATACATCAAACAATAATGATCCAAAGTAAGTTTCAATATTACAGAACATTGGTGCTAATAAATTATCTTCTACATTGAGTAATCCCCCAATTCTGAAACTAGTGGATCAAAAGAACCACTAGATGTCGATGGTACTTACTTCATAAGAGACATTAGAAATAGTTTCACCCACTTATGTGAAGGAGGAAGTCACAAATTATTTATGTTTTGTTTATATATTGATGCATCTAGTTAAGAATAACCATAAATTTCTGAACAATACCTCACAAGGTGTTGTGAATGTCATTCGAGAAATCATTGAGTTACCCAACACAAGAGTTATTGGCATATTTTCTCCAAGATACCAATATTTTCTATAATATATATTGTTTTAATAAATCATAAGTCAATTATTCATTATAAATAATTTATTCCATTGTGAAATTAACTATAACATAATATCTTGTGTAATACCTTTTTTAGAGTTAAAAAAAAAGAATATTAGGTAAAAAATATACATAGTATTTCAGTAATGTTTTCTAATCGTAATTTCTAAATATTATAAACTATGATTTGATACCAACTATAGTGACCCTATTTTTTCATAATTACTAATTAATTATTTAAATGATAAACAATATAATAGTTTTATAAAACTAGGATCCATTGGTTTAATGCCTTTTGAAAATTATAACAATTCATAACTTTTACATAATAAAAAATAAAAATGAATGTTATTCCTTTTTATCTAGAATCTTAGTCTCTAAAATTTTCTTCTTAATACATCTATTCACCTGAGTATATACATCAATTAAGGGGGTGTGCTAAAATCCCATTAAGATGACAGATAAGAACATTAATCAATATAAAATGCGGTGAAAGTAATAATCATTAATATGACATAAGAATAGGATCATTTTCATAATCATGAGAGGAATCATTAGATAAATACATGGATTAATAAAATTTAGAAAAATGAAACATCATTTATTCATGGTCAACTACCAGTAATATTTGTGAACAAAAAGAGCTTCATGTTAACATATAACATTTGTGCATAATTATAAAATTATCATTATAATCAATCATATAATTAAGTTCATTAGTGCTAGAAATTATCTTAAAAGATACACTGCATTATCCAATTCATTGTATTTTTATATAATTCTAGAACAATTTTCATATCATAACATTTACAGAATAATGCAACATATGTATAACGTATAACAAAATTTTGAATATAATAACCCATCTAAAAAAACGGGTTTCATGAGAATTTAATAAATAATATATTCGGGAATAAATAAAGGGGTTATGAAATTGAAATTTTAATACATTATTTATTAAAGGAATCATCAATCCATATTGATGAAAAAACAATATCATGAAAATTATATGATTTTTATTTAAAAAAAAGAGTTATTTTGGAAAAATAAATTAGTTTTCCAGAAAATAAAATTATAAGAATGTATATCATATAAAAAAGGTATGAACAATGAAATCATATTTAACTAATATTAAAGGAACATCCACTCTAAATTTTGGAATGAAATAGGAATAATCCCAATAAAGGAAACTAGGTTCGAGAATCCCCAAACATCATGTCAGAATTCATTATTGAGTTTAATATGCTCAATAATAAAACTATTTTCATTTATTAATAAATCCATAAAATATTCTAAATGTATTTTATTCATTATAGTTTTTATGACCATTTTAATGAGTTATAATGTTCAATTTCATCATTTCGAGAGTGTTCATTTTCTTGAGTTTCATGATATGTTCTCTTGTATACATGTGTGACGTTCTAATAAAATGATGATTCATTTATTGAATTATGATTATATTTTATTAATGATATTTAAAAATATTAATTTATTTTATCTATAATTTTTTATATGGTATGAGGATGCATCATTATACATTATGTTAATGAAAATGAATTAGATTATTACAGCGGGTTTTCAATAATCACGAACTAATTTAATGTTATTATTAAATTATAATTATATACATGATAGTTGAAAAACATAAAAAGTATAAAATACTTATCTTAATATATCTTTAAACAATTATATTTGATTTATGACCATCCATAATAGTTATATATGAAAAATAAAGTGCATTATCCACGATGGTGGTAAATAGACACTTCATTGATAATGATTTCATTATTATAATAAAAGGGAGAGGAAATGGGTTTTGAGGATTGATTATTCCTTTAAAATAATATTATTACAATATATTTATGAAATTGGAGTCATCATGAAACAAGGATAAGGATACTTGGGGAGATATAAACAAAACAAAATCAAATTGAAATGAAATTTAACCAAAATTAATGATAATTTTACCTCTTAAATTCCCATCCTTAATAACCTACATTGGGAAATAATTATATATTTTTTTGAGAAAAATGATTATCAAAATTGGGTAAGGTAATGGGAAGTGTATTTGGACGAAATTGTAAATTCTTTATGGCTTGGAAGATGTGTGTACAATATGATGTGAGGTGGAATTTATAGAGGAAGAGAGGAGTGTTTTTTGATTATTTTATTCATTGGTTTATTATTTTTTCCCAAATTTATGAATAGATTAAAACTAACATTAACTATAATGATAATAATTAAGGTTATTTCTATATTTTGTGCTTACATCATCCATAAATCAAACATGGCTCAAGAATTTATGAATATTCTAAATATTATAAATTACAATACTACATTATTCATAAGAAAATTCATCAATTTTATAAAAATATAAAATATCAACCTAACCATTTTTTGACCTCTATAATTAAAAAATGATCTCCATTATATAATATTATAAATATGAGATATTTAATTTTTTTGCTTGAAACATTATTTTCTCAATAAATTAAAATATTAAATTTATAATTGAATTTTGACACTTTGAAAAAGAAATTAATAACTCACAAATTTTTCATATAATTATAAGACAATAAAATATTAATTTATGACTCAAATATAAAAAAATATACTACATTTAAAATCATTATAAAAATTATAAAATTAAAAATAATCATTATTTTTTTTTAAAAATACTAACATATAATTATTAATTTTTAAAACATTTATTTCATATAATATGATATAAGTATATCATATTTTAATATATTTGATTCTTAATTTTTTTATATAAATTCATCACTGATGTTACTATTATATGGTCCAATTTACTATTCATAATAGCCTTGTTACTATTTCAATGGTCATGTTACTAATCCACAGTTATAAGATCATCAACATCTATAAATACCTCTTATTTAATTAATTGATCATTTAAAATGTGTGTATTTTGTTATCTATGTGATTTTATGTTATTTATAATATATATATTTCATATAAGAAATGCGTATCCATTGATAAAATTAGTGTTTGTTACACATGAGCCTCTATCTGACAACCAAAGGGAGATATGGTTCGCATAAAACCAATAACCTTTGAGATGACATAGTTATAATGATATTGTTTCCACACAAAATGAATGAATACTATAATATTTTTTGAGATTTTACCTAATGGGTTTGAGATAATAATTTAAGTCAATAACTTATTTAATATTTTTTTAATTGATGTTATTTCAAACATATGATTAATTATTTAAGGAATGATCTATCATAATACTTTGAGATTATTGTTGATTTTTGTGATTAATGATTTATTTACTAAAATTAAGGATTTTTAATTTTGGTTTATATTTCAACTTGCTAGAAAAATTTCAGTTTTGATTTATGTCTTCAGATGAGAGGAATAGATTATTATAAAATTTTTGATTACGTGATCTATTAGATGTTGATTTCAATGTTTCATCC
Organism: Viscum album; assembly: GCA_963277665.1. Lineage (NCBI taxonomy): Eukaryota > Viridiplantae > Streptophyta > Magnoliopsida > Santalales > Viscaceae > Viscum > Viscum album. Next base: position 956,371,667 of record OY728159.1, on the reverse strand, counting down.
ATAAAAAATTCCACTAGAATACACATGATTTGGAGAAAAAGATGTTAATTTGATGGAAATTAATTAAGGGATCAAACTAAACATTCGATGTGAGTATATATAGATATGTTCATTACCTTGATAGTAATGTAATTACTAAAATTGAGGAAAAATTTGTCAAAACAAAAAATTTATCCTTTTCACCACAAGTATTTTTGGTCGTTTACATTCTTATGGCCATTCAAATTCATGTAATCAAGGATCTCTTACAATCCCCAAATTTATATAAACATTATTCTTTTCTACATTCCTGTATATTCACTGCCAAAAATGATATACTATAGGGAAACATATTTTTGTGCTTACCATCATTTTTCTTTTCCCACATTTAAGAGTACGTTCTAGTAACTGTTTTAAGAAGTCAGTTTTGTTGAATGTTTATTTAAAATGACAGAACCCTTCTTATTTATAAAATTTCAAAATTAAAATAGAACAATTTATTAAAATGCGGATACAATGTAAAACGTAAATATTTTAAAATAATAATATGTTCGATATCGTGCATAGTACCCAATAATGATTCTAATCAAATAACAAAATACTATTCAAATATTATTATTTGAAGTAAACTTTATCTATTTCATGTTGAATTGTAAGGTAATGAATAGTATTAATTAAATAATGATATATATATATATATATATATTTATATATTACCTACCCAATTCAATTTTGTTGGATGTCTCACTGGAAACAAATAATCAAATATGAGTAACGAAATTATAAAATTTTGAAACAAATTTCCTTAAAATAATTGGGAGAAAATATTATAATTATACATTAGAACTTATTTAAATATTATCTTATTAAAATATAATTATTTAAAAAATTATAATATCATTATTTTATTTGGGTGAAATATTCAGATATTGGGAAAATATTTAATTTCCTATGAATAGTGAAAACTAAAAATTTTTATTTGAAAACTATATTTCTTTTTTTTGGTCAAAAAACAATAATATTTCTTTATAATTATTGAAAACTAAAATTATGTCTCTTAAATTATAAAAAATAATTTTTTTAATTAGAATCTATTTTGTGATGTGATTTTGAATAAAAAAATTTATTCCAAAAATGTTATGTTTGTAGGAAAAAAAATTTCAATGTTTTTTGCATATTTAATTTAGATGAATTACTAAAAATTATAAAACTTGAATTAAAAAAAATGAATTCCTGGTTTGGAATCATGTGGTTAAATTTTTTAAAATTGAAACTGTTTATTTTTGCTTAATATATATAGTAACTTTGGTAAAACAAATCCACTCGATAATGGGTAAATCATGTTAATCTAGGTTATAAAATAAGTGATTAGGTTATAATATATCATATTAATTTTTATTTAATGAATCAAATTATCTTATTATTACATTTTACTATTCAATTAATTTGAATATTTTAAATTTTTCATTAAAATGAGAAATAAAAAATTTAAATCCACAAATGTAAATGAATGTTAATATATTTGTTTTAAATTTCAAATATGTGCAGACATAGTTATAGAAAATGTTGTGAATTAATATAAATGTATAATTTGATAACAAATGTACATTTTTTAGGAATCATTATATTAAAAAATTACCAAAAAATTCTTATACAATATCGAATAATTATATATTCAATTAATAGAATATTAAAATAAGTTTTAAAAAAATATAAAAGTTATATAATATAAATGAATTAATGTGTATTCAGAACATAATTTTTATATAATTTTTTTAGGTAATGTTTTATGTATTATACTTTTATTCCTGGACAGTCTTGATGAATTTTATATCAAACTAAATGAATTGAGTTAAATTGAAAATAATTATATATAATATTGTATAATATTTTCTTAAAAGATTGAAAATTCATAAAAATCATAGATTAAGCCAAATTAGAGGTATATGGATGAAAACATAATCCATGGTCCTTGTATTTGTCATTTATCATTTTATAGTATCATTATTAACCTATTATTGGTCGAACACCCTAATATTGTTATTATTCTAAAAATGGCTAGTAAAGGGTTAAAACAATGTGATAATTGTGATAAAAAAATGTCTCCATAATTTATATTAGGGTATGATTTCTACATATAATCATAATTTATTTGAATTATATTTATTTTGAACCATTTTTGTATAAAAAATTAGTTTATATTAATTTAATACTTTACTAAATTCCATTAATTTGCCTCCCCTCAATTATGATAGGACACATTACCTTTCCATTTTCTACACAAAAATTAAACATATATATACTAATAACTAACCATTCTACATATAAATATTCTTATCCATTTGATGGATGTTTGTTTTATTCTAAAAGAAAATCCATAGTCCTCTAAAAAAGTAATCTAAAGGAAGTTTACAAAAGAAGAGCTAATTATAAATACTAAATCTGTAATTTTTATTCCTATTTCTAGTTCTTCTTTATATATATACCGATAGTAAAAAATAACCATATAATATTATTGTATTTTTATGTTATTATTTTAATGGGACAAAAATATTCAATTTCTTTCTATCTTATTAAATGTCAAATCATCGCTCATACGTACATACGAATTAACATATCCACATAGTTCTGTAATTCATTTTTCTCCACATATATAGATGGCTGGATATAAATATGTATATAGCAAGTATAGAATATATTTACTATAATTCTATGACTATAGTTAAATAATACCTTTTTTAAATTTTTACTTTCAAATCTATTAGAAAATGACAACGTCGATCGCACAAACATGTGGACTTCCAGCTCCATAATATAAATGTATTCAATATACATTTCAGTTTTAAATGAATACTAATAAAGATATATTTAATAAACAATAAAGATATATCTATATATTATAATTATTATTTTGAATTTAAAATATTATTTACTATTATTTTCATTCATCTATTGAATAACTAAAACTACAGTCATGTGTGCTTATGGCTTACCGTCTCGATGAATAGTGTCATATAATTTTCTATCTCACGTTTTTTATGATTATTGTAAAAAGATATTATATTTATTTCATTTTTATCATTTTAAAGATGATGTAATGATGATAATTTTAAATGGTCTAAAATTATCATACCAAAACATACATGAAAAACAATGTTGTTATTACCCATGCCACTGATTTAAAAAAAATTATAATAAATGTGTAAGGAAACGTTATATGTAAATCATATATTGGGTAAAATAATTTATTATTGTATTGAAATATATTAATAAGAAATTTATTTTTTTTATATAGAAGGTTTTGACACATACGAAGGAAATCATTCATAAGGTAATAGTTTCTCATGTATATTTTACGTCAAGGACACATATTCTAAATTCAAAAATTATTTATTTTGTGTTGTTTATGTAATTATCCATAGATATATTCTATCATTATTCTATTTATATTCATTTACTTTTACGTTTCATTTTTTTATTTATCTCAATAGGATTATTATTCAATTGTTACGAAAGAAATAATTCTTTATTTCACAATCTCATACCAATTTTGAATTATTTATGTTTTAATATCCATTATAGTGGATGATTGGTTTTTCTAACATAATCCCAACTTATTTTCTTGTAATATGTTTGATGATTCTTATTTTTTTAGTATTACAAGAGTAATCACCATTTTATCTAATATGATTGAGAAAATCATTTTATGAAAATATGGAATTACATCTCTCACTGTCAAAAATATTTTTTCATACATATCCTTGTTTTCAATAAATATTTATAGGAATGATTCATACATTACATAAATTAATTATTATCTACATTTTTATCCATTCACTACTACAAATTTGGGCATATGCGACCCCCACTGGCGGTCGCTAATGTTCTTTAGAGACTACTCAGAGACCGCCAATGACTGTCGCTAATGGGAGCCGAAAATTTGACCTACAGCGTCCACCAAGTAGTTACTAAACTGGTGCTCGACCGGGAAATAGAGACCAATATTGGTGGTTGCTGAACTGCTAGTCGGCCAATGTATACTTACCGCCAATGGCGGTCGCTATCCTAGAGAAAATGTTTTCAAAAAAAAATTCACTGATGGTTCCCAAACTGTAGAAACAGGGTAAAAATCCTATGAAAATGAAAATAATTCCAAACTGAATAAACATCAGGATCCTCATAAACAATAAATGACTTAAATGATTCATATTAAATGATCCAAACTAGTAAAATCCATTTCAATCTTCTGCTTCAATAAACCTATAATAAGATACAAAAATCAACAAAACAAAACAAATGTAAATAAGACATATTCATACAGTGAGTATATATATTATAAAATTATTTCTGACATCAAATCATGTGTCATATAATAATTTAGAACCCCCAATTTAAGTAGTGATATCATTTTAGGATTTTCTCCTTTTTTTGGAGTCTTTGTTTTAGTTTTTGGAAGTGTTTTTTTGTCTAAAAAGGAATGCTCTCTGCGCACACGACGTGAAACTGATAAAAACAACATATTCGGTCATATCATTCACACCGCACATCTGATTGATGTATCGTATCCTCCTACATTTTACGAATAATATTTCTATTTGTTCATGAGATTCCAACTCATTTTGTGGATGTTTGCTCTAAATTTGACCATTACACGTCGCTTTGGTGTTTTATGACTCCTGAAATGCGCTTCCGTTTACCGTGGTAAAATGAAACCTCCGATTGACATATCGTCTGCCCGACAATTTCAAAATGCACACCACATTTGTTGTCATATGATTTCATGACATTCAGAGTTCGTTCGAGTAGTTTTGACTACCCAATTCACCCTTTTAGGGCGGGCCATACTGTTAAAAACATCATATTCGGCCATACCGTGCACACCCCATGTCCTATTGGCATGAATTCTCCCCCTACATGCCAAGAATAATATTTCTACTATATTCGAGTGATATTAGGTCATTCTGAGGAAGTTTTCTCTGAATTTAACCATTACACATCATTTTGGTATTTTTTGACTCCAGAAATTCGTTTCTGGTCACTGCGGTCAGACGACACCTCTGATTGACGTATTGTCTACCCAAACATTTCACAATTCACACCATAGTTGTTTTCATATGATATCATGACATTCTGAGGTCATTTTTATGGTTTTAACCACCCAATGCACCCTTTCAGAGTGCACCAAACTATTAAAAACAACATATCCGGTCGTATCATGCACACCGCACAACCGATTGGTGTACCATCTCATCCTACATGTCATGAATAACATTTTTATTGTTTTAGTGTGATTTCAAGTCATTCTGAGGATGTTTTCTTTGAATTTGACCATTACACATCATTTTGGTGTTTTATGACTCTGAAAATGCCTTTTCAGTCACCGCAGTCAAACGAAACCTCATATTGACATACTGTCTACCGAACCATTTCACAATTCAAACCATGCTCTCTGTCATATTATTTCATGAAATTCCGAGGTTGTTCGGCTGGTTTTGACCACACAAATCACTCTTTTAGAGCACACCTAATTCTTAAAAACAACATATTTGGGCATATAGCACACACCGTATGTCTGATTGATGTGTCATCTCCTCCAACATGTCAATAAAAATATTTGTATTGTTTTTGTGTGATTTCAAGTCATTCTAAGGATTTTTTCTCTGAATTTTACACTTACATGTCATTTTGGTATTTTATAATGTCGGAAATGTGTTTCCTATCAGTACAGTCAAACTACACCTCCGATTGACATACCATCTACCTGAACATCTCTCAATTTACACTGTGGTTGTTTTTGTATGATTTAATGACATTTTGAGGTCGTTAAACAAGTTTTTACCACCCAACACACCCTTTTAGAGATCACAAAATTGTTAAAAACAACATATTCAGTCATACCGTGCACACTGCACACCCTATTGATGGGCCATCTCCTCCTACATGTTACCAATAATATTTCTAGTGTTTTTTTGTGATTTCATGTCATTCTGAGGATGTTTTCCATGAATTTGATCATTACACATCGTTTTGGTTTTTTGTGACTCCAGAAATGTGTTTCCGGTCACTGTGGTCCAATGACACCTCCAATTGATGTACCGTCTACTTGAACATTTTAAAATTCACACAACGGTTGTTATCGTATGATTTAATGACATTCTGAGGTCATTCGGTTAGTTTTGACCACCCAACGCACCCTTTCAGAGCATTCCAAACTGTTAAAAATAGCATATTCAATCGTACCATGCACACCACAAGTCCGATTGGCATGTTGTATCCTCCAACACGTAACGAATAATATTTCTATTTTTCATGTGATTTTAAATAATTCTGAGAATGTTTGCTCTAAATTTGACCGTTAATCATCGTTTTGGTGTTTTATGACTCTGAAAATGTGTTTTTGGAGAATGTTGTCAAACGAAAATTCCGATTAATGTACCATCTACCCAAAAAATTAACAATTCACACCATGATTGTTGTTGTATTATTTCATTACATTTCAAGGTTTTTCAGTTAGTCTTGACCACCCAACACACTATTTCAGAGTGCCCCAAACAATTAAAAGAAACATATTCAATCGTACCGCACACACCGCAAGTCTAATTGATGTTTCGTCTCCACCTACATGTCACGAATAATTTTTCTATTTTTTCGTGTCATTTCAAGTCATTCTGAAGTCGTTTTCTATGAATATGATTATTACATGTAATTTTGGTGTTTTATGACTCTAGAAATGTGTTTCCAGTCATCGCAATCAAACAACACCTCAAATTGACATACCCTATACCCGACCATTTTACAACTCACACCATAGTTGTTTTCTTATGATTTCAGGACATTCCAAGGTCGTTCGAGTAGTTTTGAACACCCAACGCACGTATTCAGAGTGCACAAAACAGTTAAAAACAACTTAATCGGTCGTAACATGCACACCGCACATTCTATTGACGTGTTGTCTCATACTACATGTCAAGAACAATATTTATATTGTTTTTTTTGTGATTTCAAGTCATTCTAAGGATGTTTTCTTTAAATTTTACCACTACACATCATTTTGGTGTTTAGTGACTCAGAAAATCTGTTTTTGGTCCCTACAGTAAAATGAAACCTCATTTTGATGTACCATCTGCCCAACCATTTCACAATTCACACCATGGTTGTTTTTATATGATTTCATGACATTCAGAGGTCGTTCGTTAGGTTTTGACAATCAAACGTACCGTTTTAGAGCATGTCAAATTATTAAAAACAACATATTCAGTCGTACCACGCACACTGCATGTCTGATTGATGTTTCTCCTTCTCCTACATGTCACAAATAATATTTCTATTATTTTTCTGTGATTTCAAGTCATTTTGAGTACGTTTTCTCTGAATTTGACAGATACACGTCGTTTTAGTGTTTTAGGACTCCAGAAATGAGTTTCCAGTCACCGTGGTCAAAAAAAACTTCTGATTGATGTACCTTCTACCCTAACATTTAACATTTCACACCCCGGTTGTTGTCTTATGTTTTCATTACATTCCGAGGTTGTTTAGCTGGTTTTAACCATCCAACGAACCATTTCAGAGCGCGCCAAAAAAATAAAAACAACATATTTGGTCATACCACACACACCATAAGTTTTATTATCATGATGTCTCCATATACATGTCACAAATAATATTTATATTGTATTCGTGTGATTTCAAGTCGTTATGAGGACGTTTCCTCTGAATTTGACCATTACACGTCGTTTTGGGGGTTTATGACTCCGGAAATGCATTTCCACTCACCGTGGTCAGACGACACCCCTGATAGATGTAACGTCTGCCCTACCATTTCAAAATTTACACGATGGTTGTTGTTGTATGATTTCATGACATTATGAGGTCGTTCAGCTAGTTTTCACCACCCAACGCAGCCTTTCAAAATTCGCCAAATTGTTAAAAACAACATATTCAGTCGTAACGAGCACACTACATGTCTGGTTGGTGTTTAATATCCTCCTACATGTCATGAATAATATTTGTATTGTTTTTTGCATGATTTCAAGTCATTATGAGGGTGTTTTCTCTGAATTTGACCGTTACACATCATTTTGGTTGTTTATGACTCCCAGAATGTGTTTCTGGTCACCACGGTCAAATGACACCTCGAATTTACATACCGTTTTCTGGTGAATATCACAATTCAGACAAAGGTTGTTTTCATATGATTTAATGAAATTCCAAGGTCATTCGTCTGGTTTTGACAACCCAACAAACCCATTGAAAGTGTGCTGAACTATTAAAAACAACATATTCGGTCGTACCACGCACACCGCATGTCCGATTGATGTTCTGTCTCATCCTTCTTGTCACGAATAATATTTATATTGTTTTTTATGATTTCAAGTCATTATGAGAGCATTTTCTCAATATTTGACCTTTACATGTCATTTTGGTGTTTTCTGACTCCGGGAATGTGTTTTCGGTCACCGCGGTAAAACGAAACCTCCTATTGACGTACCGTCTACCCGACCATTTCACAATTCTCATCACGGTTGTTTTCTAATGATTTCATGACATTCCAAAGTCGTTCCTCTAAATTTTACCACCCAAAACACCCTTTTAGAGCATGCCAAACTGTTAAAAACAAATATTCAATTGTACCGCACACACTACACATCCAATTGATACGACATCTCCTCCTACATGTCACGAATAATATTTCGATTTTTTAGGTGTGATTTCAAGTCATTCTGATGTTGTTTGCTCTAAATTTGACTGTTACATGTTGTTTTGGTGTTTTATGACTTCATAAATAAGTTTCTGGTCACCGCGGTCAAACGACACCTCCGATTAATGGACAGTCTACCCGATCATTTCACCATTCACACCACAGTTGTTGTCGTATGATTTCATGGCATTACAAGGTTGTTTGGATGGTTTTGACAACCCAACACACCCTATGAGTGCGCACCAAACTGTTAAAAACTACATATTCAGTCGTATTGTGCACACTGCACATCTGATTGAAGTGTCGTATCCTTCAACATGCCACAAATAATATTTCTATTGTTTTGTGTGATTTCAAGTCATTATGAGGATGTTTTCTATACATTTGACTATTAGACATCATTTCCGTGTTTTATGACCCCGGTAATGTGTTTCCAGTCACTTCTGTCAAACGACACCTCCGATTGACGAACTGTCTACTATAAAATTTTACAATTCACGATGTCGTATGATTTCATGGCATTCTGAGGCCGTTCGGCTGGTATTGACCACACAACACACCCTTTTAGAGCGTTCCAAACTGTTAAAACCAACATATTCAGTCGTACTGCACACACCGCACATATGATTGAAATTAAGTTACCTTTTACATGTCACTGATAATATTTCTATTTTTTTCATGTGATTTCATGTCATTCTGAGGAAGTTTTCTCTAAATTTGACTGTTACATGTCGTTTTGGTTTTTTGTGAATACAGAAATGTGTTTCTGGTCACCGCAGTCAAACGACACCTCTGATTGTTGTAACTTCTACCCAAACATTTCACAATTCACACCATGTTTGTTTTAGTATAATTTTATGACATTCTGAGGTCATGCTCCTAGTTTTGACCACCCAACGAACATTTCAAAGGGCACCAAACTGTTAAAAACAACATATTCGGTCCTACAACGCACACCACATGTCTGATTGATGCATTATCTCCACCTACATTTCACAAGTAATATTTCTATTGTATTTGTATGATTTTAAGCCATTATGAGAACATTTTCTTTGAATATGACCATTTCATGTTGTTTCGATGTTTTATGACTCCACAAATGGGTTTCTAGTCACCATGGTCAAACGAAACTTCCCAATTGATGAACCATCTACCCAAATATTTCAATATTCACGGAAATATTGGTGTCGAATGGTTCAATGAATTTTTGAGGATTTTCGGCTGGTTTCGACCTCCCAACACACCCTTTAAGAGTGTGCCAAACTGTTAAAAACAACATATTCTGTCGTTCCACACTCACCACATGTCTGATTGACATGTCTTCTCCTCCTACATGACATGAATAATATTTATATTTTTGTGTGTGATGTAAAGTCATTCTGAGGATGTTTTATCTAAATTTTACTGTTACAGGTCGTTTTGATGTTTTATGACTCTTGAAATGCCTTTCTGGTCACTGTGGTCAAACGACACCTCTGATTGATGTACCGTGTGCCTGACCATTTAAAAATTCACACCACGGTTTTTGTTGTATGATTTCAAGAAATTACGAGGTTGTTCGGCGGGGTTTTTCCACCCAACACACCCTTTTACAGTGCGCCAAAGTGGAATAGTAGCCTATTGTCTAGTTGTAAAATTGGAATAATGGTATAATGGCTTAATGGCCATTTGGCCTAACACCCAATTTCACAATATGCGAAACGACATAATGATCAATTATCTAATGGCCTAATGGTCAATTTTCTTAATGACCAAATGTCAAATTGTCGCATTTACCAATTCACCTAATGCCCAAATGGAATAATGGCCTAACTAACAATTGTTAAATTGGCCAAATGTCCAATCTGTCTAAAGAAAAGTTGTCTTAATGGACTAATGTCCAATTTTCCGAACATACTAATACTATTGGAGAATTATTTTAATGACCTATTGTGCTAACAAAAAAAATGAAATAATGGTCTATTGTCTAGTTGTACAATTGGAATAATTGCATAATGGCCAAATGGACATTTGGCCTAACATCCAATTGGACAATTGGCTTAACAACGTAACTATCAATTATCATAATGGCCTAAAAGCCAATTTTCCTAATTAACCATTGTCAAATTGTCCCATTTACCAATTCAACTAATGCCCTAATGGAATAATGGCCTAACAACCAATTGTTTAATCGAACAAATGTCCAATTGGTCTAAAGAAAAATTATCCTAATGGCCTAATGGCCAATTTTTGGAACATACTAATAATAATGGGGAATTTTCTTAATGAATTAGTGGCCTAAAAAATAATTAAAATAATGGCCTATTGTCTAGTTGTACAATTGGAATAATAGAATTGTAACACCCCATGTAAATAAAGAATATTACATTTTTATATTTATCCATATTTGTGAATAAAATATTAATATGACTTTAAAGGGGACGCTCTGCTCGATGGCGTACCCAACACGCAACAACGAGTTTCTTGGGAATCTTACGTTGCACTCTAATAATAAAATAATATTATTTTAAATGGTAGTTAACATGTAGTTGTTGTATTGGCTGGAATTGATATAAATAACTAAAATATGATATAATAAGTTTTTTAATGTTTTTACATTTATCCAATAAATGATAAAGTCTTAAAATACGAAAAGAATTCAATTTTAGGTGTATATGCCCTAGTTTTCACTAAAGGTTCACTTATCGCCTTTTGATGGCAAACTGTAATTAAATATAGTTTTGATCACTCTTATAAATTCTTTTGGACCAAATAAAACTCTTATTTAGAATCGGGACATCAAATTTTACTTTGTGTATCTTTTTGGTATTTTTCCGATAAAGTTCATTTTTTAATGAATAGTGTAAAATGTTGTGTTTTAATTCAAAACCTCTTTTTAATCTAATTTATTTATATGATTAGATAATTTTTTGAATTGGTTTTAAAGTTAAATTAGAAAATATTTTTACCATTAAATTCAATAGTGGTCGTTGGAATTAATTTCACTTTTAAATCGGACTTAAACTAGAATCAATATTTTGATACTTATTGTTTCTTAAAAACACGCTATTTGTTTTGACATCAGGAGTTAATTATTAAATTAATTAATTCTACTTATATTATTTTAATTAGGTAATATAAACATCATTTTTGAATTTGGAATATCAAATATAGCTTAGGGTGATTTTTTGGTAATTTTCTGAAAAATTCCAATTTTTGATGAATAGTGAAACCACTAAGTGGTAATCAAGCAAACTGATTTTTCAGTTAAATGAAAGTTTACCACTAATGTGTATTTAATTTTGAAAATCCGACATACATGGTTGTCATTATTATGTAAAATTTGGTTCAATGGGATGAAAATAATTTTTTTGTGAATAGTAACTTTTTTTCATTAATCGCGATTAGAGGTAATTAGTGTAATTTAAGGTAAAAATGATATTATAAAAATAAGAAAACACAATGAAACTTGTCCTACTCCTATTGGATGAGTCATGGCCGACCAAGACAACCCATGTGTCAACTTGGAGACCCCATGGAGCCACATTGGTTGGAAAATGACATTAATATATATTTATTTAATGATAAAATTAAATTGACACAAACATGAGTTGTTTTACTAAAATAGTTTTCAAGTGGGGTTACAAAAGTCCAACTTTTGACTATAAATATTAATTATAAAGATAAAAATATTTCCTACATCATAGTATTTTTTTATAATTTTTAGAGATTAAATAAATTAATTTAATTACGACATCATGATGATGCAACGATGACATCATTAATGAACAGTTTAAATAAAATGAAACGATAATTTAAATTCTAAGACCTACACATGTCAAAAAACTATTGGATGGGAATATTTCGAAGACTTATCATATTATATTTGAAATATATCAATTTGGGACCTTATAAATTCGAAACACTTTTGAAAATAAAATAATAGTTTACTGATTTCCAAAAGTGCCCCTCCTCTCCTCTTATAAAAGGCCCCCACCTCTACATCATTTCACACACTCCTCAAGCCTTTGGCTCGGCCATACCCTGCCCATTTACTCTCTCCACATCCATATCCTCATCCTAGAGGATTCTCTTTGGGCATAATCCTTTCAAAGGAAGCCTTTAGGCTCAAATCAAAAGGAGTTACACTTTTAAAGGTAATTCATTCTCTCATTTTCATTTGTTTTATTTTTCTTCTCCAACCCCCTAAAAACTTTTTATTTAATTATTTTGTAACAAAACCAGTATCTTCAATATACTAGGATGTTTTTATAAGATTTATTTGAGCTAAACTCTCACACAACTACATCAAATGGTTAAAGAACATACGGTTTCCGTGGAAGGTGAAATTCTGCCTCCCGAAACGATGATTGTTCAACACTCATATAACACCTTCAAAGGTGGCCATTTAGATGAAACTATATTTATATATGATATATAATATGTTTAATTTTTACTTAAGCTTCTGTATTTTCATTTGTTTCATACCTTTATGGTTTCCACTGTGGGTAAACATGATAGTTTCATTTTAGGAAGTGCGGACTACCGCCCCTCAAAGTGATTTTATTCGTTAATGCCATACGTGGGACGTATAAAGGATGGATTTAGAGTTATTATATATTATTTTATACTGGAATTATAATATACCTCTATATCATTATTTTTTCTTTCCATTAAATTATGAGATAGAAATGAATGTAGCGTTCAAGCGTACGTACGGCTTGCCGTCTCCATGAACGGTGCATTTCATTTCTTACCTCTAAATGATTTTGTAATATTATAAATACATGTATATGCGGGATATATATGATATATATGATATCCAAATCATTAATATAATTCTGGATATAATGAAACTTTTACCACACAAACAACATGTAATTGTAAGAAGTCCATTTTTGACTAAAGAACCAAATATTGAAAAAACAAACATTATTAACTTAAATGATAACATAATGTTTATAACATTGAAATAAGTGATATAAAAGGAATAATGAAATTTAATAAGGTTCATATGAAAGTAGAAAATAACTCAAATTTATTATTCAGGACGTTAAAGAATGATCGAGTCAAGTCGGACCCGAGGTAAGGGATCCAACACCTCTCTTTCTTTTTAAGTACACTCTTTTATGTCATTCCTTTTAAGCTCATCTTTCTTATGATTGGGTTGTTATTTTATATTACTCTTACTTTAATTTTTATGTACATATGATGAGAGACCGTATTCTCTCTCATCAATCCATTTTGGATGTTTTGAGTGGTGCTGTTAGGCTGTCGAATTTTCGTAAGTGATCTAATCTCTCTCTTTCTTTTTAAGTACTCTCTTTTATGTCACTTCTTTTATGCTCCTCTTTGTTATGTTGGGGGATGTTATTTTATATTCCTCTTTCTGTAAACATTATGTTGATGTGATGAGAGACCCTATTTCCTCTCATCAATCCACTTTGGATGTTTTAAGTGGCGCCGTTAGGCTGCCGAGTTTTTGTAAGAGAGTTTTCATCTCACTTTTATTCCCGTGAGATTTATGCTACATTTGCCACAATTTCCTTTTAGTGGTTTATGTAATGACCATTATTACACTCATTTTGTAATATAATTCCATTTATGGGTATTTACATATTCATTTTATGACACTTCTTCGATGGGGTGTACTTTTCGAATGTTACCCATGTCGGTAAGGGAACCTTTCACCCTCCTCTTTTTAAAAGACTTCATTTGTTATGTCTTTTAATTCACATACTATTATGTTGGGATATGTTCTTCTATATACTGATTTATGAAAATTATATTTCCAAGTGATGAGATTCTCTTTTTATCTCTCATCAACTCATTTTCTGAATTTTTGAAGTGATGTCGTTAGGCTGTCGAATTTTACCAAGGGAACGTTTTAACCCAATTTCGATTTCTTTGGGTTCAACATGCAGTTATTGAATATGTCATCCTTTGAATATGTGTGAATGAATTATTATTGTTTTACACTTAATATCCAATTATATTGGGTGTATTTATTTTTGGCACACATAATTTTGATATTGATTTAGCCTTAATTTAAGGATACCTTCTTTATAAGGGATTTCATCACATTTTACATCTCTATTTAAACTTCATTGTTGTTATGCACCAATTCACTCATATATGGTGTATATACTATCCTTTGGAATATTATATCATGAATCCATTTATTCTCTTGATATTATAAAGTTATGATTAAATTTTATTCCTTAATTATTGTATTCAAGTGTCTCTAATTTTGGTAAAACCCCTTTAACCAAAATATCACTTTAAATGTTTTAATTATTTTTTCTTATTAATATCCATTTTTTCAAAATGGTTTTAAGGATTTATTTATATGGATATTAATGGATTAAAATTTTAAAAGCTTCAAGGTGGTATGGGACACATTGATTCAAAAGTATATTTATTAAATGTTTTAAATGGTTTTGAAAATGGTTTTTTAATGGATTCGTTATTTCAATATCCTAAAATGTAATATTGTGATTGAAATGTGGAAATGTTATGTTTCCTTTATTCATGTTTTATGTGATACTATTATTTTATGGTTCTTGGGAATTGTTATGAAGAACGGGTGGTTCCGTGATAAACTAAGTGCAGGTGAGCCCGATATAGCTCTCCAATGCATTGGGTAACGCGAAGGAGTGAAACGTTAAGGTTTCTCCAAAGAGATTTAGGGAATATACTGTGATGGTTATTCCAAACGTAACCAAGAGGGTTACTCCCTATGTAAGAATGTTATGAATGCCTCAAGTTACCTTTATGTCTTATGATTCCTATTATTTATTCATGGTTTGATGAGATATGTTAAAGTGCCAATGTTTTATGGGTAAAGTATGATTTCATTCTTATGTATAGATGAACTCATGTTTCCTTTCCATATTTTTTATATAACCCTTACTGAGATTTTTATGCTCATCCCAAGTTTTTGAAATGTTTTTCACAGGTCACGGGAAAGGTACATGACAAGATGATATAGTCAAGGATGTCTCAAGAAAGAATCCAAGTTTTATTTTAAATATGTTTCCGTTGTTGGGAAGAATGAATCCTGTATTTTATGTAACCACTTTGTTTAAATGTGGAATGTAATGAAAGTTTCATGATCTCATTCTCTAAAACTCTAAACCCGAAAAGATCGTCAATGTGTAATCTTGAAATAACCCAAGATTAAGTAAGGTTTAAGGCTGGGGCCTTATAGTTGGTATCAAAGGTCGGTTTAGATAACTTTAGAGGATAAGGTATTCTCTAAGCACAAGTGACATTACCATAATGGTTTGGATTTCAGAAAGAGTCCTAGTTTTAGATAAAGTGAATGAGTAAGTGTATCTTAGTGTTTACCTTCCTCATTAGTACATGATGGTTTTGTTGATATACTCACACTGAAATTTCTGTTTTAAGTTAATGGATGGATCTAGCAGGCACCAAAGTGACAATTGGTTTGAAGGAAACTGTGGTGGTCATTGATTAAGAGACTGGATGAAATGGGGTATTCAATGAGGAAACTCATGGTTGTTTTAAACCAACTATCAAGGAGTCATGATCAACCACTTGAACCTTGGTTTGTTCTGTAATGCATCATGTACGAGATGACCAATCGATGTGGAAGTTCAGGTAATAATTATAAAGGTAACCATTAGAGTTTATATGATCCTTACTTTTGAGGTAA
This sequence comes from Viscum album, assembly GCA_963277665.1. Classification (NCBI taxonomy): domain Eukaryota; kingdom Viridiplantae; phylum Streptophyta; class Magnoliopsida; order Santalales; family Viscaceae; genus Viscum; species Viscum album. Next base: position 956,355,333 of record OY728159.1, on the reverse strand, counting down.
TTATCGTTTATTATATGATATGATGGAAAATGAAAGGCATGAGATAAACATGAGGTTAAAATATGTAATGATCATTTTTTATGATTTTATCCCTTTTTGGGGAATGATTTGAGAATTATATAGTTTTGGAAAAAGGACAACACGCAGACTGTGTGACTACCCATCACGTCGGATAAAGCTGCGGGAATCGAACCCACAACCAAAGTGCGACTGGTATTTATCGCCTACCACTGGACTACGTGAAGTCCCTGGTTAGTTTGACCGAATCTTTTTAGTTATATGATTTTATGAATTAAGAGCAAGTTTATTTTGGGTTACTTATGAAAATGATTAACCTATCATGGAGGATATGTGATTAGGTTAATTACTTTTCAATATGAGACTTTAGGAGCAACTGATGTTGATTGGAGATAAATGTTACGATTTAACTTGGAAGGATATGTGACTAAACCCTTAAAACATTTGGGTTTCAATCATAGATTGGTTTACTTTAAATAATTTTAGGGACAAATTGTTTATCGAATGATCCTTGTTGAACTTTGGGTTTTGTTTGACAAATTTTGGAGATTAAGAATAGATTTTCTTTTTATAAATGGTTATCCTTTTCTGGATTATCTGACCTTGTACTAACATTTTTGGTTTTGGTTATGGTTAAGGTATAAAGATATGGGAAGTATATAGTTCTCTATTGTGGATTAGGTGATTCTCTAGAAGTTGATTATATTACTCTTAATGCGAACAAGTCCCCCTAAATACTCGCCTTTTGAAAAAAAATATGAGTTTGACTAAGGAATCTAGTAAAAGTTGAAAGTCAACATGATAAGTGATTATGTTTCCTTATGAATAAATTCCTCAACAAAAAGTAACTTAAAACAAAAATTTTGTCTATTAACTTTTCCTACTGGGGAATCGAATACCGTTTAACCCATCACAAGTTTGTGATTTTCTTATGGTTAACTTTCTCCTAGACATGTTTACTATCACTCTCCCTCAAGAACATGACCCTTTGATTTTTCTTCCCAGTCCATGTTTTTCTACAGGGAGTCCTAGTATGGGTTAACTCGGGTGATCTCTATACTTATCTTTCTTTATTTTAAAGTGATTGTTTTACCGACTATTGTTCTGATGTGGGATTTTCAAGGATGTTTCCAAGCTCAATTTTAAAATTGCAAGGACGCAATTCCCAAAAGGGGGGAAGGATGTAACACCCCAGGTAAATAAAGAATATTACATTTTTATATTTATCCATATTTTTGAATAAAATATTAATATGACATTAAAGGGGACGCTATGCTCGATGGCGTACCCAACACACAACAATGAGTTTCCTGGGAATCTTACGTTGCACTCTAATAATAAAATAATATTATTTTAAATGCTAGTTAACATGTAGCTATAGTATTGGCGTGAATTGATAGAAATAACTAAAATATGATTATATATGTTTTTTAATGTTTATACATTTATCCAATAAAAGCTAAAGGCTTAAAATACCGAAAGAATTCAATTTTAGGTGTATATGCCCTAGTTTTCACTAAAGGTTCACTTATCGCCTTTTGATGGCGAACTATCATTAAATATAGTTTTGATCACTCCTATAAATTATTTTGGACCAAATAAAACTCTTTTTTAGAATCGGGACATCAAATTTTACTTTGTGTATTTTTTGGTATTTTTCCGATAAAGTTCATTTTTTAATGAATAGTGTAAAATGTTGTGTTTTAATTCAAAACCTCTTTTTAATCTAATTTATTTATATGATAAGATAATCTTTTGAATTGTTTTTAAAGTGAAATTAGAAAAAAAAATTACCATTAAATCCAATAGTGGTCGTTGGAATTAATTTCACTATTAAATCGGACTTAAACTAGTATAAATCTTTTGATACTTATTGTTTCTTAAAAACACCCTATTTCTTTTGACAGCGGGAGTTAATTATTAAATTAATTATTTCTACTTATATTATTTGAATTAGGTAATATAAACATCATTTTTGAATTCGGAATATCAAATATAGCTTAGGGTGAATTTTTGGTAATTTTCTAAATAACTCCAATTTTTTATGAATAGTGAAACCACTAAGTGGCAATCAAGCAAACTGATTTTTCAGATAAATGATAGTTTACCACTAATGTGTATTTAATTTTGAAAATCCTACATACATGGTTGTCATTAGTATGTAAAATGTAGTTCAATGAGATGAAAATAATTTTTTGGTGAATAGTAACCTTTTTTCATTAATCGCGATTAGAGGTAATTAGTGTAACTTAAGGTACAAATGATATTAAAAAATTAGAAAACACCATGACACCTGTCCTAATCTTATTGGATGAGTCATGGCCGACAAAGACAACTAATGAGTCAACTTGGGGACCCCATGGAGCCACTTTGGTTGGAAAATGACATTAATATATATTTATTTAATGTTAAAATTAAATTGACACAAACATGAGTTGTTTTACTAAAATTGTTTTTAAGTGGGGTTACACAAGTCCAAATTTTTACTATAAATATTAAATAGAAATCTAAAAAGATTTCCTACATCATATATTTTTTTTTATAATTTTTAGATATTAAATAAATTAATTTAATTACGACATCATGATGATGCAACAATGACCTCATTAATGAACAATTTAAATAAAACGAAACGATAATAAAAAATCTAAGACCTAAACTTGTCAAAAAACTATTTGATGGGAATATTTCGAAGCCTTCTCATCTTATCTTATAAATATATCAATGTGGGACCTTATAAATTCGAAACACTTTTGAAAATAAAATAATAGTTTCATGATTTCCAAAAGTTCCCCTCCTCTCCTCTTATAAAAGGCCCCCACCTCTACCTAATTTCACACACTCCTCAAGCCTTTGGATCGGCCATACCCTTCCCATTTAATCTCTACACATCCCTCTCCTCATCCTAGAGGATTCTCTTTGGGCAGAATCCTTTCAAAGGAAACCTTTAGGCTAAAATCAAAAGGAGTTACACCTTTAAAGGTAATTAATTCTCTCATGTTCATTTGTTTTATTTTGCTTCTCCAACCCCCTAAACTATTTTTATTTACTTCATTTGTAAAAAACCAATATATTCAATATACTAGGATGTTTTTATAAGATTTATTCGAGCTACACTCTCACAAAACTACATCAAATGGTTAAAGAACATACAGTTTCCATGGATGGCGAAATTCTGCCTCCCGAAACGATGATTGTTCAACAATCATATAACACCTTCAATGGTGGCCATTTAGATGACACTATATATATATATGATATATAATATGTTTATGTTTTACTTAAGCTTCTGTATTTTCATTTGTTTTATACCTTTATGGTTTCCATTGTTGGTAAACACGATAATTTCATTTTAGGAAGTGCGGACTACCGCCCCCTCAAAGTGATTTGATTTGTTAATGCCATACATGGGATGTATAAAGGATGGATTTAAAGTTATTATATATGATATTATACTGTAATTATAATATACTTCTATATCATTATTGTTTCTTTCCATTAATGTATGATATAGAAATGAAAGTAGCGTTCATGCGTATGTATGGCTTACTATCTCCATGAACGGTGCATTTCATTTCTTACCTCTAAATGATTATGTAATATTATAAATACTTGTATATTCTGGATATATATGATATATATGATATCCAAATCATGAATATCATTCTGGATATAATGAACCTTTGACCACACAAACAACATGTAATTGTAAGAAGTCCATTTTCGACTAAAGAACCAAATATTAAAAAAACAAACATTATTAACTTAAATGATTACATAAAGTTTATAACATTGAAATAAGTGATATAAAAGGAATAATGAACATTAATAAGGCTCATAAGAAAGTATAAATTAACTCAAATTTATTATTCAGGATGTTAAAGAACGATCGACTCAAGTTGGACCCAAGGTAAGGGATCCTACACCTCTATTTCTTTTTAAGTACACTCTTTAATGTCATTCCTTTTAAGCTCATCTTTATTATGATTGGGATGTTATTTTATATTACTCTTACTTTAATTTTTATGTACATATGATGAGAGAACCTATTCTTTCTCATCAATCCATTTTGGATGTTTTGAGTGGCGTAGTTAGGCTGCCGAATTTTCGTAAGAGATCTAACCTCTCTCTTTCTTTTTAAGTACTCTCCTTTATTTCACTTCTTTTAAGATCCATTTTGTTATGTTGGGGGATTTTATTTTATATTCCTATTTCGGTAAACTTTATGTTTATGTGATTAGAGAACCTATTTCTTCTCATCAATACATTTTGGATGTTTTATGTGGCGCTGTTAGGCTGCCGAGTTTTCGTAAGAGAGTTTTCATCTCACTTTTATTCTTGTGAGATTTATGCTACATTTGCCACAATTTCCTTTTAGTGGTTTATTTTCTAACCATTATTACACTTGTTTTTTAATATAATTCCTTTTATGGGTATTTACATATTCATTGTATGACACTTCTTCGATGGGGTGTACTTTTCGAATGTTACCCAAGTCGGTAAGGGAACCTTTCACCCTCCTCTTTTTAAAAGACTTCATTTGTTATGTCTTTTAATTCACATACTATTATGTTGGGATATGTTCTTCTATATCCTGATCTATGTAAATTATATTTCCATGTGATGATATTTTCTCTTTATCTCTCATCAACACATTTTCTGAATTTTTGAAGTGACATCGTTAGGCTGTCGAATTTTACCAAGGGAACGTTTTAACCCAATTTCGATTTCTTTGGGTTCAACATGTAGTTATTGAATATGTCATCCTTTGAATATGTGTGAATGACCTTTTATTTTTTACACTTAATATCCAATTATATTGGGTGTATTTATTTTTGGTACACATAATTTTGATATTGATTTATCAATAATTTATGGATACCTTCTTTATAAGGGATTTCATCACATTTTACATCTCTATTGAGACTTCATTGTTGTTATGCACCAATTCACTCATATACGGTGTATATACTGTCCTTTGAATTATTATATAATGAATCCATTTATTCTCATGATATTATAAAGTTATGATTAAATGTTATTCCTCAATTATTGTATTCAAGTGTCACTAATTTTGGTAAAACCCCTTTAACCAAAATATCTCTTTAAATGTTTTAATTATTTGTTCTTATTAATATCCATGTTTTCAAAATGGTTTTAAGGATTTATTTATATGGATATTAATGGTTTAAAATTTTAAAAGCTTCAAGGTGGTATGGGACACATTGATTCAAAAATCTATTTATTAAATATTTTAAATGGTTTTTTAATGGATTCGTTATTTCAATATCCTAAAATGTAATATTGTGATTGAAATGTGGAAATGTTTTGTTTCCTTTATTCATGTTTTATGTGATTCGATTATGTTATGGTTCTTGGGAATTGTTATGAAGAACGGGTGGTTCCGTGATAAACTAAGGGCGGGTGAGCCCGATATAGATCTCCAATGCATTGGGTAACGCGAAGGAGTGAAACGTTAAGGATTCTCCGAAGAGATTTCGGGAATATACTGTGATGGGTATTTCAAACGTAACCAAGAGGGTTACTCCCTATGTAAGAATGTTATGAATGACTCAAGTTACCTTTATGACTTATGACTTCTATGATTTATTCATGGTTTGATGAGGTATGTTAAAGTGCCTATGTTTAGTGGGTAAAGTATGATTTCATTCTTATGTATAGATGAACTCATGTTTCCTTTCCATATATATTTTATAACCCTTACTGATCTTTTTATGCTCATCCTAAGTTTTTGAAATGTTTTTCACAGGTCACGGGAAAGGTACTTGATAAGATGATAGAGTCAAGGATGTGTCAAGAAAGAATCCAAGTTTTATTTTAAATATGTTTCTGTTGTTGGGAAGAATGAATCCTGTCTTTTATGTAACCAGTTTGTTTAAATGTGGAATGTAATGCAAGTTTCATGATCTAATTCTCTAAAACTCTAAACCTGAAAAGATCCTCAATGTGTAATCTTGTAATAACTCAAGATTAAGTAAGGTTTAAGGCTGGGGCCTTATAGGAATAATTACCTAATGTCCATTTGGCATAACATCCAATTGGAAAATTGTCCTAACGACATAACGATCAATTATCCTAATGGCCTAAAGGATAATATTCGTAATGAACCAATGTCAAATTTACCATTTACCAATTAACCTAATGCCCTAATGGCATAATGGCATTACAACCAATTCATCAATTGGTTAAATGTCCAATTGGTCTAAAGACCAATTGTCTTGATGCCCTAATGGCCCATTTTACAAACATACTAATACTAATGGCAAATTATTGTGATGAATTTGTGTCTTAACAAACAATTGGAATAATGGCCTATTGTCTTGTTGTACAATTGGAATAATTCCATAATGGCCTAATGGCCACTTTTCCTAACATCTAATAGGACAATTGGCCAAACGGCGTAATGATATATTATCCTAATGGCATAAAGGTCAATTTTCCTAATGACCCAATGTCAAATTGTCCCATTTACCAATTCACCTAATGCCTTAATGGCATAATGGCCTAATATCCAGTTGTTCAATTGGCCAAATGTCCAATTGTTCTAAAGACCTATTTTCCTAATGGCCTAATGGACAATTTTCGAAACAAACTAATACTAATGGCCAATTAGATTAATAAATTAGTTTCCTAAAAAATTGGAATTATAACCTATTGTCTAGTTGTATAATTTGAATAATGGAATAATGGACTAATTTCAATTTGGCCTAACATCCAATTGGAAAATTGGCCAAACGACATATCTATCAATTATCATAATTGCCTAAACATCAATTTTCTTAATGACCCAATGAAAATTTTTCCCATTTAGCAATTCACCAAATGCCTTAATGGCATAATGTCCTAAACTCCAATTGTTCAACTGGACAAATGTCCAATGGGTCTAAAGACCAATTTTCCGAATGTCCTATTAGAAAATTTTTCAAACACCATAATACTAATGGCCATTTATCTTAGTGACATAATGGAATAACAAAAAATTAGAATAATGTCCTATTGACTAGTTGTACAATTGTAATAATGTCATAATGGCCTAATGGCCATTTGGCCTAACATCCAATTAGACAATTGGCCAACTATCCTATTTCCCAAATGGCCTAACAGTCTAATGAAAATTTTCTTTAAGGAGTTTGCTTTCATATCCCATCCCCACATCCACTGGAAAAACCCACTCCATACCCCCAGACAGCTCCCAACACCGCCAGATAGAATGTCCATGAGTATCCTTTCTTATCACATCTCAAAAGACACATTCAGCCACATCAATTAACTTGAAACTCAAAAAAGGGTGGACTTCCTAAAAACAATAAATTATTCTTGATCATCACTGTGTAAAATAAATTTACCTTTTCAAACATCAATAACAACATACCAATAAAAAAAGAACCACACCTCGTGAATATGATGTGTCATGCGTGGTAATGACTGCTACCTCCATCCAGTGGGCAAGAGGCCTACAAAAAATAAAAATTATGATGATTTTCACAACAAAAATAATAGAAAGTAAATAAATAAATTCATTATAAACATGCATTGTATGATGCCATGAACCATCACCTGTACGTACATACTCCCACAGTGTTCGAACCTCAGCGATCAATTGCGCATTTACCTCCTCAGAAGTGTGCAACCGTGCCTCAAAATATGACAATGGTTGTGTCATCAGAGAAAAAAAAGGACGACAACCACATCGTGTGATGCTATAGAATGAGGAATCCATGTTCCATAGGTCAAACTATATCCATGCCTGTCCCAACCAATAATGCGATGGAAGATCTCATCCCTTCGCATGGGAAGTTGTTGCTGATCCTCTTATAGCTATTCTTACTCATCATCAAATTGATCCCGTGTAATATTTAATTATATTTACATATATATATTAATATACAGATTTATGTAACTATTGGAAATGGGTACTAGAACATATTGTCAATGCAAGAGCCTCTAGATTATTTCAATCATGAGTCCTCATCCACACCGACATTTTATCAGTTGGTGCACCTTCCTCCCATAACTGTATACTAATAGAATTTAAACTCAAACATATTAATTAAAAAATTAAAAAATTAATAATAAATACCTCATGTCAGATATGAGACATTTGATGAGTCCTAAGCCTGTGAGGTGGTCCCTGCAACGATCGATTCTCAAGATGGTGTGTTGACACCTACTACATTCAATTAATTCAAATTTCAATTAAATCACAAATTCATGATAATATATATACCAAAATAAATATACTAAGCAAAACACCCTCAATAGACCAATATTCATCTAATTTATGCCACTGATTTGGGAGAAAACATCTCGGGACTTTTTTCAGAATGTTTAGGGCACCCATATTTGGTACCTAGTGGTCCCTCTTGACTTTTCCTTTATAATATTTCCACATTTTACAACATTTAATCTTACACATGGGCCGAAATGCATGGATCATACTTTTAGGTTATTCTATTTAAGAAAAATAATCACATATGTTAGCATTGTTTATACATAGGGAATAATTTAAAATTGTCTTATTACCTGATCCTACCTCCAATGATGATCTAATTTGTCCTACGAGATAGAAGTCTAGTCACATGTGGTCAATGGAAATTGATGTGGGTCTCTTATGATATGACCCAGATGACAAATAAATGCAGGGGTATTCAGTACCACATGTCGAAATATATCATCAAAGGAACAATCAAACGTCGTTTTGGAATTCCATTATAAAATTCCACGACCAGGGCCTCTCTTGAAAGAGTAAGAAGCGGTCAAGTATGATCCTATTGAAAACAATTTTATATATAATTTGATAGATTTTATAAATATAAATATATATATATATTAAATAAAAAATAAACACAATTACATTCAAATATACCTCGACCATGAGATGTAGATAGCTCAGATGGATAATCTAGATCAGCTGCCTCTTCCACTGACATTCCTGTAGTCATAGAAATCATTAGTAAGGGGACTGTCCAATGTTTCAAAAAAATCAATTGGATTGTTTTCAAGATAATAAAACTTGTACAGTTGTCAATAAAACAAAAAGGCATTGAATAATTAGTTCTAAATAGGATTTAAAAGATTAGATAGTTAACAAATAGATATAAAATTATGTTAAAACCAATCAATGCATATCCAAATTTTAGATTGAATTACTAAAAATTCAAGCATGACATGAACCAAATGAAGAATACATCAATGGGAAGATACACCGACAATACCATGAAGATAACAAAAAATAAATCACCCATAATATTTATAAACTAACAAACATCCAAAACTGAGGATTAAAACATACATGAATTTATAAACTGGTTAGATATTTTATGATATCCTAGGACATTCAATACGGTATAACGGGAAAACTATTATACCTTTCATTAAACATAAAATTCAACCATTTCTCCTTCAAAGGCCTCTCTAAAACAATAAATATCTTCTTCATGATGAACTATGGTATGTTGATCAAGATTTTGGGAAACAAAGGGAACAGTCTAGAGTTCATCTTTTTCAAATAAAAACACTCCTCATCGGGACATTTTCACAACAACTTGACAACTTGGATTCATAGGAATGTAATGAAGAGTACTTGTTCTGCATGTGATGTCAAAATGAATGGTGCATTATCAAATCATTCATTTCTGTATAACATATAGTTAAAATTCATCAATGGAAACTGATATTGACCAACTTTACATCCACACACTGGATCAACCCAATTAAAATTTAACAATTTGTACTTCAACTCATTTGGGTATACAACTTCAATGATGTATATATATTGACCATTGTAATAAAAAGAATCGATAAATGGACAACAGATTCCACTGTTTTGTGTTTCTTCTATGTTATCAATATCATTAATAAGAAATCTAAAACCATTTACATCAATAGAATTATAACGATGAACCGTTATAGACAGACCCTCACCAGTTGGATAAATTCTTCAGTTAGCGTGAGGTCCCCTAAATCCCTCAAATTATGATCCTACATAATTCATAGAATTCAATAATGATTTATGAAGGAAGAAATTAGTATAATACTTCACTCATAATGAATATCAATTTATACGTACAAAATCCATGAACCAATCATGAAATGACGCTTAATGAGATGGTTGAACGTGATACTCAGTCACACGATACATATCTTCTTTTATCTTATTAATGTGTTTCCTGAAAATGGCAACACAATGTTTAAATGATAAAATTATGCAAAAAAACATGTAAAAGTTAAAATATAAAAATGATAAGACAGTTACGGAACTAATGGTGCAACTGATGGAGTATTGAACAAGATATATCGATGCGGTTGTATCCACTTGATGTTGTCCATATCAAATATGGTTCCTTCTCTAAATGGACCATCATGAATTCATGAGGGATTATCTAAATTTGTTTCAAAATCAATAAGATATTCTGCACAAAATGTAGTACACTCATCCATCAAATAACCATTGGTTATTGATGCCTCCAGACGAGCTTTGTTATATAAAAAAAATTCAATCTACTCATATACCGTTCAATAGGACACATCCCCCTGAATTTTGTAGGACTAACAACCATTACATCATCAGTTAGGTGAACTATCAAGTGAAACATAACATCGAGAAATGGGGGGGGAGTGTCTCAATGTGACAAAGCATAAGTACAATTCGGTCTTGGAGACATTTTAAATCACACATTTGTTGATTTATTAAACAATGTTGTCCAAAAAAATTACTCATATCAATCAAAGTCTGAACAAAATTGGGGGATATACAATCAAAATTTGTTATTGGAATCAACTACTGAAGGAGTATGTGATTGTCATGACTTTTCAACCCTTGCAATGTCATGCTCGTTAGATTTACACACATTGAAATATTATAATAGTAACCATCAGGCACCTTGAGCATCATCAAAATTTAAATGAAATGTATCTTTGTCCTTTTTAGTCATCGTATACTTTGCAGCAGGCATATATTCCTTGTTTCCATTAGATAACTATAAATGCAACTATGTTCATAAACCCATTTCTTTCAAATTGTGATGTGCATTAACATGGTCCATTAATTTTCTATTGACACCTAAAATTGTCCAATATATATTATCACAAACATTTTTTTCAATGTACAAGACATCCAAATTATGCATTAGGATGTTAGTTTCCTAATAAAGAAGACTATAAAAAATACTTTTTGTTTTTCAATTGTGATTGCGCAGCCTACCCGAAACATGAATATTACGTAATGGATGCGCCAAAAAATCTAGAAATTCATATACCATGTGGATGTTTTTTCCTCAATCTGCGATAATATTTCGAATCCTGTCATGATCATTGGTGTTGTTCTGAACTCTCTAGAACCACAAATGCCACTCTGTCTTTTCTAAAACTATGCCAAGGGGGAAGAAAACTTTTGTGACCCATGTATTCCAATTTTGGGGAATGTTTAAGCAAAACAAAATTTTAACTATTTTTGCAACTAGGGCCAGGAAATTCCAATTTTTTACTCCAGCCTGATAAATTTCCGTATCCCAAGAAGTCATTGATTTTCCACAATAAAGCAGCCTACAGTTAGAACATTTCATTCGTTTCACAGTCATAAGTCATCACATCATCACCCAAAAATTCATTCAACTCATCAATAAATGGATGAGGGTAAACATCAATCTTATCCCCCGATCTTCTTGGTCCATCAATAAGAGTGGAATGTAATATAAATTATTTCTTCATACTAATCCACAGAGGAAGATTATACAGAAACAACACCACATGCCATGTGCTATGAGTTGCACCAACCATAGACTTGAATTTATAGAAACCATCAGCTGCCAACCCCAATCATACATTACAAACATCTTTAGCAATGATGGGATGTCTCTTATCAAAATCTATCCGTGCATGAGAGTCTACCGGGTGGTTTAACATATCACATTCATGAATTCTTTCAGAATTACATCTCATTAAATTAGAAACATTATATGACATAAGAAGTCTTTTCATCCTTATATGGAGGGGAAAGTAACACATTTTCTTTACGGCAATCAGTTTCCCCTGTATCGCAATCTGAACATGGTGATTCTGCTTTCCCCTATTCTCTTTCCACCTGGAAGTGCCACACACTATACAAATATCCACATGGGCAGATTGTTTTCTCAAAAAAATACAGCTGTTTGAACATGCATCTATGGTATCATATGTAAAACCTAAGTTCTCTGTCAACTTACGAGAATGATAACATGACTCAGGAATCATGGTGTCGATAGGAATAACCTTTTCCAATTACACCAACATCTTGTCTAATGATGTATCTGACCACTAATTCAAAGTCTTCAAATGAAAAAACACCACGATAAACAAAAATTTTTCTGTAAGAAGTACATCCCGGATATAATTCCGTTTTTTCATCATCAAGTGCATCATAAAACCTCCTCGAATCACGATCTTCACTGGAGTGAAGATTTATATCACCGATCTCAAGATTATGGATGTCAATGTGTTCAGGATCCAAACCACGTACCATTTCAGTATGAATTTCATGCATTGCATCATTTATCCTTGAATTATCATCCATCTAAACTACATCCGTATTTTGACAACAAATATATTCATCTCGATGATGAATTAAAATTTTATAATTTTTCAGAAATACATTAATGAATAGGTGCTCCCTCACAATATCTAGTGTGAATTGATAACTGTTAGCACATTTCCTACATGGAAAACTAATATAGTCACTTTCAAATCATCTAGTGAACTCAATAAATTGCACAATGCCATTGAAATATTCTCAATAAATTTGATTTGGAGGATCAATATAACTCTTATACATAATAATATCTGTATAACAATCATTTAAACAATACATATTTAATGAATTTTTTATATAAAATATATTTAAATTAAATACAATCCAATTTCTTGAGCACCATTGATAAAATAATCAAATTATATCTCTGAATAATAAATAAGGGAATAGATAATGGAATGTATGTGAAAACACATGTCATCGTCGTCATTTGGTATGGTAAATCTGATGTTGATTCTAAATTCAAGAGTCCCTAATCATATTTTGATCAAATAGTGAATACTTCACGCATTAATATGTACAGTATTCTCAAACCTCAAGTAATGTGTGATGACTCTTATACACTCACTGTCAAGACACATTATTTAATATGCATAGAAGCCCGTATACACATGAACTACCAATTTTGCACTTTTATTTCATTGAAAATATTCATATAATCATCATGCATGACAAATATGTGTGGTAAATTTCCCAAAATCGAAAATCTTACACGGAAATTAGGGCATACATGATTACACTATAAATATGGAAGCGAGGGGAGCCGATGGAGGTGTGGAAAGGGAGAGGAGAGGTAGGGGAGTTAAGGTATGGTGAGGGAGGGGATGGGCGGTGGCGATGACGATGAGTTGGAGGAGGAGGAGATGAGGAGGAGATGGTGAAGTGAGTGTGGGACAACAAGGGAGGGGATGTTGACAGTGGGGAGCCATGTGAATGGGCGGCAGTGGCGAGGGGACTGGCAGCGGCCGTGCAAGGAGGGAGGGGACCAGGCAGTGGTGGTGCAGAAAGGGAGGGGATGTGCAGCAACGATGCGGTGAGGGAGGGGATGAATAGGGAGGGGAAGAGGGATGGTGGGGAGCCGGAGCAGAGGCAGTCGAGGGGATGGGGGATGGGAAACGAGGGTACACAGGACATGGGACATGTGGAGCGAAGAGGAGGGCATCAAGGGGACGAGGTATGGGGATGCTGGCAGCTGGAGCGTAGTGGAGGGTGGGAAATGAGGGGGCGGGGGAGCCGGAACTGGAGGGCAGTAAGGGGACGAGGGACGCTGGGAGCCAGAGCAGAGCGTAGGGCGGGTGGAAAGGGGATCAGGGAGCCAGAGCAGTGGGCAGTGAGGGGACTTGGGATGCAGGGAGCCGGAGCGGAGGGTGGTGGGCAGCGATGGGTTGGGGGAGGCGGGGAGACGAAGTGAAGGGAAGAGGCTGGTGATGGCGGATGAGAGAGGGGATGGGGAATGTGGGGAGCCAGAGCGGAGGGTGGAGGGAAGCGAGGGTAGAAGGGTAAGGGGCCAAGGGATGCTGGGAGCAAGAGTAGAGGGCAGAGGGTGGCGTGGGGATGGGGGACATGAGGAGCCAAAGCAGAGGACAAAGGTCAGTCAGGGGACGGGGGATGGGCGACATCGTTAAGACAGGTGGGGATGCCGAAGGGTTTTTTTTGGCAAAACCCAGTGACGGCCTATGGGGGCGCTATAGGCCACCAATAGCGACCACCAAAGGCAGTCTACCATGTCAGGGGGCTTCAAAACCTATTTCTCTAGTAGTGTATGTTGACTATTTTCAAAAAGGTTTTTATCTATATATCATCTTTATTTTAGAATGATGCACTTTTTTACCATTTTAAAATTATGTGCATGGGAATTTTTTTAAATTATACAACATTTTTAGAATTTTCAATATCATTATCAATCGTTGATATGAATCATACATTACTATATTCTATGACTCTATTGAAACGAAAATAATTTCATACTATTTTGGAAATTTTTGTTTTTGAAATATATTTATAATGTATTAAATGGTATTTTCCTCAAGAATGTTTTTAATAACATTTTTATCGTAATAGTATCCCTCAAATCATATAATCCAAATATTATTTATGATAAACTATGGATATTTAGTAATGATAACATTGTTTTATTTTCTTGTAGATGGTTGAGGATCAGTTTGATTAAGGATGTACTAGGTTGATACAATTTTCTATATTTCTATCGATGTTTCAAGATGTCGTTTATTAATTAGAAATTGTATTGACATATCATACACTAGAATTTCAATGTCTCTATTTTCACTAATTATGTTTCACCCATTTAATATACAGAATTCAGTGGAATTAGTTTTTGATGGGGGAAGAATGTTATATACCCTATATAAATCGGTAAGCCTCATGAGATAACATATCATGGGTATCTGGCCAATTCCATACACATTTATTAAATATTACTAGGAATGAGGCATTGATAGTATGTTTTACATATATTGGAGTGGGCCCTCAATAGTAATATTCTTAAGTATGAACTTATTTAATTTGACATTATATTTTAATACATTGATTCCATGTGTCTATTTGAAATGTTTTTGCATCCATTGATAATTTTAAATCTAATGTTAATATTTATATAAAATTATATAATAATAATTTATTCATATTAATTTTTCCATTGTTATAAATTTATAAATTAGATGGAATTTTTCAGTATATATATACCATTACATATTGATTATTCCTTATATAACTGAAAATTATTCTTTTTATTAATGAGGGGACAAAAAATAAGAAACTAGAACAAGGGGGGATAAATGTTGTAATCCCAAGAACATCATACATCATAACATGAAAACAACAATGATAATGTGTTCCAAAAACCTAGAGAATATATATTACCTATTCAAATTAACAAGAGAATCCTAAATGATCAGTATATAGTTCTCTTCGTGCTTTGTTTGAAGTATTATATTGTAGTTATTAACAGGGTACTCAGATCTATAACTCTTATATGATATAGACCATAGAACAATAATCTTTTCATGATGTATATGAAGGATGAGCATTTAGATCATATTCATAGAATATTATAAGAAATTTTAATTTCTAATAATTTCTATAACATCTCAAATTTCCCAAGCCTCCATAGTAAGAGAATGATAACGATTATAATAAGAACTGAAGGAGGAGATGATATAACTAGTAGAATCAGGGCCATTACCACTTATATGTATAAACCTAGAACAAAATAAACTATATTAACTAAGAATAAATGAACTAGGGTGTGGGACATAATTAACCCAATGGCGCTGATGAGACACACACTTCTTGGGGAAGATGGATCACTATAATGCATGATACTCTTGCGAGGTGGATAATTATCTCACTTCTTAACTAAATATGTAATATCAACCACCAGTCATCTTGGTCTAGAAACTATAGAGTGAATAAAAGTAGTGATAGCCACTTTATAGAATTTGTTCCAAGAATACTATATACTCTAGCAGGTGTCCAAAAATAGAATACTCTTCTCCTACATTTCGGGCCTATTTCTTATTATTACCCCAACCCTTAATGAGAATCAGTTCACAATATTATATTATTTCATTTTCCCCATATATTAAAAATTAATATCTTATTGAGTATAGGGATAAAAAATATTTACATTCACAATGTTATGTATTTTATATTCAAAAATCTAATATTAGATTATTGTATATATCCTATTTACAAGGAAAATTAATATCTTCATTGCATTAGGATTACATTAATTGTATATAGTTCCAATATAAATAAGTAACCAAAAACTATGGGATACTAGAATAGGGGACATTACATTGCTGAAAAATATTTTTATTAGAAATACATTTCTTTTACATTCAATTCATTTTTTCAATCTTTACCAATTTACAACAAATGAATTTATTTTAAATATTTATAAACATTATAAATTTTAGAATTTATTCAGTCATATTAATACCCACCAATTTAACGATTAGGATATAACAATATACTATCCTAAATTTCATTTAGACATCAGATTTTATGTATCACTAATTATTGAAGAGATTTAATTAAGATGAAATATGTTATCAAATTATGTTGTGTAACATTTTACCAATCATAAAATGAATTTCTCAATAAATGAATTTTTATTAATTTACAATAAAAGGGGGATATTAATTCTTAATCACATAAAAATGTTCCAAAAAATCATATATGAATATTAGATTCTCCGAAACAATACTAACCGGATGAGTTGCCTTATTCTAAAATAGTATATCCTTATGATTCATGATTAGCACTAATTGTTCATTATAATAATTTTCATAGTCCATTTATATTAATACATATTTTATTACATATGAAGTATACATTATTTACATCATCATGGGAGATACATGTAACACATCATGAACATTTGATAGATTTGTTGGAAGCAACAAGTGATAAGCTTCAACCCTTAATCAGTCAATTATCTTAATCCTAAATTTATACCTATGGATCATAATTAATTTCTTATTTGAGCTCACAAATTTAATAATTAGTTGTTGTCTTATATAATACTTCTAAATAGAATTATATTTTAAATAACATGTAAAACTATATTCATAATATTTTAATCACCATTAACCTTCCATCATGATCTATTAAGTAGATATATCATTATATACCATTTGTCTAGCTATATTTGGTTAAATAGAATTAAATATATGAATTAATCTAATAAAATTTATTTTATTCTCTTCCCAAAATATAGGACTCCATATCGAAATTCAGGGGTTAAAGATATTTCTATAATAAATCTCGACTAGATGATTGTGTTAATCCCAACTTACTTTGGAATCAATTAAAAAAATACCTCAATATATCCTATCATTTTACAATTTATATCATATATTGAACAACTATTTAATGATGAAAAATATTACTGAAACTCTTCTAAACATATAAATCATTATAAAGACTTCAATATATCATCATGTTAATGGTTTGATACTTATCAGATACATTATAATGGGGGTAATCCATGCAACGTTTCCACTTCATTAATATAAATTAGAATATGGTGATCATTAGAAAAATATTATCTGACATCAATGAAGTGTGAATATATTTTAAGGTAGTAGAATAAAATAAAATAGAATTATATAACTTACTTGTTTTGGTGAGTCATATTACAAACTTTCTGATGATGTTATCCCGTTACCATTTCTTATATGGGTTACATTTGTAACATCCCTTAGACATGTATTTATGAAACTTTATATATTGATATACTAAGAACTGATATACATAATCATCAATATATACCATCTAATTCTCCTCAAATAAAACATATTTTTGATCTCTATAAATCATTTTACATTCACGAGGAAAATATAATTTTGAACTATGATCATCATATAATATATCATTCTTCAATTATTATATGTAAAATGATACACGGTTTAAGAAACAGAAAATTCCATCAAAATAAATTTTCATTAGTACCACAATTAACACCCACTTTTTGAATTATATGAAATTCATTTACTAATCACTAATCGTCACATGGATAAGTTGTTTTACAATGATTTGAGAATTATATTTTTTTCTTTAATTAGTATATTATTTAAAGATCTATTAATTTTAAATCTAGAAATTTTGGATCTATGAGGATCCTCATCTATGAAATGATAGAATGTCCATTTATACAAAGTATAACATCCACTTTGATTTATTTTCTATGCTGGTAATCTATTGTGCAGTCAAAATCATTAATAAACACTTACCATATTATTAAGAGCATGTGATTATCTTTCTATGTGAAAATTTACATTAATTTGTTTTAAAGGTATATATATAACACCTTTCAATGTAAATATAATTACTCAATGTCATTAATTTTAAAATAACCATAGTAAAATATAAATCATTTGTTGGGTAATTATTATTATGAACCATCAATTTTTATCTGTCATATGTTTTAGAAATATCATTATGTAAGACAATGCATCTCAGTCCCTTCTTCAAAGACTCACTATTGAATAAAAGTACCTCTCCACTATTATGTAATGTATTAGTAGGTGAAACAAATGAACTTCTCTATTATTATATTTAATTTTACTAATTAAATATTTATAAAAAACATGGTTCACTTAAAGGTGAAAATGGTGAAAGGTGTATAGATCCATGTTATTTTTAAAAAATTCATCGATAATATACATTGACAGTATAAAAACTATGGATCCTAGTAGGTGTAGTTGGTATAAGAAAATTATAAATATATTTTATTTTTTTATATATCTATTGAATTACCCTCTCATAATACTATTTAACCCATCATGTAAATATTCCATTGAAAAATATGTCATTTACTGAAATTTGAATTCTATATATCCTTCATTAGAGAATGTTTCAAAATTCGTCTTCAGTACAATTCTCATGTTATCTTCATGTTTTTACACAATAATAGAATACAGAATAATATCATTTACAATGACTAAAATGTTTATTGAAGTATTTTCAATAGTATATATTTATAAAATACACGATGATTTGAAAGGGAATTAGTAATTCCAAATAAATTCACTATCATTTCATAATCTACATACTATATAATGAATGTTTTATTGGGTATATCCACCTTCATGAATATTAATTCAAGGTATCTAAATTTATGATCAATTATAGAAAAGTATTGATATCCATGTTTTTTTTAAAAAAAGAATGTAAAAATGTTTAGAGTATATAAATTCATAATTTTGATCATGTTAGGTTCCTGATGATTTATACATAGATTCATTGACTCATACTTTTTTACAAAAAAATTATGCTTCTCCCTAAGGTAACAATGTTGGAAAAATAAATATAATATGAATATTCTCTTGGATAAACATATTACTTCATCTATGTAGTGCAATTATATATAGACCCTTTTAATAGGTATATCAAAAATTATATGTTTTTTTATGAACTCAACATCATGATTCAGTAGGAGACAATGAAAGCCTTCTAAAAAATACATAAATATACTCATGCACCAAAGGAATATCATTGATATTAATTTTCCCCATAGATAATTAAGATAAAACCACATTAGAATATGAAAAATATCCCATAAAATCAATGTGGTTTCCATAAAAATTTAATTTTAAACTATAATCTAATAGATAATTGTGGGGTAGATTGGAAATTCAAACATAAATTCCCTTAACTGGAATAATTCAAATTAAATAACAAAATACAAATAATAAATAATTATTAGTGAAATTACATGTTAATTAGGAATTATTTCCACCATATATAAGAAATTTTGTGTACAACAATAATGTATTCCTTTAAGAATTGAAATTTAGACGAATTCCCTTACTACATGAGTAACTTTTGAATTAAAATCCCCATGGAAGAAAAAACTAAAATGAAACACTAAATACAATTAAGATATATGTATTCGTTATATTAAATAAAATAGTGTATGTAGAAACATGAAAACACTGAATAATATTGTGAAAATGGTATAATCCTTAAAAATGAAAAAGTGATATTAGAACCTCTTACCATGCATTTCATTTTGGGTAAATATCATTTAACCTCAAGTATAATGGTTTTCATAATTTTAATAACTTATAAATTACCACAATAATATTTATAACATAATTTATATTTCACTTATAAAATATTGTTATCTTTTTGTTAATAAGTTTTAATTGTTTTCACTATTTTAGGAGTTATTTGCCTAGTTTGTTAAGTATGTTTTAACATGATATTTTTTTTCATATTATACAGATCATTATTAAATCATATCTAGAAATTTATCTATGATTTTAATATTTTATATATTCATTATATATGAATTTAGAGTAATCCAAAATATTTGGAGATAGAAATTGAAATTCATTTTTTATGGAGATGGTAAGTCTTATGAATGCATCAATACTACATCTTTTTATATTATGTTTTTTTAAATACAGAATATTAATACACATATATATATGTATTAAAATTAAAATTACATACTTATGTAATATATATCATATAATTTAATTAAAACCATCTTTTATATATTCAATGTAATGTGGGAACATACCACATCGCTTTGAAAAGGTTGTAGTGCACACTTCCACAAATGATGTTATTATATGCTTTTAAGAAAGTATTCCATGGTTTGTTTTATTAACATAGAGCGTATTTTAGGATTATTGGAGGTATTTTTGGACCTTATTTTAGATTTTTTTATGATAAAAATATCATCAATGGTGTGAATAATATGGATGCGTGAGTTCTATTTTATAGTGGAGGGGATGTGATAATTTTCTATAAATTTGAAAATGGAATTCCACCAACATTTTTCCCATCTCTAGTGGATTAAATAATTGTAATAATACTTTTAATGCGAAGATATGGTCTCAACATTAATATAAAATGTATATTTTAGATTTTTATTGGCTATTTTGGTCATTGTGTTTATTGTTAATCCCTTTGTTAAGATATTTTTTCTCTTAATCACATTAATTAAATCTAATTAATTTCAAAAATATTTACGGTAAAAGAATAAGCTTAAGTTATTTTACATTATAAATTATTTTTATTCTAATTCTGGAATCAATATCTCCAAATTCCAATTGTTGAAGTGGCATAAAATAATTTAAAATTAATCAGATAGATAAGATGAAAACCATGTTTTTAATGAAAAAATGTTGAAAGGTTAGAAATTTCATTATATTTAAGTTTATTTGGAAAATTTTCCAATGACCTAAAATAGATTTATTTATATAAAAATTTTCTAATTAAACATAAATATTTCCATACCCTGGTATTTAAATAATTATATGAATTTAAATAATTTTAATTGTTTTGTAGATTTCATTACAAGAAATCGTGAGTTAAAACAAACCACGAGAAAACATAAAATGGCCATTATAACATAGACACTAAATTTGAAGTAATAAATTTTAAAAAATAACTTGAGGATATATAATTTGAATTCATTTGATAATTAGAAACTAAAATATCAACCAGTGAAATTATAAATAATTATTCATATTTTTCATTGTCAAAGATGATTTTATTTAATACATTAAATTAATTATAATTGGATAATGACATTAATAAAATATATATGTTATATATTCAATAAATAATTTTATTACTCAATAAATAAATTTTATATTCATAGGATATGACAAGAAATTACACATAAAAATCTATATTTTTTTAAGGTCGTCTTATTGCCATTTTATAGAGAACCTATTTTAATTCAAATTAATATAAATTTATATATTATAATTGAAAAAAATATTCTTATTTTAACTATGATTATAATAGTTAAATTAACTTAAATTTACAGTATTTTAATGAAAAATTTCATATTTTGATGAATAATTAAAAAATACTAAATTTTAATTGAAAAAAACATTTTTCATCAAAATATTTTACAGTGATAAAATAAAATTTTTCAATTTTTTTTAAATTTATAACTATATCATATTTTAATGAATTAATCTAATGTAGTTCATTTTCATCAATTTTATATTAAATCATGATATAGAATCATTACATACTTATGTATGTTTTAAATTAAATAACTTGTTTTCTCACCCCATTAATGGGATTCATTTTTAATTAATTACTAAAAACTATATGTTTTGAATTTTGAAATATGGATTATATATTTGGAATCAAGTTGTATAAATTATGTAAATTGGTTTCTTTTATTTTGAAAATAATATATAGTAACTTTAGTAAATATTTATTACTATAGTAAAATGTATATCCTATAATTATGTTTAAAAATAATATTATAAAATTATCATAACACATGTCATAATTGGTTTCTTTTATTTTGGATAGGATTATGTCATTTATAATAATTTATTTAAGAAAATAGTTAAGAAATTATACTCATATTTTTATAACTTTATCATTTTTAAGATTAGGTAATAAATAATTTAAATGAGACTATAAATAGTACTTTTAATATTAAAATGTTTTTATATATCATGGAAACTATTCTCAAATTTTATGGAAATATATAATTACCATAAATTATTATCGAGTGATGATGTAGTAATTATTTCATTAATGGAAATAAAAAATAATGATTATCAAAAATAATATAATAAATAATATTTTAGTGTGAAAAAAAAATTTCAAGATGACTTTGACCAACTAGATATATATTAATATATTTCATTATAATATAACATGTTCTCTTGGAATTTATTATAATATGTTAAATAAAAGTTGTCAAAATAGACATAGTTGAAATTTGTTTAAAATAATGTTTTATTAAAATATTTTAAAATCATAAAAAAAATAAAATAAAAAATAATTATGATATAGAAATAAATATCTAAAATAATAATTTATGGCAGAAATGTAATCAAATAATAAAAATATATAGTCTCCTAATATTGAATATGTGTTACCTTGTTTATTTTTAAAACATATTAATTAATAGATAATTAACATAATAAGGTTTAAAAAACAAAAAAAAATTATAAATATATTGGATGATGATATTGAAACATTATCTTATCTTAAATTTTAAATAATGTTATTTTGGTGGTATTTTTATTAAGGTTGAATTTAATTTAAATTCGTAGTTTTGTAAATTTCAAAAGTGCAACACACCTCAATTATAAATTGGCATAAACTAACTCATATATTCACATAATATTTACCCTTTAAGATCAACCATACACATACCATTTTAATTTTATGCTTACCTATTCACATTCGTGTTGTTTTGGTCATATCAAAAGACCAACTCTTGGGTATCTCTATGAAGATCTATAGGGAGCTCAAAGAAGAAGATGAAATCTCTTTTACCAACTATCTCAATAGTTTTTCATCTTCATCATCAACATAATGGGTTTTAATATTCAAATGTAATAAATAAAATATCTCTTATAATTTGATATGTTTTTTTTATTCTGGAACATCCATATTCCATAAGTTATCCATCATATGAAAATGGAAATCTCCACATTGTGGTTTAATATATTTTTTATCCCCAATTTACATATATGTGTATAATAAAGAAAATATTGAATATATAAATATAAATAAATATATATATATAATGATAATAACATGATATTGATTGATTAAATTTAAACACACCATCAACATGAAAACAATTTCAAAACCATGGAATGATATCATCGTTTGTTCGTACATAAGACCTGCTAACATCACGTTGTGATGAGATACATTCCCCATGATCACCATTAAAAAATAAATATATAAATATATATAATGAATAATATGATATATATTTCCATAATATCATAATCTAAATGAAAGAAAAAATATTAAATATTTAATAACTCAGACATATATGATGAATCATGTATAATAAAATTAAGCAGCTAATACCCGAAAGAATAGTAATAAAGAAATATTATTAACAAACAGGATATAATGTGATCATATAGGACATCATAAATATTAATATAGTTTATTAAGAAGTTAATAATTTTATTTAATATATTATGTATTAGTTTCAGATACATAAAAAGGAAATCATAAAAAATGTAAGGTAAAATTTCAAAATCTCATTATTTTCCTGCTTTTTTTGTACATAAGTGTTTATTGAGGAACAATTATCATCAATGTCCATATTTATTTAACATTATTTCCAATATATTTTTCTATTATTATCCAATTTTTTAATGAAACAGTCACTTGTTTTTGAATTTTTTATAATAAATGTCCATGGAATGATTTGTCATTTTTCTAATTTGTTTAGTTTGATAATTATCTACAAAATGTACATGTAATTATTTATTTTAACTTATATGAAGGGAATACATTTTTATGATTAAATGATGAAAAAATTCCTTGAAGCATCCCATAAAATATTACAAGGTTATTTTCAAAAAAATGATTTCTTTTAAAATTGTGTATCATTTTAAAAAAGTAAAACATTTTTAAATAAGGAAATTTTACTCAATAATTATTTTAATTTGAAGATAAAATTATTTGATGTTACTAATGATTTAATGGGTTTTTTATCAAGGATTTTTATCCCTTTTATTATGATGGTTGGTTTATTTTTATGATATAATGATATTATTGATTACCATTTCATTCCATGGGTTATGTTATGAATTTACGAAGTTTATGAATCCCATTTCGTTTTGTGGGTTCTAATATGAAGAATGATTTATTTTTTTAGAAGATATTTTTGTTTTCAATTATGTATTTGGTGAGACCTATATCTCCCTCTAATTCCATAGGTAACAATTTATATCTCATTACATATATAGGAATAGAATAGCAAATTATATTGGAAGAGTAATATATAGATGCAATGCAATGTAAACCTTGTTTTGTAACCCATGGATAGAATAAGTGGAATAGGTTTTGTAAAAATAATTATCCATTTTGATTGTCAGGGGAATAATCTTCTACTGACATTATAATGATTTTAAAATCTTATATTAAGACAAAAAATCCATTTCATATGTCATACTGTCTAGGAATATGTTCTTTGATAAACATCATTAATTTAACCCACGACATTACATCCTGATATTTGATATCCATGATTTAATATTCAAATGTTATGATTATGTTCTTATCGATTATGATTATTATATGATTGATATCTCCCTTTCTTGACCTTAATATTCACTAAGATCATCCTTTATTATATTTATTTTTTCTAGTATATAAATAAATGTTTCTTAAAAGATTTTTCAAAATTGTTTTCGATATGGAAGAATACGCAGGAGATGATGTAGATGATTTAGTAACTAGTTGTTTAGGATTCCCAGTTTCTATAGATGTTAAACCAATATAGTACTATAGTGGATTTGTTAATTCTTTAATTAATATAATTCTAATTAGAAGTAATATCTATTTATGAAATTTATAGTACATTAAAATTTGTATTACAAAAAAGGTTCTGTTGCCATTAGAATCTTGTATTTGAAAACCATAGTATGAACCCGGATGGTGAGTTTTTGTATAGGTTACAAAGGCTGTATTTGTTAATGATCATTAATATCCAAAGATAAAATCTATAGTGTCCGAAATATAAATTCATTAATTAATCTCTATTTATTATTTGGTTTTCCTATTATGATTAGTGTATATCACACTAAAATTATTTATTTTTGTTAATGGTTGAAACCCGAAGGATCTACGACAATGATGATTGAAATTGGAAATTCAATATTACTTCTCCTAAAAAATTGAATGTTATGGGTCATAAAATTCAAAATCATGTTACCATTACCACACAAAGTTATCAAGCTATAAATCATGAAGTACTTAAAAATGAGAAAAATAAGGAAAACCATTCTATTGGGTCCATTATATGGTATCATCAACCATCATTTAGGGGGTCTTATGATTCATTTTCTGGCTAAATAGAGGATTTGTAGCAATGAAAAGTTATTTTCAGTTCAGTAATATTCTGAAAATTATTAATTTTTTTGGAATTCTATCATATGGAGGGTAAACCTGATAAATTGTGAAATTTTATCTAGGAAATGAGTTATATAGATAAAAATAAATCTATAGAATGGATCAATTTCAAGAAAATGTATTTCAATATGATTTTTCACTGTATTGATCGAAAAATGCAAGTGAATCATAAATTCAAGATTAAGAAATAGAAGGATGAATATTTTCGTACCTATATAGAATATTTAAAAATAAATTCAATGTAATATTTTGGAATTATCATCCAACATGGGAGTAAGGTTTATGGATCCATTATTATCATAAAAACAATTCTCCGAGGGGCAGTATCCATATGAATCTTAAACAGTTATGAAGAACTCATTTGATGATATCTCATGGTTGAGATCGATATTGGACATTCCAATGAGTATTATAGGATTTAGAAGAAGGTAAAAATGGAATTCAAGAGAATAATTAAACAACATAGTGAAAGAAGATGATATTTCATTTATACACAATGTGTGAAAAGGGTCATGAAGGAATATTTTAAATGGTAAATAGTAAATTTTTATGTGTGAGAAAGAAGGGATTCACTAAATTGACTAACAATGTAATGGTAAAATGATAAATTAAAATTAAAGTAGAGAATATGATACACATAATGAACCTCTTAGTCTTCAATGTTACGAGTCCAAGGAAATGAGGAATTATTCAAAACAATTCTATAAGACAAATGTTATTGATTATAATAAAAATTTGAATCCTCTTAGAGAATATGCAAATAGAAAAAACATGTTATCACTCTTATCTATTTAGAGTATGAAAAGAAAGTGGTGAAGGTACACTATCCATATAATATAATGTAGTAAATATTTTATCTAATTATGGATCCACCAACTCATTTTTTTCTTAATTAAATTATATGGTTATCAGTGTATTACCTCAATAAGTAGATGTTGAGTTATCTATGAAAAATACAAATGGAATAGTTGTTTCATCATAATTTTATAATTATTCATTGGATGAGTTTTTTGTGAATGTGTTTCTGAACAATATTTTTATCCTTCCTTTTGTGAAAATCAATGTGATTCATATAATGAATTATCAATATCTATATGGAGATAATATCAATTTTTAATGAAGGGAAGACGCATTTTTTATTCTATGTAAATCTATAAAAAAAATTTGATGTAAGGAAGGATATGCAACTCTAGTTGAAATTATTTCCATCATAAGGCTATAGAATCTAATAAATGAGGGTTAACTATGTCAAATGGTTGTGGAGAAACTCACTAGTAAAGATATAGCGAATATAAATAAGTTTTTTGATATATTTTTATATTAATTCAATGTTTATCTACTGAATATTTATTTTGAGGTTTTAAAATAACTCATATCATGTGCTATGCCTATTTTAAAGAATATTTATGGAATAGACTCAATTAAAATGTATGAATGGAAGATGGATCTCAAAGATAATATTTAAAAGTGATTCAAACACCACATTTCATCACTATGGGGTGAAAATAATAAATTTTTCAAAAGAAAGATGGATTAATGACACTCTGTATTTATTTTCAAGTGCCTAACAAAATCTCTATCAAGAAAAATATCATCTCCCATATATTGATGGATTACATTACCAACTTCATGGAACACAATAAATTTATAAGATTGATCATCATTATAGATATCCAAAGTTATTTTAAAAAAAATTAGAATGAAACCAAGATGGAATTCCATAATAGATATGGACACTATTACATTTGTGTGATGTATATTGGTTTTACGAATTCCCCCACTAGCATCCTAGATTAAATGAATACAGTCTTTAGATACTATCATTACTAGTTTTTGGTGGCCTTTATAGAAAATATAAATTTTTATTCATCGATTATGTCAGAACATGAATATCAAATGGGTGTTGTATTTATTACTATAATAAAAGGGAATATTTATTCCAATTTTACAAACTGTGAATGTTGGATTTATAAAGATTCACATCTGAGTAACATAATCTCAAGAGATGGGATATCTATTGATAAAATAAAGAACGACGTTGATTAAAATTGGCCTAGAACAATAATTGTAATTGAGATCTAATGCTTTATTATTTTGGATAGATATTATTGACATTTTTTGAAATAGTTTTCACTATTATCTAATCTACTAACCAAGTTGACTCGAAAAAGAGATATGTTCATATAGATGGGGGGATGTGATGATATTTTTAATAAAATAAAAAAATATTATCTAGTTCACCTATTCCCACAATACCCTACAGTGGAGTGGGGTTTGTGATCTACATCTAAGAATACAAGATAGGTATTGATGTTGTCTAATGGAAAATAATATGGTAATGTAAAAAGTATCATTGCAATTGAAAAACCATGAGAAAAATTAACCAAATCCTGATTTGGATTAAGATAAGGTAATTTAAATTAATGATATAGAGACATTATCTTTATAGACAATGGTATGATATATATACATATCATAAAATATTGAGTTATATTTTCACTTAAATGTAGTTTAATATGTGCCAAAAGAGATGGGTTAATTTGATTAATGTTTGAAATCACTCAATATATTACCACAATAGGGAAGCGAACAATGATACTTTTTCTTTATGTTTATTTTATCACCATAACCTATATAGGACTTGGATAACTAAATATTTAATAATTATTTATTTTCAAAAGATGGATCAAGAAATTTTAAAGGAACAGGGAATCCCATTTTTTGAAATGAATGTTCAACCATTAATACAAGTGAAGGTTAAAAATTAATAGAAGAAATGATTTGAACTACAAAACATGGGGAGAAATGATCCTGAGGTCAACCATGATTGTGATGGAATAATAAGGTTCATGAACTTTGATTTTATTCCTCCCATTTCATAATTAAATAAGGTGTTATTGGATGGGACTCATAGTTCATTATTCTTCATTCATTGTATAATAAAAATATGTATAGTGACCTAAAGAAGAAATTATGTTGGGATGGAATGAATAGTGATTTTGCAGAATATGTATCTTGGTGCATGGTTTTTCAGAATGTTAAGGCTCAGAGATATAAGCCTATGGAGATGCTATAACTATTACCCATACCATAATGGACATTTAAAAACAACACCTTGAATATTCTTGTTGGACATTCAAAAATAAATAAATGAAATAATTTTGTATATGTTATATATGATCACCATAATAATTTAAAACAATTCACAACTATTATTTCTCACTAGATAATATTTTTATGATATATGTAAATAATTTGGTATGATTTCATGTTGTGCAACATTCAATTATATCTAATCGAGATCTGATGTTTAACTATATATTTTATATTTGTTTTTAGCAGGCACTAGATGTAGTGTTATGTTTCATCACTATATATCATATGTAGAAAGATGTTAAATTTTATAGGACAATAAAAACAATGTATGACATGTTGAGAGCTTTGTCTATATATTTCAATGTTGGTAGTTATAACGTCTACCTTTTGTATAATTTTCTTACAATAGTATCTTTTACTCCAGAAAACAGATAGCTCTTTATGAACCCTTTATTGTATGAAATGAAAGAATCTAACATTTATGGACGATGTTAAGGAAATAAAGCTATTGGGGCTTGATCTTGTTAAGGATATGACACAAAATAATAAATCCAATCAATATCACATATATGTAGCATAGATTTGACAATAATGTTATGTATAAAATCGATAAAAAAACCTAGAATATGAATTTGGTGATAATTTATTTCTTTGAATATCTCCTTGAAATAGAGTAATGGGTTTTTTAATAAATTTAATAATGAACACTAGTTATATCAGTCCTTTTAGAATTCGTAAGGATGTTGGGAATAAAGCATATTGAATGGATATTCAATAGAATCTATCTAATGTTAATGATGTGTTCATTTTATATCTCTTCAAAATGTACATTACTATTTATATACATATAATAAAATCATATGTTATAGAACTGGAGAATGATCATTATTGTCTAGAATAATTGATATAAATTCTAGGTCGTATAGAAAATGTTTTGTGAGACAACACCACTGGTTCTTTTAATGTTTTACACCGAGAAATCCAATTTGAGGAAGCTATATAAGATGTTCATGATTTGATAATTCATATGTATCACTAAATTTTTATATCTATGTGTTTAATTTGTAGTGAGAAATTAATTTTACGGTGGGTGGGGTCCATTAAAAAAAATTATTTTAATTAGGTTTTCTCTTTAAATAATTTTAATTCATCAATTGTTTTTATTACACACAATCTTGAGTTTAGAAAATCTGTGAGAAATTATTAAATGACCATTATAAAAATAATTAGTAGAATCAAATAAGAATAACTATATTAGGAATATATATTATGAATTAATTAGTTAATTATAAATGAAAATATAAACCAATTAAATGTCAAGAAAATATTCCTATTTTATGACAAGGAAGAGTTTTGTCTTAAAATATAAAATTAATTAAAAATAGTGAATGATATCAATTAAATTTTTATGTTATATATTCTATAAAATATTTATATACTCATGCAATTTATTTTATTGTCTTTGGATATCAAAAAATCAAGTTTACCCATAAAAACCAATATTTTCTAGGATAGTTTTACCGACTTTTAATATAGAACCTATTATAAATCCAATTTTTTACTTCTATATTATTTTATTTGTCAAAAATATATTTTTAAGTGGGTATATAAAATAATTACTTTGGTGGAATTTTGGGTTGTTCCTAATAAGATTAATGTTCTGAGGAATTGATAATAAATAATAAATTTAAACTGTAAACTACGTTTTTGTTCAAAATATATTATAGTGTCAAATTATATTTTTTATTTGTTTTAATGTATAAATAGAGAAATGTTTTATCTTTTTATCCAATATTGTTCATTCGAATCAATTTCTCGTGGAAATTAGATATAAAAATGAGTTATTTATTTTCATATTAAAATATTATTAACCAGTTTTCTTACAACATCAACATAATTATTTTTAAATTATTTATATAAAATTTTGTGTATTTTATTTTTCATGAATTCATTCTATATTTTGAATCAGTGGGTCCAAATTATGTAAATTTTTCTATTTTATTTGTTGATTTTATGAATAGTAAATTTAGTAAAAAATTAATTATGTAAAAGAAAAATCAGGTACATAAGGGTAAAAATAATATTATAAAATTTCTCAAAAAATTCTCACAATTTCAATTTTTAATAAAAAATTATATGTATTAAATTATATCCTTTGGATTCCACTTTGATGAGAGTATGAATGTGATTATATTTTATTTAAAAAATATTTTAAGTTGTCATAATGAATTTTTTAATAAATTTATCATTTTTATTATAAGGATATACAGATGATAAATTCGACTATGAATATTCATTTAAAATATAAAATTCTTTTTTTTGTCAGGTTCATTATTGTTTCATTTTTAAGAAATAAATAATTACCTAAATTTCATATTCAATAATGATGCAGTAATTATTTAATAAATTGAAATATCCTATCAATGTTATTACAAATATTAAAATAAATATAATTATAGATAAATAATGTTTTTGGTCAATTTTATATATGAACTTGACAACTTTTAGATATAATAAAATATATGGTTCTCAGTTACATTTTTCTATTGATATTTCTAAAATCCATGAAATGAATAGCTTCAAAATTAACACTACTAAAAATTTATCAAAATTATATATTATTACAACATATAAAAATAATTAAACATTTTTAAAAATACAACGTTGTAATGATATTATATAAAATGTAAAAATTAGTTCATTTGTGTTCTAATTACTATAAAATAAATAAAAATTACTCACTTTTAATACTGAAATAGTTTTTTTCTTAGTAAAAAGTAAAATATTTTATGCATTGGTTAATTGAAATTTTATGGTTTTAAATAATCAGAAAAACATGTAACAATTATATTGGTTGATTATATTACAAATATTTATCATATTATAATATAATCAATTACATTTTTTATGTATTTTTATTTGTTTTGAATTAAATATATATTAATATTTTTATATATTCCATAAGTACCCCTCAAATAATTATAATTCGGAATCAACTCCCTCAATTATTCACATCAAATTGAGCCTTCAAGAACACCCATACCCTATAAATTTCCATTATCAACTACACTAGAAACATTTAAAAGGTTCTGGTATTCCGAAAAGTCAATCTCTACTATCCATAAGAGAAGATCTAGACGATGTTCGCTGAAGAAGTGGAAATCTCCTTTTATAACACTCTCAAGAGATTTTAATCTTATACTAACATTACTTATGTAATTAAAATTATAAGGTAATAAATACAAAAATTCTATATTCTGAGATTTTTTTATGATTATTGAATAATTATAATGAACCTTTTATCCATCCTATGAAAAATGAAATCGCAACCCCATTATGTAATCTATTTTTCATCCCAAATTTACTTGGATGGGTATGATGATGGAAATAATGAATATACATAATTAATATAACATGATATTGATTTTAGAAAAGTATATACACCATCCACATGTTTACCATTTCATTATTTATGGAATTATATCATTGCTCATGCACACATATTACAAATCATCTCCAAGACATGATGTGATTCACACTCTATGAACAGTATTAATGAAATATTATATATATATATATATATATTTAATGAATAATATTAAATAAAGTATAATAATATCATTCTATAAATGATATCATTGTATTCAATATTCAATAAATTAGACTCATATAATGAAACATACATTATAAAAATAATAAATTAACTCACGAAAGAAGAGTAATAATGAAATATCATCAATTAAAGAGTGATAATATGATCAAATATGATATCATAAATATTAATATGGTTTTGAAATAATTTAATAAAATTATTTATTCCATTATAAAATATTTTTTGATACATTTGAAGGAAATCATACCCTAGGTAGGGGTTAATATCAAAATTTCATTATTTTTTAGTATTATCAATATATATGTTTTTGTTGGAGAATAATTATCATCCACACTAATGTTTATTATAATAATTCCAAAATATTAAAACTATTATTCTATAATTTTTTAAATACATTTTTACTTATATATGAATTTTTACTAAATATCAGTCCTCAAAAATTATTTTTATTTTTCGCCATTAAATGATGAAAGGTATTGAGTAATATTTTTCAAAAACCATTCTAGATATAAATTAATAAGTGGAAGATATTATAGATGATCCATGAAACATATTTTATGTTTCTTACTTTCTAGTGTCACTAAAAATATACAGTCCTGGAGTCGTTTTGTTATGTTTTGTATTGAAAATTATTATATTTATATATAATATATATTTATGAATTTTTGTATCTATTAAAAAAACTAATCAAAAATATAATATATCATTAATATGATAAAAACAGAATTTTACTAATATTTGATAATTTCATTCTGTGGTTTTTTGTTACACCCCATTAATAGGAAATCAACAATGATCTTATGCCCATAATTTAAAATTAATGAAATGGGTTTTTAAATTATTGTGTTAAAGATGATATAAAAAAATATAACCAAAAAACATTATTTTAATATTTATATCATCTTATACCACTAAATAAGATATATTATTCATCCAATAAAAATGATCATATAAATTTTTAAGCATTTGGTTAATCTGACTTATACATAATCCTACCATGATAAATGGATGGTTGTTAGGTGATATAGTAGTAATATCATGATAAAAGAAAAAAATGATGTTATTATGTTTTTATTATTATCATGTATTAGAATTTTATTTCATTATAAATATAATATAATTTTTATAATACATTAATTTGAAAGAATGAAGTATTTTATTAGTTCACTCAATTTAAATGAATAAATTATTGAAAATATTTTACTGATAAAATCATTATTGAATTAATATTCAATATTGGTCTTTATTCATCAAAAAATGAACATCACTCAAAAATACCATAAATTGACCTTAATGAAATTTTTTATGTTTATTTATCAAAAATAATTTTAATATAGACATATAAAATTTATAAAAGTTCCAAAAATTGGATGTAAAAACTGTTCTCCATTACAAGGTGTTATTATTGCCGCTTTAGAAAATTACAAATTTTAAGCATAAAATTGTATTTATTCATATCTTATACTTATAAAACCTATTAGATGAGTATCAAATATATTTTATTAAATAAATAATATATCAAATTCATAAATATAATTCGTAAAGACTAATTAATTAAATATATAATTATATAAAACCTTCATAAGAATAAAAACATTTTTAATATTTAATTGGTTATGATATTCATTTCTATTTTATTTATTACCAATGAATTAATATAATATTTTTTAGGACAAATATTTTCCTAATTTTTTTATATTATTTATAACCCTTAGTTGATCAGCTATGTAATGACTTATTATATTAATAAACTGAGTTTTAATAATAATTTATTTTTTAGGAAAAATAAATGTTAATTATAATGTAAGATATCATCAAATAAATTGTTGCGTGTGATGAAATAGAATTTAGTATATATGCATATAATGATAATTAATATATTAATTATATTAAAATAATAAATATTAAATAATATCACAATTGATTATATTCTTTAATATATTTGGTGTTGTGTGTCACACATAGTATCATATAAATTATACATTGTCTAAATAAATTTGGGGTGATACATTATCCCTAATATAAATAAATTGATTCCACACAATTTATTCATAAGCTTAGAAATGTAAGATTTCATGTTTGATTTTTTTTTCTTCAAATTATATATCATGAGAAAAGTTGAGAATATATAATCTTAATAAGGTTGATTGAGAACTACAATGGTCAAATGGAATAAGAAATAACATGGTATCTACGTATGAGAACATTTTTGAAAATCTAAGATATCAACTTAGTTGAAAAGATTAAATAATTATAGGTAGTGATTGTGGTTATCAATCATAAACAATTGAATGATCAACAGAATGTCAAGGACCACTAATCCATAAATCCACGATGATTTGAAAGATAACCAGTTCAACAAAAATAATGGTATTAGGATGAAATGTTATGTTTTTAGATCCTTTTCCTAATGTTTAATATTTATTTTATTTTCCAAGAAACTAATGAATTTTACTTTCTTGATATGTTTCAATTTTATATGAACAAATTCACCTTTCGGTAGTTTATATATTAAATTCATATTCATCAATTTCACTATGTTATTGATTATTTAAAATGAACATGTATTTTAATTTATGAAGCACTAAAATTTAATTTTTTTTTCAGATTGTATGATTCAAAAAAAAATTATATACATTTAACTAAGCATATCTTCCCAAAAAATTGTTTAATAAATTATTTTATAATCCTAAAATGTGATATTATCATTTCATCATTAATATCTATTTGTAAGAAATTTTATCTACACAAAATGATATATTTATTAGAACTTCATGTTGGCCAATGGTATGTTTGAAACCCTTATAATCCTTTGGTAATAAGTTCAAGCCCTATAGTCTCTATATTCTATTCTTATTACCCAAAAACACATTTTACCATTTCATAAAAACATATATTTTTCAAATTAACTGTGCTTGAAATCCAGGAAATACAAATATTATCTAAATACCCTTATAAGTATTGTTTCAAATACAACCTCAATACATAATATGTTATCTATTTTATTTCATCATAGTTATATCCCTAGAGTAACATTTTCCATTACTCATTAATTTTTTTATCTATTAATATCATCATACTATTTTGTAATGTAAATGTGAATTATCATAAGAGAATCCTAGAAGAATGCCAAAATAGTTAAATAGTAACTCCCTTTTTCATGTACTAGGTTATGCTCAAGTCTGGCATGAAAATCCTTTTCGTAGTTGTTACCCCTATGTATATCTATCCCAGAACTACTTCTTCTTTTTGTTTATATAAAATTTTATATTTCTAGGAAAACCAAAATATCTATGTCTATATGGAACAATATGTTCTTATTCTATACTTATCCTTATATTAATCCTGAGGTAAATGTTCTCTAATCCATTTTTCCATAAATCTATTTTCAATATTTACAATTAAAAATCATTTTATTTAAACTATAGTGACATATTCCCTACAACCCAAATCTTGGGTTTAAAACCATTTCATTAGCATGATTATAAGGAATGAAATTTCATAGGACCAAATACGCCAGTAGGCCTTGTAAAATAGGAACATAAATGAGTATTTAATTATAAATTTACATAGTAATTACAATGTAATTACTTTTCTAATTCAAGGACAACATTATTCATGCCAATTTATTATTTCAAATATTTCAAAGTATAATTACTGGATTCCAAGGTAATTGATAAAATGAGTGATCTCAAATTATTATTAATGTAAAAATACCATGTGGTATATAATAAATTAATGATCACAGTCAATATGATAGGTTAATAATTAAACACACATTCCGTATAATCAAAAAATTAATTGGATAAAAATATGGAAATTTAAATTCTAAAAACATATTCCATTTATGTAATTTATTGGGAATTATATGAATCCATATGTAATTTCAATGAAAAAATATAATGTATAATAAATAGTGAATCACAAAAAAGGAAATTCCAAACTATTAGATGACATTTTTCCTAGGTACATGATATATTTACCCAAAAAAACATTCACAGTATTTTTTCTAACATATTTGGTGAATAATACATTAGCTTAGGCTACCTAACTGATATATCCTATGATACTAATGATGCATTGATGGGATATCTATAACTGGGCCAAACCTGTACCAGACATGTCCAATGAATTCCTCATATATCAATGAATAGATTTAATTCTTAAATAATTCCTGTTATCAAATATCTATATTGAGTATGTGATGTAGATTTATAAATATTTCCCCATATATGAAATGAAATTCAATGTGAAAACCGTAAATAAAATTTGTATATGTTTAAGGGAATAATCATATAAAAGATAATTGATATGAATATTTATGGGAAATTTAATGTTCAACGATCAAAGAAAATTCAATATTTCTAAGGAACTGAAAAAATGAAAAAGGGAAGTGAATGTCAATACAATACAAGAAAAAATGAATATTAAACAATAAGTATGATTAATAAGGATGGTATCAAAACAAAATATCCCATGTGGAGTAATGATAATGTAATGTTATCATTGATGAATATAAATACTATAAAAAATTCCTTTGAAAGAAATATTTAGCTAAATATCTTTTTCATTTTTTTGAAAAACCATTACGTAAAATATAAATTTTAAATTTTTTTCTTTAAACAGTAACCGTTTAAAATTACAATAGAATATTGAAAGGAATAAAAATGGGGAAATTTGTAACTACCATACAAGTTAAAATTAAAATTCCTATTCCAAATAAAAGTGATAGAAAAGTATTATCAATATAAAATAAAAAAATATCATTTGAAAACATTTATAAAAGATTTTTTTTAAATAAATCCATTAATAAATAATTTTCAAAATGTAAAAAAAATTGAAATCATATTTATAAAACATTTAATTTTATGAAAATAACTTCTCTAACTAAGTCGGGTTTTCATAAAAATATTTTCTAAAACATTTTGAGTACAAAAGTGTGGGAAAATAATATTATTACATTATAATTGTCATTAATTTATATATAAGAGAAAATTAAATGTTATGTTATATAATGATCAAATAATTTCCTCAAATGGAAATCCAGGTTTAAACAATACAGATGAAAAAGATATAGTAAAATAACCCCTTAAAATGAGGGAAATGTATAAGTACATATTGATCGCTAAATTGATTATGTGTATTGAATGTAAATCCAAATATAAAAAGTGTAAAAACATTAATATACATTCAATTTCCTTATACATTTAATCATTTAGTATTAACGACAATGAGGAAGTAATAGAAGCTAAACAAAATGAAATTGAGGAATGAATTTATTTACAACTTGGTAACATTATGTTCAAATCACCTTAGAAGAAATAATTAAAAAAAATATCAAGTATAATGAAGTATTCATGACATAAAATTTCAAAATCTATATCTATACACAATATATAAGAATTTATATACACAAAGATTGTGTATGCTTCAATGAATGGAAATTTAGGAGAAGCCCCTTATATAATAGTTTTATTTGAATTATATTCCCCATGAAAGTGAAAAAAACAAATAAAACCATAAATACCATGATGTAAAATTTATTAATGATATTAAATACAATATGGGAATTAGACACACCACAAAAACAATAATATGTTTAAAGAGTTACGAGATATACATAGTAATATGTGATACAACAATCCCTTAACTAGTGTTTTTTTGGTGACCATCCATTATCCTCAGGTATATTTTTTAAATAATTCACATAACCTTTATCATAAATATAACCACATTTACAATATCATGTATATAATTCTTATAATTTTAATTTCCCCACTGTTAATAGTTTTCCATTATTTTCATTTTTTGATGTGTTAATTTAAAAGTTTTTCCAATATGTTTTTCATTGTAATTTTTGTTCCTATTTTATATATCATGATTTCATAATATAAATAATTTATAACATGTTTATAATTGTTTTTATATTTATAATAAGTTTATTTATACTAATCCATAATATTGGTATATTGAAAATTAATTTCACTTTTTGTGGGGTAAATTATGTCATACATACCCATGAATGAAACGTCTACTTATTATTTCATTTTTAAATGAACGAAATGTGAATGATAAATATTTATATTATTGTAAAATTAACATATTATTTTGATATAAAAACATAATTTAATTAAAATAATTATTTATACACTCTATGTAATGTGTGAAGCTATTACATCTCTTTATAGAGAAGGTAGTCCACATGCCCACTAACAATGAAATCATATTTTAAAAATGGAAAAAATTATGTTTTGTTTTATTTAATAATAATATAAATATTAAGAAGACATATATATCATATATATCATATATAAAAACGTTTCCATTATTAATCTCCCCATGAGTGGTGGTAAAGTATGAATGAAAAATCATCATATCGCGGGTTTGTTTTTCATCATTCACACAAACAGTAAGTTTGTTACCAATTTGAGGGATGTGTGTTTAGGTATAGCTATAAAAATTAACATAAATAAATCTATATATTTTTAGGATACTAATGTTTTATATAATAATTTAATAAATATAATTGAATTAGTGGAGAAATAAATTTAACCAATGTGATCATTGATGAATGTTACCTCATTTTCAGGTAGATGATTTTGGTTTATACTGAAATACATCCTTACATGGATTTATTACAAAATTGAGGATTATTATATTAGGGGAGGTTATTTGGGTTATTATTTGGGCAATTTTTTTGTGATATAATGTTATTCAGATCCATGAATATGTTTTATGGGTGATTTCCTTTTTTGTAGAGAAGGTGGAGTTCTATTCCATTAAATTTTTGAAAAACGAACTACACACCCATATTCCCATATCGAGAGGTTAAAATAATGGTAATAATTCAATAAAAGGGAAAATATTATAGAAATATAAAACTAAAAGGGTTTTTGGAAATGTTTATAGATAATTTCTTCCTATGATTAAAGTTAAGTCACTTGTTAAGATAACTTTTCTCTTAATCACTTTTTTTTAATTTTAATAACATTAAAATTTATTTTTAGCCAATATTTGAATCTAAAAAAATATATATGATAAATTTTTATTATTCCAAATATTAAATAAATTTTTGAAAATTATAATCACAATATTGTATGAAAGTAATTTATATTTAATCTAGTAGACTGGATGAAAATGTGGTTTTCTAATGTAAAAATAATCAAAATTATAAAATGTTTGTATAAATAATATCACATTAAAATTTCATCCAATGAACTACATTGGACTAATTTATATAATTTTTTAATAATTATTATAATTATTAATAAATATAATTTATATATATAAATAATATATTTTAAAAAGAAATTTTGAATTAAAAATAATTATTTTCCTTTTTTCACAAAAAATGTACCACGATAGAAAAATACCAAAATTCACCCTAAACAACTATTTTTACCCCAATTTCAAAAATAATGTTTATTTTTGTATAAAATTACTATAAATGTTCCTATAATTATAATTAAAATTGGTTCTCTATTAAAATGGGGTAAAATTACATTTCTCGAAGAATATATTTTTTAATATAAAAAATGGATAAGTTATTTTATTTATCTTATAAAACCTAATATATTAATATTAAAAATATTTTATTTAATATATAATATTAACATTTTATCAATTTCATTTAGTAATAGTAATTAATTTAATTTTTAAAATATTACACAATTTTAAGAATAAGAACATTTAATTTATATTTATTTCGTTCTTATCTTCATTTCTAATAATTTGATTACAAATGAATTAAATATATATATATATATATATATGGAAACCATATTTTTCATTATTATGTTAATACAATCCATAACATATTATTTAACATCCATGTTAAGTATTATTTTTTAAAATAAGTATTTCTTATTAATAAATTGATGTTTGGTAAAAATAAATTTGGATTGTCTTGTAAGCTTTTAGAGAATGTTTATATTGTGTATAATGAAGAAGAAAAAGGTATTGTATTCTATAGAATATATATCATATATTATATTTAATAAAATAATAAATATAACATAATGATTCAAGAGGTTATATTCCTTTTTATGTTTGTTTCGGCGTGTCATACACTCTATCAAACGAATTTTACTCTTTCATATTATTTTGGGTGCTATATTCCCACCACAAAAAATAATTTATATCCTTACAATTTTAATCATTCCCTCATAAATATAGATTTTGATTTTTAAAAACCAATTTTTTAAATTCTTACACGGTGAGAAGATTTAATAAAATATACTCTTAATAATTGAAAATGGGAAGTACAAAGTTAACCTGGATTAACATATAACTATGTTTCTATATAGGGGATCATTAGTTTAATGTTAAAATATAGACTTTGAGTAAAATAATAAGTATTTATAAAAAGTGATTGATGTAATGAACTAAAAAAATTAAAATATTTATATATTATTCTATGCATTAGTAATCATGAAATAAAAACCAGGGATTCTAAAGTCTAGTGTGTTTGGATGAATTGGTACATAATTAAATACAATGAAACCAAAATAAAAACACATTTTAATTAATCACTATAAAGAGATCCTAAATTATTCTGATCTGTTACATATATATATATGAAATACTAAGGAATACATGAAAAAAGGGATGAGATAAAAATATTAGTAATGGGATAAGAATATGAATAAAGCATAAAAAATGGGATAGAAGGAATAAAATGATGACATAAAAATGCATGGAACATGAATACTCTTAAGGAAGAATAACATACATAATAAGGGTTCATATAATAATAGAGTCATACAAATTTGAAAAACAACAATCAACAAGACATAAGAATTAGTATGGACTATCTTCCAGTACCATTTCACTTGGATGAGCATGAGTTAGGGATAACCACAAATACTATTTCACATGGAGGAGCATGAGTTAAGGCTAACCAAGAAGACCATTTAACTAGAAATATCATGATATTAAAAATTATCACATATATTAGAGGGATATCTTAGGTCACACTTCATAAAATATTATAGAATATGTGGGGATAATGAATAATCAAACATATGTAACCCACATATATGTCCCTCAAGGAATGAAATGGGTATCATAATCAATTAAAAAAGCATAAAAATAGGATGTCATAAATAAGTTTATGAAAAATTTGACTAAAATAATACATGGACATTAATAAGGGAATTTAATCTTATATTCTAATACATTATTTCTGACAGAAGTGAAAGCACGCAATAACACTATTTAAGAACCATTAGAAAATAGCTACTTTAGTGATGTTTTAGTGGAATATATATTGATTATTATAAACAAAGAAGGAATAAATTTTTATATAAATTAATAATATAATGAATATATTTTTTTCAATATAATGTATTTTATTTTAGAAAAATAATGGATCCCTATAATTTATTATAGAGTGAACTTAAAAATGGGTAAGAAATTGGGAGTTCCTAATAATCAGGATTTCTTATTTGGATGATTTGAGAAGGTGACATTTAAAAAATGAACTCCTCTATTTGAAAAGGGTGAAATGATTATATACATAATAATTTAATATATATATAGTGTTTAAAAAATGAATATATAAATATTTTAGAATTACATAAAGATAAAGATAGATAAAGTGTATTCCGAAGGAAAAATTGTGGTTTATAAAAAATACATGACCATATGTCAAAAAGTGATCTTCAAATGATATTAATGTATAGGATAATTCAATTATATTAATTAATAATTAAATTTAGATATTATTTAACTTTTATTAGAGTTATTATTAATTTTTTATGTATATTAATGAAATTTTTGGTAATTTATAAAATACAATTTCATCATTATGGAAGAATTCATTTTAATGGTTTTCATGAGTGTTTTATATAATTACCAATAGATAATATTATATGAAATGAAATTAGTAGTTCAGAAATGAAATTTTATGTTACGAATTAATTAAAAAATATTAAATGGTCTTATATATCATTTTTTACATATGTGATGTTTATTCATAAGATAAACCATTTACGATAACCATTTATATTACTTTGATGTTTTTTTGATAATCCTTAAAAAAGATGTTTTATTAAATAATATCATGTATGTGTAAAAGTTACAAAATATTAAATTATCAGAAATACATATATTATTATTTATTATCCATAAAAATAGTTTTATGAATAGCCTTGAATGTTGTAATGGAATTTAAAAACATGTTGTCCTTGAATAAGATCAAATAACACATTACAGATGATGTATCGATTATTTGAAGAAGATAATGGGAAAAGAAATGATGAATGAATATTCTATTAAAAATATTATTCCAATATATAAAATAATATGGATTTATCATGTCATTGTAATGATGGAATGTGAGGATAGAAAAAAATATAATAAATTGGATGGAAATTAATAGAAAGAGGAAGATGATTTTAACTCTTAAATTTTATCCTTGAGAACCTATTTAGGGGAATTTTGATTGGCCTGTTTGTGACAAAAGAGGCTCATAGATGTGGGGGAGAGACATGGGAAGATCATTGGGAAGTAATTGAACGAGCTTCACAGATTTAGAGATATGAATAGAATGGGAGGTGGTGGTGGTATATCCAATGGAGGAGAGGGGTGTTTTTTTATTAATACAATCATTTATTTATTATTTTCTCTAAATATTATTAATGTTTAAAGGGATTGGATCTATGTTGATCTACCATTTATGTGTTTTTGAAGACATAGGTTCCTAGAGGAGGCTCTGAGGATTTCTGGAAGAGTTAGGATACTATGTGTTGGATGAAAATTATGATTTCATTACTTAAAGAGTAAAACAAAGTGAAAGTGGTATTAAAGATGTGTAATGATCCGGGGTTAGAAAAATGAAAAAAAAAGAAAGAGGTTCCACATTTTCCTATGTAAATTGTTCCCTAAGGATTACACAATGGGAAAGGGTATTACACTTATATAATTCCCAGTTGTTGGGTTTTTTGTATAAATTTTTATCTGATCAGGTTATTCATAACCCTATGTCAATAATGGATATACCTTTTATTATAAGAGACCCCACACCCCCTATTCAGAAATATGGAGATTCCATCAATGAGAATCAATCATCAGTCTTCTATCTTCTATTGGTGGTGACCTTGGTTGTTCCAAGTTGAGTTTTTCCATTTTTTTCTAGTATATTTATCTATTTGGATCTATTTTTAATCTCGTTCATCTTTCCACGAGATGTTTGATGATATCCCAAGTTCAAAAAGGGATTTATCTATGACTATTTTCGTGTTATTATGTCATGGAATACTATGATGGTGTTTGTTCTTGTGATATTTTGATTGGAGAACAGTTGTGTAGTTTTTCCTCGTGTGAAGAAAATTTACACCCTTTTGATGTAGGGGATTCATTACATAAGTGTTGGATTATATGAAATCATACATTTATCATTATTTAACTCCAAGGATTAAATTAAAATGAACATAATACTTAATTTATCTAGATTTATGAATTAGTATCGATAACATAGTTATGTTTATTATTTGTTCCATGATATGGGTTTGGATCTTTATATTCTTGATAGTGTGATATTTAATAAATTCCAAATTTATCGTGTTGTTCTTGATTTAAATTGGTAAAAAAAATGTAAATATGGAATAATTTGAAATGTAATTTTCTAAATGAATTAAGATGCATGTTTAAAAAATTTGGTAGTTATGGTTTTAATTCGTTCTCATGCGAAGAACATTTACCCACATTAAATTAATTGATTAATTTATTTGTGATATCCATTTATAGTTTGTTGCATATGTTTCCTAAAGTAGTAAAAAGTTGATAAATAATTAGTTAATTCAAGAT
The DNA here is from genome assembly GCA_963277665.1 of Viscum album. Classification (NCBI taxonomy): domain Eukaryota; kingdom Viridiplantae; phylum Streptophyta; class Magnoliopsida; order Santalales; family Viscaceae; genus Viscum; species Viscum album. Next base: position 956,310,808 of record OY728159.1, on the reverse strand, counting down.
AGAAAAATAATTAGTTCTGTGATAAAAGATAATGCCTTATAGGTCCCAAGTTTTCCTATTTATTGTAAGGGCCAAGTGCCTTTTGATATGGATCTGTGATATCTTGATGGGTGTGAAGGTATAATACCATGCTTTATGTCCATGAGCATGGTTTCAAGGTTTTTTCCTATGTATTTTGATGTGATCTTGATAAGAGTTTTTTAATGGGGTGAGAGGAGGCCCAGATGTGTTTTGTTCATAGGATGGCTGAGCCTTGAGGGATATTGTGGAATAATGGGTGTGGATATCTTGTTTTATGTCGGAGTTAACCCATAGTGTGGAGAGATGCATAATGATATACATTTGGTTATCAGGGATGACACCAGGGATGAAGGAATGGGTTGAATCTTGTCTTACCCATTGATATAAAATCAATATGATTGATTTAATCTATTTTTTTGATGTCCCTATTTTTTTATCTACCTTATAAGAACCACTCTTTAAGGAAGATGGATGTTCTTGGTTTCATACCTTGTTCGATAGCTTTAGATGATTTCATATTATACATGGTATTATGAAATTTAATTATATTAATAAATTAATAAATGTTTAACACATGGGGTTGGATCTTTCTAGTTTGAAATTCTGAAGTTATAATTTTGAGAAACCATAGCCTCTTGTTGCTTATGCATTGAGAAAATGTACCAATTTTGAAATGGTAAGGTAATGTATTTTAGATATGTTAAATATTAATTGATGGATAATTAATTAATTAACATAAGGTGAAAATGTGGAAAATTAATAAAGTAAATTAATATATACCATTAAATGGTTTTTTGCTTTAGTATATCTGGTTTTAGTAGTGGAAGTAAGGAGCTCGAGAGACATTAGCTATTGTTGAGTCTGATACTAAAATATACCCATATTGTTTTTGTGATATATATAATATCATGTAAATTTTTATAAGATACTCACCTATCAATTATGGAAACTGACATAGCGGTGATTTGGATCAATATGGGGTGTTTTCCACATTATCTCAGTGGTTGGATGGATAACTGACTACCCCCATTAACACTGTTGACTTCTCTTAGAAGATTCTCATGCTAGTATTCACAGTGGTCAGTTTTGACCATATATGTGTGTAGAGGAAATTAATGGATTATTCTTATTTCACACACATGAATTCTTGAAATAGTTTCATATGGAAAACTATAGTTATAATGTATATAGTTTCTGATGGCTTCTGGATTATTATTCTTTGTATGGGATTTTAGGGATTGAGGTTTAATAACAGATGTATTATACATGTTATGAATGTTGTGGTGGATCTTAGAAACTACTAGGTTACATTGGTAACAGGGACATGGTGGTGTTGTCTATGAGGTCCATAATGTGGTGCTTTGACTATGTGTTTGCTGGATAACCATATTGGAGAGATATTCTCAGGTTGTGCGACATTGAGGTAGTGTTGAAAACAAATGGGAAATCAGTAGTGGGTTACCCTTGAAAATAATTATTATATTATATTATATTGAATGCAATAGTTTATTATATTAGTAATGGTGATGATAGGAACATTCTATACATATTTAGGTGATTATTTAGTTTCAATTATTATTAAATATTCATTTTAATTAATTTTTATATTTTACATGAGAGGATATGGGGAGGATCTTACTAAGTATACTATTATATGTATCCAAAGTATATAGAAATATTTTTTCAAGTTAGTTGGTGCTGTCTGGAGATCAGGATAGTTATTACTTGTTTGGGTTTTTGAAAGAGCAATTTGGGATTCAAGGTCACTTCTGTCTTGATTCTACATGGGAAGCATCTCTGAATCATATGAAAGGAGATGATATGGATGTTTTTCTCATAGTGTTTAAGGTCATTAGTTGATAAAATTCCCATCCTTTTTTAAAAAAATTGTGTGGCCCATATTTTCCATTATTGGTTCCTCCAATGAAGAAGTTCTATACAAGAAAGCATCAATAGGTTTTTCTTATTTAGGATTAGTAGATAGTAGTTGTTATTGAAATATGGAATACTAGAGATTATCCCCATCATATATAGAAGAGAGATACTGTAGAGGTGGTTATCATTAGGGTTGGAGATATCGTGTAGCATTTTTGGTTTAGCTTCAGGCATTAGCGCTGCTACTTCCTGGATAGTTATATGATGTTCAAGGTACCATTTTTATATATTCTAATTTGGTTCATGAATTTTTTGGTCTGGGATTGAATGTCTCATTCATTGCAACTTCTCATTTCTATGATTTTGGAATTGAAGTAGAGAGGCTTCCAATTCCCTTGGCATTGACTATGCAAGATGGATATTGAGATGATGTGTTTGATGTATGTTGATACTGTGAGCTAGTGATGAGGTAACAAAACTGTAGGGGAGATTTTATATGTTTACGAATATAACCATATGAAATTTTATTCAAAATGGATTAATTTTTTTCAGTGCTGGCTAATGTGGATTTTATAAATAGTAATGTTTTTTTATTCGATGCTGATGGATATCCAATTTTGTTTTTAGTAAATAAGACCCTCATATGCATAAGAGGTGTGTTCTGTCCATTTCATCCTTGATAAATGAGTTGATTTTGATCTCATAAAATGTTTAGAAGTCAGTATTTCCCAAGGTCGTAGAATAGTACCTTGATGTCTTTCCAATGGAATTTGTAGCATTACCCCCATAAATATAGATCACGTTTGTGATCAAACTATATCCAAGAGTTTCTCCTATCATGATTTATTCATATAGGAATGTTCCTTATGAGCATCGAGAGATCCGTATAATGCTCGATTGAGTATTGCATTGTGGTTTCTTTTGGCCAAGGGTGTTATCATGTGGTGAACAAGATTTACTTGTTAATAAGGATGATGTTATTTTATGATTGTGTATAAATTATCATCACATGAACCAAGTGAAAAAAAGAACCACTATCCTCATCCATGGATTGATTATTTATTCAATAAACTAAAGGATTCATGTTGTTTCATGAAGATTGATTTGGGGGTCCAGAAATTATTAGATGCATGTGAATGATGATGACGTACCATAGTACAATTTGTGTTTTCATCATGGGCAGTATGAGTTTTTTTGTGAAGTTGTTCGGTGTGATGGATGATCTAGTTGTGTTCATGGGGTTGATTAAAACAATGTTCCACATATTCATTGATAATTTGATGGTGATTTCCACCAAGGGAATACAAGTGTACTTTGGGATTGAGGAAGATTATGTAGAGAATCTATTCTTCAATTTTTATGTTCATTGAAGCGATTTGTTGTTTGTGATGTTTTTGAAGTGTTATTTTTGGGCCCAAGAATACCTTTTTATAGTGAATGTTGTTTCATATCATGAATTAGTTGTGGATCCATATAACGAATACGAAGTTCTGTCTATGGAAATTCCCACGATATGCGGAAATGTGTAAAGTTTCTTTGGACTTACAAGCTATTAGGGGAGGTTCATAGATGATTTATCTCATGTTGTATCTCCTCTGACAGCATTGACTAATAAGGATCATATATTATTTTGGACTGATTGGTGTCAGATATGTTTTGGGTATCTAAAGGAGAATTTGATCAGAGATCCTATTATTTTTCAACCAATAGAAGGAGTTCAGTTTAAGGTATTCTGTGAAACTTTTTGTCGTGGTTTGGGTGGAGTTATCATGATGAAAATGTTAGTCATTTTTAATTTGTCCTGTAAATTACATAACTAAAAATGTAACTATGCAAACCACAATATTGAGATGGAGGTGGTAGTGTTTTACTATATTATATAGAAACAATACCTCATCGATAATAGTTTTTTGGTCTTCACCGATAACGAAATCATTATATATGTTTCATCCACACACTACTTGAAATTTCTGTAGTTAATATTGATGAATTTCATATGGTACTATGACATCATAAATTATATAAACCTCGGAAGGGAAATTTTTTAGTGGTTGTGCTAAGAAGGATGTCGAATAATGATTTATTACATGAAGCAGGTGTTTCTTGGAGAGTTATGGATGAAAATTTAGTAGTGAACTAGATACGGAAAATGTAAAGGGGAAAATGTTGTCTCTTTTAGATAAAAATACAATAATATCTAGTACAATATGTGCATGAATCACCATTGGGGTGTGTAGAGGAGGCACTTTAGAGAGATTTGGTTGTTCATGGAGAGTCCCCTGATAGTTGGTCTAAGGATGGAAAACATCAAGGTTGTTCCAAGGAAGGATTTTTGTTCAGTTAGAGATTCCTGAGATAGTTCTTAGAAAGATCCGTAGTTCAAATTTGGGGGTAAATCCTAGAATTAAAAATATCTAAAGAGCTTCAAGATGCCATCTTTGGTGTCTTGAGTTGTATCATGTAGTTTCACTGATTGTGCTTCGATGTATGGCCCACAGAAGGTTTTGGTCGAGCACCATATTCCTGGTAGTTTTCTTCATCCATTAGATGATCCTCAGTTTATGTGGGTGGACATCACCATCAACATTCTTAATAGCTTATCTTGAAATATGGGAGTATATGGAACTATATAGGTGGTAGTGGTCTATTTTACAAAATAAAAAAACTTTTTATAGATAAAGGAATTGAGCTCAGTAGAGGTTTTATCAACAAATTATTTGGAGGTGGTGGTAAGACTCTATAGAGTCCTGAGGATAACCATTTATGATTGAGATCCTAATTTTAACTCTAAGGTCTAGATAGGTCTCCATCATTTTTTTGGTTCTCGTCTATTCCTTAAATGTAAATTCCATATATAGACAGATAATAAGACATAACATAATATAAATAATCTTCTTGACATGTTGTGTTATTGTGTTATAGATTTAGGCGGTTCTTGGATGTAGCATCTACCCTGGGTAGAGTTCTTTTGAATCCATGGTCCTCACTCCAACAGTGGTGTGGTTCTAATTGAATCCTTATGTGTAAGAATGTTTTGTTCTCTACTGTGAATTAAAAGGTTTATAGAGTTAGAAATTCTCAGGCTAGAACACGTACAAAACATGATAGAAATGATTCATGTGATTCATAAGAGTATAATGTTACTGAAGTATCATCAAAAGTATTATTTCGATCATATAAGGTGACACAAAAGGAATTCAACATTAGGGATCTTGTGTTCTTGATGTCGACTTTATATAGTTTTCAATGAAGGCATGCTCAAGGTATTATTCATTCTACCTATTTTGTTGGTACTTTTAAGGTATTTGATCTTTTCGGAGCCATGGCGTATCAAATAGAACTTCTACTACTGATGAGTCAGATTGAAGATGATTTTCCCATGTTATAGATATGAATCATCTTCATTTAGAATTTTACATTATGTATTGGGGTGTGATCAATGTTGATGATCATAGGATATATGAGGATTGGCCTGTAAAGATCAAGGACCACCAAGATAAGTAGTTGTGTAGGTGTGTTATCCCCTTGTTACATGTCTTATGGCATCATTGCATCATAGATGAATGTAAATGGTAAAGTGGTAACATATCCACACTCAGTACCCTCATATTTTTTATTCTTAACTCTTCTACTGTAAATTTATTCATTCTGTGGTTTTAGTAATTTTTTATCTTTATGAGATGACTCTCAATATTATTAAATATTTTTTATAACTCCCAATCCATTGGCGATGAAGAAATGTGGGTTATTCCATGCAATTTACATGTTTAGATTACTAAGCTTAGGTGAGTCTATTATCCCTCTATAGGTGGAAAATATAAGATGAGTTGTTAATATACTCACCATGTCGAGCCCCATCTGCTTGGATAGAGGTGGTTGAGCTCTTGTGGTGTTTCTATCTTTTAAGAGGAATCTCATGAGGTGGATAATAGGATGACATATATTATATTTCCACACTTGGATGGTATTGGATTCTCAAAAAATGGGAAGTTTTTGAGGGTTATATAATGTTATTGCAAGAAACTACCTTGATCAACCCATTCTGTGTTTCTGAATACTGAGCTGCTCCAAGGAGTATCTAATGAATTTATGATGAGTTTGGATGATAAAAGTTAATAGTAAAGGATGACTTCATTTTTTGATGAGATATACAACATTAAATATGTTTTCACAATTTTTATTTAATTGGGTTTATTTAAATAAATATAATAAAGCGGTGACACATTTTATAGTGGAAAAATATCCCTAAGGATTACACAATGTGAAAGGAGAAAACGTGTTGTGTAATTCCATTATGTAGTGATGTTTTATGAATTTTTATCCATTATGTTTATTCATTTCCCTATGGTTGTAGTTTTTACCCCTATCATTACAAGAGACCCATCATCCCCATCCTCATCACTTGGTAGATCCGTTCGACAAGAATAAATCATCAGGCATCTATATTAGATAAGTGGTGACCTGGATTAATCCAAGTCTTGTTTATCATTCATTTAAAGATGTTTCTTTCAGTTTAATCTTCTTTTCTTGATGTTCATCGTTCCATGTGATGTAGGGTGATCTCTCGTGATTGTACTAGGGGTTGTCTTTGTTTTTATTGGTACAGTTGTGTTGTGGAATCCTCATATAGATGTAGTACTTGTGGGAGAGGTGACTAGATATATGTTGCATGGTTCGTTCTTGTGCAAAAAATATAGACACACTTTTATTCAATGTTATTCATTTATTGAATATTTGTTTTCAAATAATCAAAGAGTTATCATGATTTGTACTTGTGGATCAAATTGAAATTAACCTAATAATTACTCGAATGGGATTAATGATTTAGTATCGATCACATGTCAATGTTACCGATTTGAATAATGATAATATTTTTCTTCTAGATATTCTAGATAGTGTGATATCTACGCCTTTATTGTATTATGATGTTGATATTTATGAAAATTAGTAAATAATTTAAATATATAATTAATTGGCAAATTAGTTAATAAAATAATTGAGGTGTCGTGTTTAATGAATCTGGTTTTTGTTGTCATAATTTGATGATAAAAACATGTTGAACATATGAATGTTTAATTAAAATGATTAATAAAACTGCTGAATGTAGATTATTGTGTATATCATAATTAAATACAGGTTAAATTATTAGTTTAATTAATTTCTAATAGTTTATGATATACATCTACCTTGGTTTTCTTTAGTAGGATCCTAAGGATCGTAAATAGATTAAATTAAGATTGAATAATAATATGCTTTTTGATAAAAGGTAATGCAATATATTGTATAGTTTTCTTACTATAATATGAGGGCCATGTGACTTGTACTTTAGAGTCCTGAGATCTTTATGTGTTTTAAGGATAAATTCATGGATTTGTGACCAAGAGCCAAGTCATTAGGTTTGTTTCCTGCTACATCTGATCTTATCAGAATATAAAACTATAGACATGGGGGGAGGAGGCACAGATGTGACGCCAGTCTTTGATGGATAATCCTAGAGGGCATTGGGGTATTAAGGGTGTGAAGGATGAGTTTTTATGATATTAGTTGATTTATAGAGTGGAGACTGGCATCAAGATAAGTATCTAGGTGTTGGGTAGGACATTGAGAAAGAAATAATGGGTTGATGTTTGGATTAACCGTTTATATGAAGAATGAGTTCTTGTTTGAATATATTTCCTAGCCAATGGTAGGTTCGTTTGTTTATATTTTTTCTTTTCACCACTTCTTTATAAATATTAATTTCGATAGTTTTATATGTAATGATTAAAACATTCATTAATGGAAATTACTCTTGGTCTTTTTAAAAGTCTTATTTTGTAAAATGGTGATACACTTCCTTGGTTTTATGTTTCTGGATTTTATAATACCATTAATAATCATTACCATTTCTAATATAGATGTTGAATAGTGATCACATTATTAATATAAATATAAGGCTTTAACAAATCCAATTTACTCAGACAAAGTAAGTGATGACCTCATCCAGTAGAATAGCTCTATAGAAATCCCATTTTTATAAGCTAGGAATGGATGTGGCGTCATTGGGCTTCACTATTGACCAAGCACAAGCCGAGATTGAATACGTTAAGCTTGAGCATGACCTCCTACGGGAGAAGTGGAAGTTGATATATTTTACCACTCGAGCGAAGTTATCCTAGCCACCCCATGAATATTTCACCATCATGAACCTTAACCTAAGGTATTACATGGGTGTTTTAAGAGGTTATGTTACCATATCTTTGGTCTGTGACTGTGTACATTATTCTTTTATAATGAATATACCTTCATTTTATGATCGCAATTTTGTAAATAGATTATAAACATAAATAGTATTTATAGTTAAAATTCAACTATGAAATCTATTTTTATAAATAAATTTATTTTTGAATTATATAATATCTTAATAAAATATTATTATAATTAAATTAATATTTTTTAAAATGATTTTCTGATTTTTATCTATTCAATTGTAATTTTTATTATGGTTTGAAAGAAATTTTTGTAAAACCCCATGAATTTTTTATAAATGGCATTTTTTATTTTAAAATTTAAAACTCACATATTTTAAAAAAATTGAAAATATGAAAATTATTTTTCGACTAAGGATGTCAAAATTAACCAACGGTTAGTTTTTCATAATTTTTTGAAGAAGTCGAAATTTTGGGTAAAAATTAAATACTGTTTAAATATATGGTGTTTTTTATGACATCATAATTACCCAATAGTTTTGTAATAAATTACTTTAAACATTAACTTCATCCAATGTATGTTTTAAAATTAAAATAATGTCATTTTAGGTTTATTTTATTTATTTTACAAAGCCATAGTGGACCCTCCAAGACATATAAAACATTTTATATTTTTAAATTCCTTTACATAAGAGTGTGACTCACCTCCACATAAGAAATAATATTATTTAATAATTTTATACATTAGCCTTATAAAATATTTTTTACCACTCTTCTATGGAAAAAACAGTTGGAAAAACTGTGGGTTGGATTTTTTATAAGTTTAATGTGTGGTGTCCCAAACCTATATAATAAAGAATTTCCTCTCCTTTCCTATATAAAATAACACATGCTCTCACCTCCACTTCACTAGATTCCTTTATAGTTCATCCAGCCTCATCCCAACCCTCTCTAGAATCTTTCCATGGTGCATCATTCTCCCATGATGCCTCTCTCAAGCCTTTCCCAAGATTTTGTGACCACACTTCCAAGTAAGGGGTTCTAAGTTTCCTGATTTATGTCCATATTCCCATATATTGTTATGATAATTTGTAATGTAATTATAAATGTTGAGGTATAATTTCACTCCCCCATACATTTATTTTCATTTTTGAATAATGATAGACCATATTTCTCTTTTATTAATTACTCTCATGTACACTAGTTACCATGCCAAAATTCCGTATGGAATTTCTCACTCCTCCTTTACATTCAAGAAATTATTTTGTATTATGAATCTAAATTATATTACATTTAGGGGATATGTATCTATATGACCCCTTACATTTCATTTCATATACATATAATGATACACTCGTATTTTCCTCAACAACCATTTTTAAGAATTCTTATGTCACTCCATTATGTTGCCGAAATTGCACTGCGATTTTTCCAATCCAAGATCATTGTGTAGTCAATAACATACCCATGTTTCTAAGAAGGGTATTCTCTTTTATTCACATATACATATTAAATGGTACTTTGATTTATTTATTCCACATTACTTAAATTTTCTAACAACTTATGAGGTATATTGACTCAATGTCATATGATCCATGTGGCCCACTTAAGAATGAAATGAAATGATTAAATAGGGTGCACCCTGATATAACTTCAATTCATTGGGTAAAGATTAGTATCATTGTACATCAAGAGCAATGAGGGTTTACTCATTCCAATTCAAGTGAAATTAGGGTTATCTAATTCTCTATGTGCAATGAGCCTTGGATCATTCTAATACCATGTGAAGTGTTGTTGCCACATTTCCATGCGAGGATAATCATGTTATATCATACCATTATGTTCGTGTTTCTCCATCACTCCATTTATATGTATATTTCCTAATATGCATTGTATTAATCATATCATATTACTTTTACTCCATTATTGGGATATATATCTCACCCTTTACTAATTTATGTCTTTAGGTTATCCAATGTAATGCTATGTATGAGGGGATGTAGTGGTCATGTAAAGGATGTTTTCAATAAGATGTTGCATTCTATGTTTTATATTATTATGTAATGTTACTAAGCCACATAGACACTAGATAACTTGATCTTCTATGTTGTATAATGTGATTTTTTTTTAATAAATCATGTTTATGTAGGTAAATTAGAGTAGGGTGGATATAGTTGGTATCCGAGAATATGTTTACTTATTTTTGAAATTATGATTAGAAACCCCTAGTAATGACTTAAGGATAAGACTAATTATGATAATAACATCCCTAAATTTTGGTGGGTATTGAGTATTTGGTTTATCATAAAAATACATCCTTGTCTGGAAATGAGAAGGTAGAGGTGGCTCTGGCATAAATGTACCTAGGTGTGAAAACAACGACTAGGAGTTTCAGTCTTGACCCGGGGTATCTTGGTACACAACAACGGGCCATGATGAACTCTTGGTTACGAAACTCCTAGGAGATATGGTTTTGTAAATTTACAATATTTTTATGAACAATTATTATATGAATTAATAAAAAATACCCCTATAAATATATTTTAGAAAGTATATCATGGATAAAATAGATTTAATCCTATAAATTCCTATATTAAAGAATAAAAGTTATTTATAAGTAATCTGTTTTTTGTCCTTGGAATACCATTTATGTGATACCTCTAACATTCCTTTTCTTCAAGACAATGGCTTATAATAGGAGGAATCATGTTAAAAATCAATGAAAAGAACAATGTAATGATTTTTCTAATGAGATTCCCAATCTGATGGGAGTAGTAATCCTGAACATTGTCATGATACTCTCCCAGTTTACTCGTGATTTGGATATAAATATGTGTCAAGATGAATTTTCAACATCCCCCATGAAATAAAAAGCTGATATCGAGAGCTTCATGAGACAAAGTCCTCCTAGTATTAATGGGTCATCTGATCCCTCAATCGTTGAACAATGGATAAACTCCATTGAAAAGATCTTCTCCATCCTTCAATGTTCCGAACAAGATAATTTTCTTTTGTATTTTTATTGTATGTAGGGTGAAGCTGACCAATGGTGGAAATTAATCAAAAATAAGAAACCTGAGGAGGAGATCAAGTGATTGTAATGGAAGGATTTATGGAAGTTGTTTTTTGTTAAATATTTTACATGAACCCTCTGGCTTTAGCTGTAAAGGGACATCGTTTCCCTCAAGATAAAATACAACAAATCCATCAGAGTGTACAAGGATAACTTCACATGGCTTTCATGATATTCCTCTGGATTTTTCGTTACCCCTAAATGCACGACTGACCCTTCTTTGGTGGGGTGAAACCGAACCTGTAGAAAGCCTTGTATATCCATTACATCGACCGATTTCATAAAAATGTCCATTGTTCCCTCAAATATGAAATGATGATCGGAAAATATCAGTGGTATCATGTGGATATGAACCAGAAGGTAGAATTTAATTATTTCATTCCAAAGGATAAATCGAATAGTGAAAATAAGATCAATCACCCCACTTTCCAAATGTGTGAAAAACTTTACCCTGGAAATTGCATTAAGGGGAAGAGGAAATGATTTCTGTGTGGAAGAGAAGGACAACTATATTTTAACAACTGACAAGAAAAACATGTGGCTGCAATATAGGAGAGGAACACTCTGTTCCACTCTGAACGCATTGTTCATTTCATAAACTGGAAATAAATATGGAATATTGCAAATCAGTTCCCTAAACCAAGGATTTTCAAAGTCAACAAACAACCACCAAATTAGCAAGGGCTATCTTTTTCCATCACTACCACTGAAGTGAACCCTAAAAATGATGTAATTACAGGTGAAATAGTTATTCATTCAAGAATAGAGAACATTATTTTTATTCTAGTTTTATGCATTCTTCATATCTTGAATGTTTAGTTGAACAATACTAATGCCACAACAAATCATGGAAGTGAAGATGTCGGTGAGTATGGAAAATGGGGAAACCATTGCATCCAATGAATATAATTTCTCCGCTGTCATTATTTGTTGATTGAACATCCCAGTGAACATCATCATACTCCCTATGGTGTAATATGATTCTATTTTGGAATGAATTGGATTTCCTTATATAGAGCCAACATAAATTTCCGTGAGAGGGGAATCAGTCTCCATATCGAGAATCAGACACCAATTCTATACATGTGGAAGGAGGAAGATGAATCTCTTTTAGCACCATCATCTCATACATGGATATTACTACCCTATGAGAATGGGTTTCTAGATCAGATTATTGAGTCTAAGGAGGCAACCATCCTTTATGAAATTCATATTGTGTTGGAATTCACTCTAGTATTTCCTGAAAATTGACTAGTCTTCCTCCTAGAAGAGATTTTTAATTTTCAATTGATAATTTTCTTATGGAATTTAAAATAACCAAGACTCCTTATAGAATAACTATTGTGGAGCTCTAGTAGCTGAAGTAAAAAACTACATATTAATCTGTATAAATGGTTTATATGCCCATGTTCCTCACCATTGGGTGCACCAGTCCTCTTCCTCAAGAAGAATGATGGGTCAATGTGCCTTTGCATCGATTATCGTCATCTTAACAAAATCACAATAATGAACAAGTATCCTATTCCATGGATTTATGAATTATTCGATCAACTTATTGGGGACACAAAACTTCTCTATTGTGGATTTGTAGTTGGGATATTTTCAAGTATGGATGAAGAAGGATGATAACACCAAGACTGCTTTTCGTACAAGAAATGGGCACTATGAATTCATTGTAATTCCTTTCGGACATACTAATTCTCCAGAAATAATCATTCACATGATGTATAGAGTTTTTAGATATTACATTGTAATATTTTTGGTAGACTTTATAGATGATATTCTAATATACATCAATACCAAGGAGGAGCACGAGGATGATAAATGAACTATATTAGAGACCTTGTGAAAGGAGAATCTCTATGAAAAGTATAGTATGTGTAAGTTCTAGTTGAAGTGGGTTTCATTTTGGGTCATATCATCACAATTAATGGGATATATACAGATCCCTCCAAGACATAAACAATTGAGGGATGGATGAGGCCATCATCGATATCGTATTTTCATAATGTCTTGGGGGTAGCTGGATATTATCATCGATTTGTGAGAATTTTTTCATGATTGTACAAAAATTTTAACAAGATAACTAGGAAGGTTGTAATGTTTTCATGGGGTGATGAATGCCAAGAGGGATTCATGGAGTTAAAAAGGGAGCTTATCATTGTGCATGTGCTCATAATACCTACGACTGGAGAAATTTTTGTGGTATTTAGTATTTCATTGAAGAAGGGAACACGTTATGTGTTGATGAAAAATGACAAATTATTTAACTACACCTCAAGGGAGCTTAAAATCTAGGATTAAAACAATCCCACACATGATTTGGAGTTGGCGGCTATGATCGTTTCATTAAAAATATGGAAGTATTATCTCTATGGGGAGAACTATGAGATATACACTAATCACAAGAGCCTAATATATATATTCACACAAAAATAGCTTTATATCTTCCAATTAAGATGGGTAAAACATATAATGTATTATGAATGCTCAATCCACTACCTTACCGGTAAGGCAAACAAGGTGGAAGATGCTATATATAAATAAGATTCTACATCTTTTTCAATGATGGTAATTGAAAAGAATCCAATATTTCTATACATATAGAGGATAGAAATGGGAATAATTAAGGTAGGAACTTCATCAACCCTTTCTCAAATTAATTCTCAACCATACCTCATGTTGAAAATAATGGATTCTCAAATAAAGGATGTTGAAATTATAAAAAGGGAGGAAGCTACAAGCAATGAGAAATACTCAGAGGTCCTGGTTAACAAGGATAGAATTGTGAGATTTGGGTCAGGATTATGTGTACCATCTTCTACATGGAAAAATAAGGATCTTCTGAATGATGCACATATCTCAACCATCTCTATTTACCCTTGGAGAAGATAGATGTATCGATATCACAGAGAAAATTTTTGGTGAGAGAATATGAAATTGGAGATTGCTTAATATACTTCAATGTTCCTGGTATGTCAGAATGTGATGGATGATGTAGAGACCCAAATAATGATGTACATGGACAGTACATTACATTTACAAAATACATAATACATAATAAAAACCCAAACTCATGGATCATAATAGTTTAGTGTCTTTGGAAACTCGGAACATAATCTTCTCATCATGGTGAAAGATCTTCAACAAATCTAATAAAGATCTTCCCCTTTTGTTTTCTTACCTAAAAACATTCATTATATCCTAGGGAAAAGAAAAAATATAAAGGGTGAGATCAAATGCTTAGTAAGGGTAAACATAGAGAACAAAAAACAATCCACAAACATTTTAATGTAAAAACATGAGCATCAAATATAAACATCAAAATATTTAGAAATGACATAAAACATTGCAGTACATAAGGTATAGATCATAAAAGAACATTAATCATGATAAAATATCACAGGAATAAAACTTTTAATTGTGGTAAAACATTAAGGGAATGATATGATTTCTATAGTATCCAAGGCATTGCTGCCAAGGCCATCTTAGTGGAAAAGTCCCTTACTGAACCGGGTTTACTTGTCCTTCCAGCCCAATATTACTAAACCATATTTACTTACCATTCCCCAAATTTCTATCTCATGAGATATAAATCTTTACCCAATGAATTGGAGTGAGATATAGGTACCACCCATCTCATAATAATACCATTATTATGTGTGCTACAAGATCACAAATCATACATTATAGCATAACCCATGTAATAAAAATGGGATTCTTAAACATCAGGACATGATTACTTAATCCATATAAGATAAAAGGACATTATAAAATTATTTCCATCATAACTTGATAAATAAATTTTAAAAAATAGTGATAGAAACAGAACCCTATATTTTCATAGATGGAAAATAATTTTGATAAAACACATGAATTCCTTTCTGGAGGACAATATCCTTTCTACTTCAAAAACATTTTTCATTTATTAACATGACATACAATTTTAAACTAAAAGATGTTGATTAAAAATAAACTTGAAAACTTTTAAAGGAAGCTTCTTTGAAATAATGTTCTATGAAATCATAAAAATTCATTCATGCCTTATAAGTTAAAAAACATTATTCTCGTACATTGGCATGAAAAGTCAAAAAATACCTCGTACTAAAAACGACAAAAGATTCATTTCACATCATTAAATAAAAACATACCAATGGGTAAAATTGGATTTAAACAATTGCATGAGGATAGAAATAATATTACATATTGACAAAACATGGATGTGGATGATAAATATGCCCCAGTAATTACCGAAGTATAAACAATCTCGGATAAAAATTCAGATTGCGAGATTTTCCCTTACCTTACGTCCGATTTGATTAGTACATATTAGAACTCCCTATATAATGATTTAAATATTGTCATGGATTTATTAAAGAATCATATTGATTTTTATGATATCATATATGGTCATATTGTTATCTTTTTATTAGTAATATTTCATTCTATTTGTTATTCGGGTATTTATTACATTATGTTCTTATGCGTGTTTTGTCAAATAAATTATTATTATTCTTTTTAGGTTATAGATACCTCATTTCCAGAATTGTATGAGTTTAATATATAAATATATCATATTTATACATTCAATTAATTTATATAATCATTATTCAATGAAGCTCATGTAGAACGAGTCGCATCGCATCGTGGAGACGGTAGGCCAGACGTACGCACGAGCGATGATATCATTCCCATGATCATGGAATTGTATTTAAGTGTATGTATACTATTTGATAATGAATATAACATTAAAATAATAATATATAGTTATTATTTAGACAATTATACCCATTCATGTAAGGTGGGGGTGGAAAAAAGATTACAACACAGCGTGGAGACGGTATTACGTACGTACGCACGCTCAGTGATTTCATTGTTCGTAGGATGGATAGAAGGTGAAATAGGGTTGTTTCATATTAATAACAACATATCAGTATTTGAGTGACACTGATGTTATTAAATCATTATTAAAAAACTAAATAAGAGGATGTAGAAGAAGAAATAAATTTGAAATAATCGGTAACAGATATTACCTCTTCTTCAACACGCCTCTTTGAAATATCCTCTTAGGGCACTAAAAGTGGTCTTTGAAGAAGACCAGGTCCTGTAGTATATTACTAAGGAAGATGATAAGGGAAATTGTCAGGGTTTGGCCAAGCTTGATGGATCAAAATGGTGTGAGGAGGAGAGGGAGGAGGTGCCCTTTTATAAGGGAGAGGAATGGAACCTTTGGAATTATATGAAATATTAATTTATAATAAATTCCAACCCCACAAGAAAACATCCAAAATGACTCAAATACTAAGATTATATGAGATAGGGTTGTAATATCATCATCCAATAAAATTTAGGAAATTTGGAAATTTATTTTAAACATTATCAACTTGATTTATCCTTATATAATCTATTTAATGTTTTTGTGGTAAAAATATTCTAAATTGTAAATCATTAAAAATAATTACTTATATGTTGTTAATTGTCCATAATTTTATGATTTATTACATTGTAGACCATATAAATTTTAATTTATAAATTTTAAATATTTTTGTGATTTTTATACAATTTTATAATATGTTATTTTAATAAAATAACAAGAGTGTCAATTTTGACACTATTAATTTTTTTTAATTTAAATAAAATCCACACAAGAGATATATTCTAACCATAATATGTAATAGATTCCTAAAATGTCAAATTGTTCTAGAAAATTCTTGGAGCACATTAAATAGTTCATATAATATTTATTTTAATATTTTTAATACCATTTATTTGGTATATCTCTTAATAAAATAATTAGTACAACATTTTTGTATAATAATTTAATATACATATTTTTGGCATAAAAATTAAAAATAAAATCATATAATGAAGATTAATCTCATAGATTTCATAGTAATTATTTTACTCGAACTTATCATCTTAAAATCACAACATGTAAATTGTTATATTTTTTAAATTATGAAGGTGACAACTTTGGAATCATTTAAAATAAAATAATATAAGTGTCATAATAGCCTTTATAAGGATCCAAATGGTCAAAAATTAGGCCAATGGATGATTAGAGTTTATATATAAACTACCAATATGTTTTATTCATATTTTTGGGACTTTTGATATGTATTACTATTTCACTAAAAACTGTAATACATATTTTTCACTAAATAAATAATTTCTGCATCATTTATGTATAAGATAATAAGGTAATTAAATAACTCTTAAAATTTAAAAATAAATTAAAATGATAAAGAAAAACATATTATATTTGAAATTATTACTTATCACTGAATTTATATTATGTATAAACTTAACTTTAAAATACCTTAATTATTAAAGTTTGAGTGAGACATATTTCACATTCCATTAAATAAAATAAACTAAAGGTCATAATAAAATTCAAGTGGGTTCCATTAGTTTAAATTTAGACCCAAGTATGATTTAGGGAAAAATATAATAATCTAAATATATTTATACAAGTGTTAATATAATTTTATAATATTATATTTACCCTTAACTACCCAATTTACCTTTAATTGTGGTAAATAAAATTTACCGTAGTTACTATTCATAATGCCTAAAAATAAGAAGTAGTTCATTTAAATAACTTGGACCTACTTATTCCAAATATGGAATCCATTTTTCCAAATTCAAATCACCGAAGTTGAAGGAATTAATTTAAAATTAATCCCGCTATTAAGAAAATGAGTTTTAAAAGTTAAAACATTGTAAAAGATTGAAATTATTTTAATTATGAATTCAATGTAAAATAAATGCTAATGACATAAATTATATTAAATGGTAAAAATACACTCTATTTATACTTTAAAACAATTCAATGTTATAATTTAACCATATTAATTATTACGATGAAAAAAGTTGTTTTTAATATAAATAAAGCGTCTTTTTTACTATTCATTAAAATATTAAAGTTATTAGAATAATATGAAAAATTTATCCAAAGTAAATTTTTATATCCTGATTCCAAAGAAGAATTTTATTTTGTAAAATTGAACTTATAAACATGTCTAAAACTAGATTTAATGTGGCTGCACCATCAAAAGGCAACAAAACTGCATTTTTTAAAAAAATAATAATTTTACCCGAAAAAATTATTTTGTTCTCATACCATGTTCTAGAATATGTGATAGATGAATAATAATGTTATAAAATTAAAAATTTAGTTAATACTATTCATAACGGCTAGTATATAATAATATTATAACAATATATCATTGTTTAGTGAAACACAGTATTGCGTACAACACACGCTGTCGAGGAAGGTCGTGATGGCGTGTAATGCAAGCCAAGTCAGAGATGCGTATAGTGAAAGCTCCATTTTTTGTTGCGTATAACAGAATCCAACCATATTTCATTTATACATTGAATATATATATATATATACAATCAATGTTGCGTACAATAACTACAATTAAAGGAACTTGAAATTGTGTGTAACACGATCCAAGAATAGTGTTGCGTATACTGCATTCTAATACGGTGTTGCATATAGAACAAGATAATTTTGGTGCATCGTATAACAGAAGACATCAATTAAATTAAAAAGAATAATTATCATAAAATCTCGAGTTGTTACAGCTGATAAGAAAAAAATATAAGGGGATGATGCAACCACTACCCATACAAAATGGATGTGGGAAAACATTACCATGGACTTTGTCACTGGACATCCGAGGACATCAAGAGGGAACAATTCTATATAGGTCATTGTGTATCGGATAATTAAGAGACCTCACATTATCGCGAATTGAGAGGACATCTAATTTGATCAACTTGCACAGATTTACATCAATGAAGTTGTAAGGCTTCATGGAATTCAACTATCTATTGTATCAGATCGTGATTCGAGATTCACATAGAATATCTAGAAAAGTATCAAACATGATCTATGTATTGAACTGAACATCAATACAGCTTATCATTATATAAATAATGTCCAATATATTTCATCTATTCAGTAACTAGAAGATAAGTTATTATCATGTTCTATGGACTTGAAAGGAGGATGAGACTAATATCTTCCATTGGTTGAATTCTCCTAGAATAATTGTTTCCACTCGAGCATCTGAATGGTACCATATGAATCCCATTATGGGAAAAGGTGTAGAAAATTTTTTTTTTTGGGATGAACTTTATGATCGTAAGATTATAGGACCTAAAATGTTCTAAGAAATTGTGGAGAAGGTGAAAACCACTAAGCTTGTCACGAACCAGGCTGGGTCGCCATCCGACCCGGTCCGCGGCAAGGCCCGAAGGGCGTTCCCGATCCCCACGGGCTGGCACAAGTGCCCGGGTATCATGTTTAACAAGTGGGAACGGTTTTACCCGAAATACAATACAGAAAAACCAACTAACAAGATAGATAAACTGAAATTAGAAGTAGACAATGAAATGTGCCTTTAAACTATGAACAAGTTTAAGGTCTACAACTCAAAACAATAACTAAAAAAGAAAAATACGACAGCGGAAACTAAAACTCAAACTCAACCTCCCAGTACAAGTGAGACCACATCAACACCATTCTGCATGAGAAGACCAGCTGCAACCTGAACCACCATCACTGAGCACGAAGACGCAACCTGGAATACAAAAGAAACAGAATCTACATACACCCAAGGGTGTATGCAGGGTGTGAGCTAAAAGCCTAGTAGGATGCCACCGAGAAAAGGTTCCATGCCATAACATCAAAAGACAATTTAAAGTGCTTATTCAAAATTATAAAAAAAATGCTTTTAAAGAAAACATTTACAAGCTAAAAGCTAAAGAAAAACACTAAAAAGAATTCGTTTCACAGACACAATTTTAAAGAGGATAAGAAAATTTCATTATGGGCACACACACACACACACTCTCACACACGCACACACACGTACTCACACACACACACACACACTCACACACACACACACAAGCTAACACCCAAGTGGTCCTCCATATACCGACGGAAGGCACCACGACATTGATGGTAGAGCACTGTGGGTAAATCCCCTAAGGTTCATCTAGCTCGAGTGGGACCCTAGAACCTTGTGTCTCGGTGAAACGTGCCTTAGAAGGCCACGACCCTCAGAAAACGTGGCTTAGAAGGCCACGACCCTCAGAACACGTGGCTTAGAAGGCCACGACCCTCAGATATCATATTTTGTTAGTGTTGAAATCATCAATCCAGCTAAGTGAGACAGGGACGACACCCATCCGGTTCACTAGCGCACTAGTTCTAGTCTGCCCACCTAGATACCCGGGGTTTTCCTTTGTGCTCAAACATGTTTCACATTCAAATAACACACCACTTTCACATTTCACAAACCAAGAATGACATTACACAAAAGGTCACCTCTTTCATACCAAAACACCATTTCAAAGACACACGCACACCAAGGACATGTCTCATTTTATAAAAATACACCACTTTAAAAATGAACGTGCATTCAACTCTTTCAAAATACCCTTTTCACGTCATATAAATGTACCAAATGTGATTCATATACTTTGAAAATGTCTATTCAAATACACAAACATCTAAAGCGACTTGAAAACACCTCTTGCACCTACCAAACATCCCTCAAAACCTTCCAGCCATGTTTGGAATCCCAAATACCGCTCAAATAAACAATCGCTCAGTTCACAAAACATACCACATGTATACCATAAAAACCTCACTGAAAAACACACAAATATTTACATAAAAAGAACATTTTAGAATCAATTGAACCCTCAACTTTTCTAAAACCTCATTTTCACCATTTGCACAATTTATTAGACACCTTTAAAATTTACCACAACAAGGTCGGGAAAAAAAACCATTTCAAAAGAGAGTGCAATTTTCTTCAGGTACGCATGTCAAACAAATTTATAAAACGCATTTTTTGCCACTTACAAAACACAACCATTCATTTATACAACAACACATATAAATAATAAAAGCGTACCATTTCGGAAATCCAATTTTCATCAAACAAGCATGCCAAAGAATTATAAACATAGATCACATCGTGCAATTATATCATGGAACATATTAAGTTTAACTAAACAAACATATTAAATTATCTAGATGATGAAAATGCATGGAACCACCTACCTCAACAGGTTCGTGAAATGACACGGCGCAAAACTCCCGTTGCGCAACGATCGCACCGTATCGAGCCGTCAAACAGGTCCTAAAACAGCAGGCCGTTAAACCGGTTCAATAAAAATGTTAACAGAGTATTAATTATAATATCAGAATAATAATTACATAACATAATAATAATAATATAATAGTAATTATAGTGATGATATAATAATTAACATATCATTAATAATAGCAAAAGAAAACAATAATATATTATTAGATAAGATAAAATAATAAAATAAAATGATAAACAAACAACCAAAAAAAAACAAACCGGCGGATAGGGGCGCAGGAGCGGGGAGCCGCGGGAGGGGAGATGCGGCTGAGCGGGGAGGCGGCGCGCCGGCTGGGCGGAGGAGGAAGAAGTGCGGCAGGGGGCGCCGGCTGGGCAGAGGGCGGATCTGGTGCGGTTTCGAAGCCCGGCGAGAGGAGGGTGGCCAAGCGGGGAGGCGCTACGAAGGGGTGTGTGGCTCGACAGGGTTTTAGGGGGGCGGCGCGGCATGGTTAGCTGGAGGAGGTGAGAACATGCTGAGGAGGAGGCGGGGAGGTCTCGGCCGGGCGATGGCTCCGACGAGGTGAGGTCGTGGCTGGGACGATCCTCCGGAGGGTGGGGTTCTTCGGGCAAGTCCAGGAGGGCCAGCGGCTTGGGTTTTTCGGGCGATACAAGGGGGAGCAGAGGGGAGGTCTGGCGAAGGGGGGGTGTTCGTCGGATCGGGCAGGGGCGGCGGCCATTGCTGGGGTGCGACGCTGCAGCGGGAGAGAAAGAAGAAGGAAGAAAAAAAACATGGGGGAGGAAGCAGCGGGATGCGCCGCACAGGGAGAAGGGAAAAAAGAAAAGGGGGTGGGGGTCCGCCGAACCCTAGCCAAGGAAGAAAAAAAATGAAAAGAAAATAAAAGAAAAGGAAAACTAAAAAAAACTAAAAAATAAAATAAAAAAAAACATTAATAATAGAAATAATAATATTAAACTAAAACTAATAATAAAAATAATAGTTGAAGTAATAATAATAACATAAATATTTTTTTTCCATCCTTAGAACTAATAATAAAAATAAAACTAAATTAATAATAATAATTATAATAATAATAATAATAATAATAATAATAGAACATGAATAATGTTGTTAGTATTAATTAAAATAATAAAACCAAATTAATAATAATAAAACCAAATAAAAAGTTATATCAATTAGAATAATAATTATAATAATAATAATAATAATAATAATAATCTCAAATGACATTATTACAATTATTATCATTAAAACAATTTTTAATTCGTTTTTATTTCATTAATTAAACTTCGGCACGACGTGCGGTGAATCGGGCGGGGCCGCGCGGCGACCCAAGCGAGGCCGTGCAGCTTCGACCGCGTTGCGCTAGACGCAAACACGACCAAAACACAAAGGACTCGAAATCCTGAGTCGTGTTTTGACCCGAACTACTTGACGCAAAGAAAGAAAAATGAAAATTAATAAAATAAATAAATTAGAAATGATGGGTGTGACAATTCTCCCCACCATAAAGCTTTCCGTCCCCGGAAAGCCACAACTAAGGCTGAGACCAAAAGTAAGAAATGACATCCCCTTAAGTTTTAAATAGGATCACTATGAAAATGAGCGAAAGGAGGAAAACATATCGTGCTCAGAGGAGGTGACTAAAAAGAAAGCCTAAAAAAACTCGTAAAAGACCTTCTGATATGCATCACCCGCCCCAAAGAGGTGAAACAACTCCAGTTGATTAATCAAGGAAAGGAACTCTCGCACTCATGAGAACCAACTTCACAACACGAAGCATAACGAACACCATTGAATGAAGACCACACCGTTTGACTGGAATTAACAAACAAGACCAAACACGTCCAAGGAGCACTCTTATCACCTATCGCCAACTCGTCTTTAGAAACAGAACCAAAAGGTCAACATGGGGAAGCCCGAAGGGCTCGCTACCATTAAGAACTCACTGAAGCTTGAGATGAGATTGGAAAACCAACACGGGGACGTTCAAGCGGACTCCCCGACATTAAAGAAAATTCCAACACTGATTCATTCTAGAGACATTTGTGCGAGACCCAATGTGGGTCTCCCCCCATTTAGAACCAACCAGCGCCCAAGATGAGACTAGAAAACCAATATGGGGAGGTCTGGGCGGACTCCCCACCATTAAGGAAAGGCCATCACCAATTTATTACATAGACCTTTGTGCGAGAGTCATCGTGGGTCTCGCCGCCACTAGAACTAACATAGGATATAGAACATTGAAAAATCCTCGATGCTGACCAAACACCCCACCACAAGGGGCGGGGAGGGAGGGGCCCCGACCACTGGGGCGTCAACAGCATGACCCAAGACAAACCGGCATCTCCCCATCCCTGGATGATCCCCATTCAACTTTGATACTGACTTAACCAACATATCCCATAGGGACAACTAAAAACGATTACCTTTGATGGGACGCAACCCTCAAGACCTTAAGATAATGAGACGACCGCGCCACCTTATAGCCACATGGAGCCTCACGCACCCAATCGGGTCGTTCGGATTGGAACCACAGAAAACAACTTTAAATTGCCTTCACCATTATTACCGACGACAGAGATAACACTGGGGTCTCATACAATCCTGGGGTTCCTGACTACGCGCCATCTTCACTCCGAGACCTATGGTTGGAGCCCTGATGTTTGAAGCATCTTCTGCCTCGCAGTCAGGTATTGAAGACTCTTGAACGGAGCTTCTCCTTTCGGTGTAACACGCAATCATACTGCAACCGAGGCAACACCATCAGACACAACACACCATGACATCTAATTGATCATACCCAAAACATTAACCAACACAAGAACTGCAATGGTGTATGCGTATCACCCTTTGTCACACTGTATGAGAACATGACACCATGAATCATCACCTGAAGATGACCATTGTTGTTGAGAGGAACATTATACAGAGAGGGATTTCAAACTGAGTCTTAAACAAAACATGATTCCTGCGATTGACCGTAGCATCCCCATGTGACTGGGTCTGCCACACTAGTGGCCTGACGTAAACCTCTTTCTTAAACGAGACAAACCAAAGATTAGAGGTCATTTAAAACGATAGGCTACACCGACGACTTAGGGTTGCTTCCAAACCACTGTTGATTATCAAAGAGGTCTCACACTGCAAGACGTCACCAAACACGACCCTTGCGACTAATGTAAACACTAACAACCATTCAAAACATCAATAAGCACTGACAGCTCTCAATCTCCTTCACCCTTCCCCACTGGAATCTCCTACACCATTTCCAAACACAACATTCATGTTAAAGTGGCCAAACTTCACCCTTTACTATCAAAGAAAACTCATACTGCAAGACGCCACAAACATGACCCTTGCAGCCGAGGGCAACACTACAAACCTTTCAAGACATTGGTCAGCACAGATAATTCTGAACCGCCTTCAACCTTCCCCGCTGGAATTCCTTTCACCGTTTCAAGGGGGAAACCTTCAGACACGACGACATCAAACATTATACCCGATGACTTAGACAACTCAAAAAGACCAAAACTCCCTTCAACTCCCCTCGCATCTGTCATTCTGCTGCGAGACGATCCGCATAACTGAAAGAAAAAGGAATAGACTTAGCATTGTCACTAAAAGAAAGAGTCCTTACTTTAGTCAACTGGAGGGTCGGCCAATGGCGAACCATCTGTGATCGCACGTCATTCGCACATTAACTCTTTATTGGGGGCGTACACTAGCCAAGAAAGAAAACCATGGACCCAACCGAACTGGTCCAATGGTCGAGACGTACCACAAGTGAACGCTACACATGCAGGGGAAACCACTGCAAGGGCTTACTGAAGCACTTTTCAAAAGAGACCATTAGCCACGCGCTTTCGCACCAACTGACCAACTTACAAATAAGAATTCAAAATCAAAACACAAGTCAGTTCAAAAGGATCCTCGCCTCGAAACTCTTAACACACAACATTTTCAAAACACAAGGATACACCACGCAACCATCAGTTACTAAAGCACCATTTTTTTTTCATTTAACAAAACCTTTCGAAAATAAGAAAACACAGCGGGTTGCACAAACACCAATAGCGTCCCATGAGCCTCGCACATGCATGTTCTCATGCCGCACCGGCACCCACCTCATGTCCATCCAGGCACTCATTCGCTCGTGCCATTAACCATTTCATTTTCCCATATACGCTCATGCATGTGGTTACCCACGAGAACACCAAGGGTCAAAACCAAACCTTTCATCTTTTCAAAACCAAAACATCCAACCCACACTTTTCAAACGTCACACTCTATTTCAGCTTAAAACGCTTCATTTGAAAACATTTTCCAAGACCAAAACATTTTTACATAAGAAACCAAATTTCCACGAATCCAAAACAAAGAGACGAGAAACAAAGCAGGAAGAAACTAGGGACAGTGGGTGATTGGAAAAATATGGTTAGAGGCCATACGCCGATCACGCCACTGGCCACAGAGAGTATTTTAGGACAGTGTCTCCGGCTCCACATGGCTTTCCAGACCCTGCGAGCTCACTAAGACCACTGACCTTACTCCGTTTTTCATTTCCCTTGGACACGATCATCTGCAAGGACCAAAAACTCAGACAAACCTCAACACACTTTGGTAACCCGAGTCCCACCACGAGGTGTGCTGGCTAGGCACATTGCTCGTAGTCAGGACGTCGAGTCCCAACAACCTTAACTCAAGTCTATCGTGACTCTATCACAAAAGAAAACGACCCAAGAGAGCAAACCTTGCCCTCTGATACCATTTTGTCACGAACCAGGCCGGGTCGCCATCCGACCCGGTCCGCGGCAAGGCCCGAAGGGCGTTCCCGATCCCCACGGGCTGGCACAAGTGCCCGGGTATCATGTTTAACAAGTGGGAACGGTTTTACCCGAAATACAAGACAGAAAAACCAACTAACAAGATAGATAAACTGAAATTAGAAGTAGACAACGAAACGTGCCTTTAAACTATGAACAAGTTTAAGGTCTACAACTCAAAACAAAAACTAAAAAAGAAAAATACGACAGCGGAAACTAAAACTCAAACTCAACCTCCCAGTAGAAGTGAGACCACATCAACACCATTCTGCATGAGAAGACCAGCTGCAACCTGAACCACCATCACTGAGCACGAAGACGCAACCTGGAATACAGAAGAAACAGAATCTACATACACCCAAGGGTGTATGCAGGGTGTGAGCTAAAAGCCTAGTAGGATGCCACCGAGAAAAGGTTCCATGCCATAACATCAAAAGACAATTTAAAGTGCTTATTCAAAATTATAAAAAAAATGCTTTTAAAGAAAACATTTACAAGCTAAAAGCTAAAGAAAAACACTAAAAAGAATTCGTTTCACAGACACAATTTTAAAGAGGATAAGAAAAGTTCATTATGGGCACACACACACACACACTCTCACACACGCACACACACGTACTCACACACACACACACACTCACACACACACACACAAGCTAACACCCAAGTGGTCCTCCATATACCGACGGAAGGCACCACGACATTGATGGTAGAGCACTGTGGGTAAATCCCCTAAGGTTCATCTAGCTCGAGTGGGACCCTAGAACCTCGTGTCTCGGTGAAACGTGGCTTAGAAGGCCACGACCCTCAGAAAACGTGGCTTAGAAGGCCACAACCCTCAGAACACGTGGCTTAGAAGGCCACGACCCTCAGATATCATATTTTGTTAGTGTTGAAATCGTCAATCCAGCTACGTGAAACAGGGACGACACCCATCCGGTTCACTAGCGCACTAGTTCTAGTCTGCCCACCTAGATACCCAGGGTTTTCCCTTGTGCTCAATCATGTTTCACATTCAAATAACACACCACTTTCACATTTCACAAACCAAGCATGACATTACACAAAAGGTCACCGCTTTCATACCAAAACACCATTTCAAAGACACACGCACACCAAGGACATGTCTCATTTTATAAAAATACACCACTTTAAAAATGAACGCGCATTCAACTCTTTCAAAATACCCTTTTCACGTCATATAAATGTACCAAATGTGATTCATATACTTTGAAAATGTCTATTCAAATACACAAACATCTAAAGCGACTTGAAAACACCTCTTGCACCTACCAAACATCCCTCAAAACCTTCCAACCATGTTTGGAATCCCAAATACCGCTCAAATAAACAATCGCTCAGTTCACAAAACATACCACATGTATACCATAAAAACCTCACTGAAAAACACACAAATATTTACATAAAAAGAACATTTTAGAATCAATTGAACCCTCAACTTTTCTAAAACCTCATTTTCACCATTTGCACAATTTATTAGACACCTTTAAAATATACCACAACAAGGTCGGGAAAAAAAACCATTTCAAAAGAGAGTGCAATTTTCTTCAGGTACGCATGTCAAACAAATTTATAAAACGCATTTTGTGCCACTTACAAAACACAACCATTCATTTATACAACAACACATATAAATAATAAAAGCGTACCATTTCGAAAATCCAATTTTCATCAAACAAGCATGCCAAAGAATTATAAACATAGATCACATCGTGCAATTATATCATGGAACATATTAAGTTTAACTAAACAAACAAATTAAATTATCTAGATGATGCAAATGCATGGAACCACCTACCTCAACAGGTTCGTGAAATGACACGGCGTAAAACTCCCGTTGCGCAACGATCGCACCGTATCGAGCCGTCAAACAGGTCCTAAAACAGCAGGCCGTTAAACCGGTTCAATAAAAATGTTAACAGAGTATTAATTATAATATCAGAATAATAATTACATAACATAATAATAATAATATAATAGTAATTATAGTGATGATATAATAATTAACATATCATTAATAATAGCAAAAGAAAACAATAATATATTATTAGATAAGATAAAATAATAAAATAAAATGATAAACAAACAACCAAAAAAAAAACAAACCGGCGGATAGGGGCGCAGGAGCGGGGAGCCGCGGGAGGGGAGATGCGGCTGAGCGGGGAGGCGGCGCGCCGGCTGGGCGGAGGAGGAAGAAGTGCGGCAGGGGGCGCCGGCTGGGCAGAGGGCGGATCTGGTGCGGTTTCGAAGCCCGGCGAGAGGAGGGTGGCCAAGCGGGGAGGCGCTGCGAAGGGGTGTGTGGCTCGACGGGGTTTTAGGGGGGCGGCGCGGCATGGTTAGCTGGAGGAGGTGCGAACAGGCTGAGGAGGAGGCGGGGAGGTCTCGGCCGGGCGATGGCTCCGGCGAGGTGAGGTCGTGGCAGGGACGATCCTCCGGAGGGTGGGGTTCGTCGGGCAAGGCCAGGAGGGCCAGCGGCTTGGGTTTTTCGGGCGATACAAGGGGGAGCAGAGGGGCGGTCTGGCGAAGGGGGGGTGTTCGTCGGATCGGGCAGGGGCGGCGGCCATTGCTGGGGTGCGACGCTGCAGCGGGAGAGAAAGAAGAAGGAAGAAAAAAAACATGGGGGAGGAAGCAGCGGGATGCACCGCACAGGGAGAAGGGAAAAAAGAAAAGGGGGTGGGGGTCCGCCGAACCCTAGCCAAGGAAGAAAAAAAATGAAAAGAAAATAAAAGAAAAGGAAAACTAAAAATAAACTAAAAATAAAAAAATAAAAAAAAACATTAATAATAGAAATAATAATATTAAACTAAAACTAATAATAAAAATAATAGTTGAAGTAATAATAATAACATAAATATTTTTTTTTCCATCCTTAGAACTAATAATAAAAATAAAACTAAATTAATAATAATAATAATAATAATAATAATAATAATAATAATAATAATAAAAAAACTAGAACATGAATAATGTTGTTAGTATTAATTAAAATAATAAAACCAAATTAATAATAATAAAACCAAATAAAAAGTTATATCAATTAGAATAATAATTATAATAATAATAATAATAATAATAATAATAATCTCAAATGACATTATTATAATTATTATCATTAAAACAATTTTTAATTCGTTTTTATTTCATTAATTAAACATCGGCACGACGTGCGGTGAATCGGGCGGGGCCGCGCGGCGACCCAAGCGAGGCCGTGCAGCTTCGACCGCGTTGCGCTAGACGCAAACACGACCAAAACACAAAGTACTCGAAATCCTGAGTCGTGTGTTGACCCGAACTACTTGACGCAAAGAAAGAAAAATGAAAATTAATAAAATAAATAAATTAGAAATGATGGGTGTGACAAAGCTACATATCAAGGTAGCCCAAAGTCGACATTAGAGTTATACAGATAACTGTCGGTGAGACCATGAGTTAAAATATTGTGAGATGGTATTTCTATGAATATCTTTGTGGAATAAGGTCATGAGGTTAGTAATCAATGGGAATATAATTCATAATTACATTTTCTTCTTCTAGATTCTTGATCATGTCGGGGCTGTGGCCTATCGCTAGAACATCCACCAACCAAGGCCAAAGTTCATGAGGTATTTCATGTATTCTTCTTATGTATGTACATACCTGAATCTTCCCATGAACTCTCTTAATAGGTAGTGTAGTTATATGATGATCTTTCATATGAGGAGAAATCAATGATGATCATATATTGTAGGGAAAAAATTGTACAAAATATGACAATGCCCCTCGTCATGGTGTTGTGGATAAACCACGTGATTGAAAAAGCTTCATGGGAACCATAGAAAGTAATTAGGCAGAGTTATGTAAATCATTTTTAGTGTGGGAAATGGAAATATTGAGGGAGATGTTTCTTAAGGGGTGAATATTTTAATGACCGAAACATTCATTAATAAAAATTTCCCTTCCACTATATAAATGTCTTATTACGTAAAATGGTTTTTCATATCCTCAGTTTTATGTTTCATGGTTTTTAAATACCATTACATATTGTTACCATTGATAATATAGCCATTGAATTGTGAAAACATGAAAATTATAAATATAGAGCTTTAACATACCTAGTGTACTCAGACAAATGAAACGATGGCCTCATCTAGAAGAATTACTCTGTATGAAGACCATTTGATGGATATCGTAAAGGAGGCGGTGTCATCATGCTTCTCTCTTGACCATGCCTAATCAGTGCTCAAATACTTTATGCTTTAGCGGAACCGCCTATGGGAGAAGTGGAAGTTAATAGAGATTACGACTCGATCGATGTTATCCGAGCCACCCCAAGAGTCAGTCACCATCACGCCCCTTACCCTAAGGTCTTAAGAGTGCGTTTTAAGAGGTTATAAAACAATACCCAAGAACTATGACTATGTACATTTTTTTATAATGAATATACATTCATTTTATTATTGTAACATTATAAATATTTTTTAAAGAACAAATAGTGTTTGTAGTTTATAATAAACTAAAAAAATCTATTTTGATAAATTAATGGATTTAAGAATTAAATAATATTTTTTAAAAATATTATAATTATTAAATTAATTTATATTAAAATGATTGTATAATTTTTATGAATGAAATTGTAATATATAATAAGGATTGAATGTTATTTTTTTTGAAAACCCGTGGATTTTTGATAAATGGAGGATTTTATTTTAAAATTAAAAATTCACATATTTAGAAATTTATATAAATAATGTGAATATTATTTTTAGAATAAGGACGTAGAAATTATATAATGGTGAATTTTACATTATATTCTGAGACAGTCGAAATTTTGGGTAAAAATTAAATACTGTTTAAATATATATTATGTTCTATGACATCATAATGATTCAATAGTGATGTCATAAAATAATAAAAAAATTATGCTTGCCAGTATATGTTTTACCATTATGATAATGTGATTTTAGGTTTATATTATTTATGTTACAAAGCCTTAGTGGACCATCGAAGACTTAAAAAACATTTTATCTTTTTAAATTGCTTTCTTTAAGAGTGTGACTCACTTCAACATAAGAAACCCTATTATTTTATAAATTTAGCCCATTGGCCTTATAAAATATATTTTTCCACTCCTATTTTACAAAAAATGTTGGAACAATCCATGGGTTGTATTGTGATATTAATTAGTTTTATTTGTGGTGTCATAATCCTAAATAATAAATAATTCCATATCATTTCCTATATAAACACACCCAACATCTCACTTACTCTTTACTCAAAGAATTTTAATTTTGTTCATCCTCTAATCTCCACTCCCTATAATCCTCCCAAGGCTTCCCAATCTCCCACTAAGCCTCTCTCTAGCCTCTCCCAAGACTTTGGGTTCAAACTTTCTACTAATGGGTTCTCATATTTTTTAATTATGTCCAAGTTTACATATATTGTAATGACCCTCTATTTTCAATTATAAATGTTAGGGTATAATTTCAAATCTCCCCCATAAATCCCTCTTCATCTTTGAATAATGAATGACTCACTTTATCTCTTATTAATTCTTCCCATGTACACCAATTTCCATGATGAAATTCCCTAAGTAATTTCTCTCCCCAAATTTACATTCAAGATATTCTTTTGTATTTTTATATAAATTCCATTACATTTGTTGGGAAATGAATATATATGACCCCCTTACATTAAATTTCATTTAAATATAATGATACACCCATTTTTTCATCATCAATCATTTTTATGTATTTTTATATCACACAATTATGCTGCCAAAATTGCACCATGATTTTTCCAAACCAAGATCATTGTTTAGTGAATACCATACCCAATTCTCTCTGAAGGGTATTCAACATTATTCACATATTCATATTAAATGGTACATTCATGCATTTTTCCCCATTCCTTAAAAAATTTAATAACTTATGATCTTGATTGATTCCATGTTATATGATCCATGTGTCACACATAACCATGAAATGTAATGATTAAAAAGGGTTCACCTTGATAGCACTCCAAGGAACTGGGTAAATATTAGTATCATGATAACTCATGTTCTATGTGTCTTTACTCATTCTAATTCATTTGAAGTGAGGGTTTACTAATTACCCATGTGCAATGAGCCTTGGATCATGCTAATTCCAAGTTTAGTGTTGTTGCCACATTTCCATGTTATGATAATCCAGCTATATCATGACTTTATGTCCATGTTTCTCTTGTTCTCCAATTATATGCCTATTGCCTAACATGTATTGTAATATTAATTTTATTACTCTTTCACTCGTTTACTAGGCTTTATATCTCACCCTTTTTTTATGTGTATCCTCAGGTTATTCATTTCAATGATAAGTATGATGGAATGTAGTGGTCATGTAATGGAATTTTTTAGTCAGATGTTGTGTTATATGTTTTATGTTGTTATGTAACGTTCCTAAGACACAAATAAACTAAATGTCACGATCATAAATGTTGTATCAAGTGATGGTTTTATGAAATAAATCATGTTTATGTATGTAATAAAGAGCAGGGTTGTTGCACTATACATTTTACGGTATCTCATAATATTTTCCAAGAGTACGTGGTAATGTGGAATGTAATGTTTGTAACAGCCCAAGATTATATGAAAAATATTCTTTTTAATTTTATTAATGTCTTGTGTTGTACGCTACACCAAAAGGAGCTTGCAAAACATGCATCCTTGACTTGCCTTGCATTACACACAATCGCGACCTTCCTCGATAGCGTGTGTAGTACGTAATACTGAGTTTCACTAAACAACGATATGCTATTAAAATATTATTAAAACTAGCCGTTAAGAATAGTAATAACCACCTTTTAAAATTTTAGAAATTTTAGCTCTCAAAATGGACTTCATTTTTGGATTCGGAGTGTCAATTATAGCTTTGGGTGAAATTTTGGCATTTTTCTGAAAAACATTAATTTTTGATGAATAGTGAAACTACTAAGTGGTAGTTTAAAAAATTAATTTTTTCATAAATCATAATTTTACTGCTTATGTGAATGGAATTTCAAAAATCCGAGAGACACGATTGATGTCAGTAAGTAAAATGTGGTTCAATGAGATGAAAATAATTTTTGGTGAATAGTAACTTTTTACTTTTATTTACCACGGTTAAAAGTAAATAGGGTAATTAAGGGTAAAAATGATATTAATATTAACCTAACACATGTCCTAATCCTATTGGACAAGTTTATCTCGACCAAAAACAACCTTATGTGTAAAATATTATCATTTAGGCCCACTTGGATTAGATTAGGACATTTATTATTATTTAATTCAAAGTAAACTTAAAAGAGTTAAAATCAATGTTTATTTACTAAAACATTTTTAATATAGGGTTATACATAATATAATTTCGACTATAAATATTCATTAGAAAGGTAAATCGATTTACTACATAATGGTATTTTATTTGTAATTTTTATAATTTAAATAAGTTAATTTATCTATGACACAACGATGATGCAGTAATTACCTTTTTAAGAAAATATTAACATAATTGATGTTATAAATGCCCAAATAAATGTAATTTGAGACTTTTTATGACATACACTAATTTTATAGGTTAATAGGACATTTTATTGATGATTTAAGTAACTTTTTTCGAACTTATCATTCTGTTAGAAATTTCATAAAAATCATGTACCAAATAGTGTCAAAATTGACATGAATTAGTTTTTAAAACAAATATTATATTATTAATTGTTATTTAATTCCTAAAAATATAAGGTTCGACCAAATGACTTAGATAAGGATAGATATATTAATAATAAACAACTTGGGGTTCTTTTGGCTTCATATAGTATGTTTATTAACCATATAGTGTAAGAAAACAAAAAGACACGGTAAAAGTTAAATTATTTAACATAGAGTTAAATCTAATTGATAAGTTTCAAATAATAATCTAAACTTGTCTAAATCCTGTTGGATGAGAGTATATAGACCCATACCCACTTTATCTTCGAAATAAGACCATTTTGAACCATTATAAACCGAATTTGACCTTAATAAAAAATAATATTTTGAGATTTTCCGAAGATGCCCTTCTCCTCCATTATAAAAGGGCACCTCCTCCCTCTCCACCTCACACCAATTTGAGCATTCAAGCTCGTCCAACCAATGAAAAAATATCTTCTCCACTTCCATAGTATCATCCTAGAGTTACTGGTCTTCCTAAAAGACCAATTTTAGTTCCCTAAAAGGAGGTCTCAATGAAGCACTTCAAAGAAGAGGTAATATCCATTACCGATCCTTTCCAATTTATTTCTTCTTCAACGTTTTCTTCTTTAGTTGTTTCATTATGAAGTAATAACATCCGTATCACTCATATACTGATATGTTATTATATGTATGAAACAACCCTATTTAACCATCTATCCATCCTACAGAAAATGAAATCACCGCGCGTGCATACGTACGGAATACCGTCTACACGCCGTGGTGTAATCTATTTTCCGCCGCCACCTTAATATGATGGGTATAATGGTGTAATGAGTAACTATATATGATTATTATAAATTTATATTGATACTAAAATAGTATACATACACTTCAACACAATTCCACGACCATGGGAACGATATCATTGCTCGTGCGTACGTACGGACTACCGTCTCCACGACGTGATGAGATTCATTCTCAATGATTAACAATTCATGAATTATTATAAAGTATATATAATAAGTACTAATGAAATATATGACATAATAATGATACTGGATTTATTTATATTTATATGTATGTCATCTACTTAATTCCATTCAATTCAATAAGGAAATGAAAACAGCGTTCATGCGTACGTACAGACTACCGTCTCCATGAACGGTGTATTTCATTCCATTTATCGATATATTCTATATATATATATATTCTGAATATATATTATATATAAATCATGTTTTACATTATGGATATAAGTAATCATGATCCAATTAATCATATTAATAATTACAAGTTAAAAACACGAACGATAAATGAGACGATTTTTCCCAAAACGCTACTTTAACATGAATTTACAAAAGAACGGGTAATATAAAGTCATAAGTGGACCATATATGATATAATAACAATGAATATGATTCTGGAATAAGTCAATAACATGATTTAAATCATTATACATGAGGTTTAGACACTTACAATGCAAGTCGGACCTAAGGTAAGGGAAAATATCACAATCTCATTTTCATCTGAGATTGTTTTTACTTTGGCATTTACTGGGGTGTATTTTGTCATCCACATCCATGTTTCCTCAAAATGTAATATTATTTCCATCCACCTACAATTTTTTAAATCCAATTTTACCCTTCGGTGAATTTTAGTAAAAGATATGAAAAGAATCTTTTGTCGTTTTTCGTACGAGGTACTTTTTGACCTTTCCGACAAAAGTACAAAGAATGTTTTTTTAACTTAAAACGGAATGAATGGATTTTTAAAACATTATTTCCAAGAATATTACTTTACAAGTTTTCAAGCTTATTTTTAATCAACTTATTTTATTTTAAAGTCGTATGACATGTTATGAAACGAAAAATGTTTTTGAAGTAGAAAGGATATTTTCCTCAAAAATGGAGTTCACGTATTTTATCAAAATTATTTTCCATCTAAGATAATAAAAAGGGTTCTGTTTTTATCCCTATTATTACATGGATTTGATTATGTTTTGATGGAAATATTTTTATGAATTCCTTTATGAATTGTTTTATGATGTCATGTTGTTTAAAAATCCCATTTTTATTACATTGGTTACGCTATGATGTATGGTTTATGATTTTGTGCCACACATAAGAATGGTATCATTATGAGATGGGTGGGACCTATATCTCCCTCCAATTCATTGGGTAAAGATTTTATATCTCATGAGATAGACAGGGCTGGAATGGTAGGTTATACCGATTTAGTGAAACAGGACTGGAATGAGGGTGACTCGGTTCAGAAAGGGACTTTGTCCACTAAGACAGTCTTGGCAACGAGTAATGACTAACAAGAAATGATTCTTTATGATTATGTGTGTATGCCACAATGTTTCATGTTTTAAGTTGCGATTATTTTGATTACATTTCACTGCCATGATTTATCCCATGTTATGAAATTATGATCTCTTTTGCAGGTTAAGATTTACAAAAGTTATGTTCTTGTGTATACGATGTGATTGATATTTCTTTTGTTTACCCTTACTGAGCATTTTAGCTCACCTTTTCATGTTTTCTTTTTCCTAGGATATAAAGAAAGGTTTTAGGTATAAAAAGGAAGATCTTTATGGGAGATTTTGAAGATCTTTCACCACGATTAGAAGATTACGTTCCATGTTTCCAAAGACACTAAACTATTACGATCCTTGTGTGTGTGTGTTTTTTGTTATGTATTAAGTATTCCGCAAATGTAATGTAATGTCCATGTACGTCAGGCTTCAGGTCTCTAGAGTTGGTATCAGAGGAATGGTTTAGTCAACATTTGGAAACTAGGATGCGAAAACGTTAATGAGATCCCTAGAGACATTTCTAAGGTATGTCTAGGGATGTCCCTAAAGCTAAGTATACGTATAGGTTATAGTACTAGAATTACGCTAACGATCATAGAATTAAACCTAAGATGATAGATATTGAAGTTACTCCCCCATTATTATGTTGTTTTCCCTAGCATGATATTTCCTCTCACACTATTCTTTTTGGGTTTTAGACGATGGCTGGAACCCGAAGGAACCGTGTTGATCAATGCAATGGACAATGCAATGATTGTCCTCCTGAACAAACAAATGTTATGGGATATGGAGTGAAAAATCTTATTGCTATACTTACACAAGCTATGAATCATTCTTGACTTCCAAATGAGAAGATAAGGGAATGATATTCTATTGAGTCCTTCAGGAGGAAACATCCACCTTCTTTCAGTGGGTCTTCTGATCCACTTGTTGCTGAACAATGGATCGGTACTACTGAAAAGATATTTTCAGTTCTTCAATGTTCTGAACATGATAAAGTCATCTTATCAGTATATCGTTTGGAAGGTGAAGCTGATCAATGGTGGAATCTTATCAAGAATACGAGGCCAAGAGATGAAATTGAGTCCATGGAATGGGACGAGTTCAAGAACTTGTTTTTCAGTAAGTACTTCCCTTGTATTATTCGAACAAAGATGGAAAAGGAGTTTCTTGAGATGAAGCAGAAGGATGATGAATCTGTT
The DNA here is from genome assembly GCA_963277665.1 of Viscum album. Lineage (NCBI taxonomy): Eukaryota > Viridiplantae > Streptophyta > Magnoliopsida > Santalales > Viscaceae > Viscum > Viscum album. The sequence continues at coordinate 956,273,485 of OY728159.1, read as the reverse complement.
GGTATATACGAAGCAAATTTTACAAGACTTGCAAGGTATGCATCTGGCATTATCATCCAACCTGAAAGTAAAGTTGATCGATTTTTCAGTGGCTTAAAACCAAGTCTTCTAAGGGCATTACCTATAAGAGACTTCAGTAGCTATGAAAAAATTGTGCGTTGTGCTATCAAAGTAGAAATGGAAGTTGGTGTTACTTATCCATCTCATAGTCTTGACAAGAAACGAAATATGGAGTTCAAGGAGAAATCTCAGAATAATGGTGAAAAGAAGATGAATGTTTTCATATGCACAAAGTGTGGAAAGAAGAATGGTGGAGATTGTCTTAAAGGGACTAGAAAATTTTTTAACTGTGGAAAAGAAGGTCATCGAGCAGCTAAGTGTCGAAATAATGGAAAAAGGGTTTCTAATGATGTGAATAAAGCAAACACTGTAGAGAACGCACCACCAACACTTCAATTCTTCAAGTGCAAGGAAATGGGGCATTATGCTAATAAATGCACTAATCCAAGGGTTAGTGATGATCAACATGAGGAACCACTGAAGGAAAAGGACAAAGGGAAGTTATATGTGATAACTATTGGCGATGTTGAATATGAAAACGATGTGGTGGAATGATTAAGTGTTTATGTAATGGGATTCCAAAATAATATTTTATCATGGAGTATTAGAATATTTATGTATTGGTCTAATGTGGTATTCATAGTAATTGAGATATTTTTGGAAATAAGATGATATGTGCATAATGAAGGGAAAACGAGAAAATGACATTTTTAACAGTATTCATGAGCTCATGATTGATATAAGGACTAAGTGATATCATGGTTTGAGTATATAGAATTTTGAGGATTTTGGTATGTGGAAAGTGTTAACTTTTAACCGCATTCATGTTTTCACTATGGTATTCAAGATAATACATGATTAAGGACTTTGAATGTTTGGAATGTGACCAACAAAACATATCTTATGATATATGGGGATCGACGATGGTGTTAAATCTCTGGTAATAATTTTTACTATGTTATGAGAGTGGACTGCAGTATTATGGATAAGCCTAAAGATTGGAATGGATTATGTTGGACATAAGTTAGTATTGTTTAAGGATAGAAGTTTTTTTGACATTATTGATGGGATGTTATAGTAATGTAGTTTTAGAAAAATGACAACCTGCAAGACATGTGACAGCCCATCGCGTCGGACAAGGCTGTGGGAATCGAACCCACAACCGAAGTGCGACTGGCCTTTATCACCTACCACTGGCCTACAGGAAGTCCCTATTTATTAGAAGCTAGTTTTAAGCAGTATGATATATCAAGTATAAGTCCATTTTAGGAACCATATATGATTAGTCTCACTATAGAATGACTTATGTATATTTAATAACTTTTGCTAACCTTTTGTTTGAGATAGATGTAATGACCAGTCATTCTATCACATGATCTGCTAACACTTCACGAATAACAAATTCAACTTCATTTATTTAAGAGATGAAGTGGAAATTGTTCAAGGAACGAACAATAGTGAGATTGTACCAAAATAAAGTAAGTATTTATTCTAATTCTAATTCTTCAACTTTAGGGAAACGATCTTGAAAACCAAAAATGTTGTCCTAGTTCTCTAATATCTGATTAATCAGATGGTACCTTAGATCGTCACAAATTTATGGCTTTGTGATTTCTGGCTTTTCCATAGCCATGTTCTCTACCACTCTCCATCCGAACATGATGGTTAGATTTCTCTTCCATATCCATATTTTCACCTATGTGGAAACCCAGTGATTAGTTTATTTGGGTAACCGTTATGTTTCATACTTTCGTTTTTAAAGATTGGTTTTGGTATTCCTTTTTACGATGTGGGTTTCTATTAATGAAACTTTCGAATAGTAAACCATTTATATAACTGACGAATTTCGAGGGAAAAATTCATTTTAAGGGGGGTAGAATGTAACACTCTAAGATTTTATGAAAAATATTCTTTTTAATTTTATTAATGTCTTGTGTTGTATGCTAAACCAAAAGCAGCTTGCACAACACGCATCCTTGACTTTCCTTGCATTACACGCAATCGTGACCTTCCTCGATAGCGTGTGTAGTACGTAATACTGAGTTTCACTATACAACGATATGCTATTAAAATATTATTAAAACTAGCCGTTAAGAATAGTAATAACCACCTTTTAAAATTTTAGAAATTTTAGCTCTCAAAATGGACTTCATTTTTGGAATCGGAGTATCAATTATAGATTAGGGTTGAAATTTTGGCATTTTTCTGAAAAACTTCAATTTTTGATGAATAGTGAAATTACTAAGTGGTAGTTAAAAAAATTAATTTTTTCATACATCTTAATTTTACTGCTTTTGTGAATGGAATTTGAAAAATACGAGAGACACGGTTGATGTCAGTAAGTAAAATGTGGTTCAATGAGATGAAAATAATTTTTGGTGAATAGTAACTTTTTACTTTTATTTACCACGGTTAAAAGTAAATAGGGTAATTAAGGGTAAAAATGATATTAATATTACCCTAACACATGTCCTAATCCTATTGGACAAGTGTATCTCGACCAAAAACAATCTTAAGTGTAAAATATTATCATTTAGTCCCACTTGGATTAGATTAGGACATTTATTATTATTTAATTCAAAGAAGAGTTAAAAGAGTTAAAATCAAAGTTTATTTACTAAAACATTTTCAATATAGGGTTATACATAATATATTTTCGACTATAAATATTCATTAGAAATCTAAAACGATTTACTACATAATGGTATTTTATTTGTAATTTTTATATTTTTATAATAAGTTAATTTATTTATGACACAACGATGATGCAGTAATTACCTTTTTAAGAAAATATTAACATAATTGATGTTATAAATGCCAAAATAAATGTAATTTGAGAATTTTTATGACTTAAACTAATTTTCTAGGTTAATATGACATGTTATTGATGATTTAAGTAACTTGGTTCGAACTTATCATTCTGTTAGAAATTTTATAAAAATCATGTACCAAATAGTGTCAAAATTGACATGAATTAGTTTTTAAAACAAATATTATATTATTAATTGTTATTTAATTCCTAAAAATCTATGGTTCGACCAATTGACTTAGATAAGGATAGATTTATTAATAATAAACAACTTGGGGTTTTTTTGGCTTCATATAGTAAGTTTATTAACCATATAGTGTAAGAAAACAAAAAGACATGGTAAAAGTTAAATTATTTAACTTAGAGTTAAATCTAATTGATAAGGTTAAAATAATAACCTAAACTTGTCTAAATCCTATTGGATGAGAGGATTTCGACCCATCCCCACTTAATCATCGAAATAATACCATTTGGAACCATTAGAAATTGAATTTTACCTTAATATAAAATAATATTTTAAGACTTTCCTAAGATGCCCCTCTCCTCCCTTATAAAAGGGCACCTCCTCCCTCTCCTCCTCACACCAATTTTAGCATTCATGCTCCGCAAACCCCTGCCAAAATATCTTCTCCACTTCCATAGTATCATACTAGAGGTCCTGGTCTTCTTAAAAGACCAATTTTAGTGTCCTAAAAGGAGGTCTCAAAGAAGCACTTCAAAGAAGAGGTAATATCCATTACCGATCCTTTCCAATTTCTTTCTTCTTCAACTTCTTCTTATTTAGTTGTTTCATTATGAAGTAATAACATCAGTATCCCTCATATACTGATATTTTATTATAAGTATGAAACAACCCTATTTAACCATCTATCCATCCTACGGAAAATTAAATCACCGAGCGTGCGTACGTACGGAATACCGTCTTCGCGCCGTGGTGTAATCTATTTTCCGCCGCCACCTTAATAGGATGGGTATAATGGTGTAATGAGTAACTATATTTGATTATTATAAAGTGATATTGATACTGAAATATTATACATACAATTCAACACAATTCCACGACCATGGGAACGATATCATCGCTCGTGCGTACGTACGGACTACCGTCTCCACGACGCGATGAGATTCATTCTCAATGATTAACCATTCATGAATGATTATAAAGTATATATAATAAGTAATAATGAAATATATGACATAATAATTATAAAGGATTTATTTATATTTATATGTATGTCATCTACTTAATTCCATTCAATTCAATAAGGAAACGAAAACAGCGGTCATGCGTACGTATGGACTACCGTCTCCATGAACGGTGTATTTAATTCCATTTATCAATATTATATATATATATATTCTGAATATAAATTATATATAAATCATGTTTTACATTATGGATATAAGTAATCGTGATCCAAGTAATCATATTAATAATTACAAGTTAAAAACATGAACGACAAATGAGACGATTTTACCCAAAACGCTACTTTAACATGAATTTACAATAGAACGGGTAATATAAAGTCATAAGTGGACCATATATGATATAATAACAATGAATATGATTCTTTAATAAGTCAATAACATGATTTAAATCATTATACAGGAGGTTCAGACACTTACAAAGAAAGTCGGACCTAAGGTAAGGGAAAATATCACAATCTCATTTTTATCCGAGATTGTTTTTACTTTGGCATTTACTGGGGAGTATTTTATCATCCACATCCATGTTTCCTCAATATGTAATATTATTTCCATCCACATACAATTGTTTAAATCCAATTTTACCCTTCGGTGAATTTTAGTAAAAGATAAGAAAGGAATCTTTTGTCATTTTTCGTACGAGGTACTTTTTGACTTTTCCGACAAAAGTAAAAAGAATGTTTTTTTAACTTATATGGCATGAATGGATTTTTAAACCATTATTTCCAAGAATCTTCCTTTACAAGTTTTCAAGTTTATTTTTAATCAACTTATTTTATTTTAATGTCGAATGACATGTTATGAATGGAAAAATGTTTTTGAAGTAGAAAGGATATTTTCCTCAAGAATCGAGTTCAAGTATTTTATCAAAATTATTTTCCATATAAGATAATAAAAAGGGTTCTGTTTTTATCCCAATTATTTCATATATTTGATTATTTTGTTATGGAAATATTTTTATGAATTCCTTTATGAATTGTTTTATGATGTCATGTTGTTTAAGAATCCCATTTTTATTACATGGGTTACGCTATGATGTATGGTTTATGATTTTGTGGCACACATAAGAATGGTATCATTATGAGATGGGTGGGACCTATATCTCCCTCCAATGAATTGGGTAATGATTTTATATCTCATTAGATAGACAGGGTTGTAACGGTAGGTTATACCGATTCAGTGAAACAGGACTGGAACAAGGGTGACTCGGTTCAGAAAGGGACTTTGTCCACTAAGATAGTCTTGGCAATGAGTGTTGACTAACAATAAATGATTCTCTATGATTATGTGTGTATGCCACAAAGTTTCATGTTTTATGTTTCGATTATTGTGATTACATTTCACTTCCATGATTTATCCCATGTTATGAAATTATGATCTCTTTTGCAGGTTAAGATTTCCAAAAGTTATGTGCTTGTGTATACGATGTGATTGATATTTCTTTTGTTTACCCTTACTGAGCATTTGAGCACACCCTTTCATGTTTTCTTTTCCCCAGGATATAAAGAAAGGTTTTAGGTATAAAAAGGAAGATCTTTATGGGAGATATTGAAGATCTTTCACCACGATTAGAAGATTACGTTCCGAGTTTCCAAAGACACTAAACTATTACGATCCTTGTGTGTGTGTTTTTTGTTATGTATTAAGAATTCCGCAAATGTATTGTAATGTCCATGTACGTCAGGCTTCGGGTCTCTACAATGTTATTAATAAATTAATAGAAATTTCACCCAAGGGGTTTGAGCTTATAGAAATTCAAATACTTGATTATAATATTGAGAAGCCATGGAATCAGTTTTCAAATTCTTGGAGGGCATGGTTCCTTATTGTTATATTAATTTATTTTTGATATGTTAATGACTGATTAATTTTTAAATAATTAATTAATTTAAAGAGAAAATTAAGAAAATAAATAATGTAAAATTATGATGACATTTAATTTTCTGTGTGGTTTTAGGAAATAAGGAAATAGTAGTGAAAGTTGGGATTCCGAGAGATATTAGATGAGTTGAGTCTGATACTAGGTTATTATTATAAAGTTGTTTTGAGCTACATTAAATCTTGTAAGATTTTTGTTTCATCATTCTACACCACTGTTTTGGTTATGTTAATAGACACCCTGAAGTTTCTCAGTTATGGGGGCGTTTTCCCATACATCCTTAGTGTATGATGGTCAGCTGACTACCCCATTTTCCCCCACCTATCTTCTCTTGTTATTTACTTGTGATGGTATACATGACATTTATTTTTTCCCATATATTTGTGTAGAGGGATATAATAGACTGTGGTTATTTCAAACACTTGTATCCTGGATATATTTTCATTATGAGTAATGTAGCTATAATGTGTATGTAATGTGATGGTCGGAGGATCCTTACTCGGTGCATGAATTTTTATTTCATGAGATATAATAACCGATGTTTAATACTTGTTATTGGGGTGGTGGGGGCTCCAGGAAACTACTTGGCATCATTTGATATGTGAATGTGTTGGTGTAATACACGAGGTAAATGTTGTGGTTATTATCCCATGAGGCTGTGAGGTAGGGTATTGGAGAGAGATTATCAGGATGAGATATTTTAGGGTAGAGAGACAAACCAATGGGGAAGTAGTAGCAAGGTACCCTTGAGATTCAAAATTATATTATATTCCTTTGTATGTGATACATGGTGAGAGTACTAGTGGTGGGGGTGGGAAGATAGTTTACAAGGCTAGGTGATAGGTTAATTTCACTTGATCTTTATTATACTTTTGTATGGTTGCATTATATTTTCCACGTGAGGATCTGGGGAGGATCTGACTGAGTATATTATTATACTAATCCTATGTATAAATAGACTATTTTGGGTCAGTTGTATATGGTTGGAGATCATTTTGGTTCTTACAAGATTGTGGCTTTTCAGGAGGTGGTTGGGATTCACGGTCACTACTGCCATTACCTATATTTTCGTAATTGTACCTTTTTCATGATGTTGTAGTAGTTCTTTCATGTCATTACATATGTACAGTTGTGTTTTCATTTATATTTTAGAATGAACAAGAGTTGATCGGTGTGTTTCATATCTCTACTTATATTATTAAATTTTTTTCACTAATAAGGTAATGCCTCCCATATAAATGTTTACTATTCCCTCAATGAGATTCAATGACCCGATGCCTACTAGGGTTGGAGCTCAAGTTTCAGTATCTCTTTTCTCTCATTGTCGGTCCAAGAAGGGTACTCCATGTGGAGAGGGTCTTGTAAAAATTAATGTTGTTTTTTGTATTACATATAGTAACTAGTGAATGTGATTTTGAACCAATGGTGCTTACATTATCCATACATCATCTATTTCTCAATAAATCATATACTTTTTAAATACTATAAATTACCAAATGTCACTATTAACTAAAAATTAAACTATTTTAGGAAAATCTGAAAAATTCACCCTCACCATTTTTTGATGTATAGAATTGAAAAATAGCCTCATCTTTATTTAATTAGTTTTAAAAATTTGGGATAATTATTTTGTAATTAGAATAATCGGTTATTCAAAAAAGACCAATTCTAAAATTATTACTAAATTTATGACTCATTGAAAAATTAGATAAGGTCTCATAAAATAATATTATAATAAAGAGACAAAATAAATTAATTTATTAACCTATTTATTGAAAAAAAAAATCTTAAATTCATTATTTAATTATGAAATTGTAAATAAACATTTATGTTTTATAAAAATACAAACACATCGTTTAAAACTTTTAAAACATTTAATTACTTATACAATGATATAACATATTTTCATCTTTAATATAGATAATTTGTTTTAACATTCATGGGTGAGGTTACTATTATATTACTCAGTTTACTATTCATAAGGGTTGTACTACTAATTGATAGGACAAGTTACTATTCCATTGGTTTAGGTTCCTCAATTCCAATAAATAACAATTATTTCAATATTTCATCTTTTATAATGTTTTTATTGTGTAATATATATTATATTATATGATTTATACTATATGAAATATTTATTGTAAGGGAAATTTTAAGTGATTGAATTATAGTTTGTTACATTATTCACCCCTTATAAAATGTTTTTCTCAAAATTTCATTTTACACACTAATGGGGAAATATGTGAGGGTACTTCTCATTCATTTCATCCTATGAGTACCATGTTTTCTTTACATACATATGGTTTTTCATAGTACATTGACTAGGTGACAAAACTTGTTGTTTAGAAATTTATCTATATGATCTATGATCTTCATTTAGTGCTCATCGTAAGAGAGATCATTTTCCAATGGTGCCACCTATAGATTCAGTAATTGTGAGGGATCCAGTACGTACATATACAAGATGGATACAATGAATACATTGTGTAATTGATACGTCAGTGGTGGATGTGCTAGTTGATAGTCCACTACTCCAAAATGATAAAGAATATCAAGGGGGAAGATGTAAATATGACTCAGTTTCCGCTTCAACCCAAATATCATTATCCTCTTCCATGTATATATGTAGAGTAATTTTACATATCCAACATTATAGTCATGTTATTGTAGATGATTATATGTATAGATATTCTATTGAATTTGTTCTACCATGATGTTATATTGAATGGTTTTCACATTTTCCCCCAATTCATCAACCATTTGAAGTCTTAGTAGATTATGTTCACCGACTTCATCCCAAAATGATAGTGCTCTGCATATTTTCCAACATTGATACTCATATAAATCCATATGGATTCCAATGTATAAAATATTGTTGTAAGATAACTCTTACTGATATAGATATTGGTCTCATCTTCCACTGAAATACATATAACACACTATCAACATGTCCTCTAGTGTGTGAATAGATCTCTCATATTATATATCTCATTGACGATGATAGTCCATAATGATGTTTATCTCAATTATTAGAGAATGTTGGATACTTTTCCAGAACATGGGGGTGAATCTATGATCACGATAAGATTAAATAAATAGTGCCACTCAAAGAAACCTACAACTTATCTAACGTATATCCATTAATTTTGACCCTACAATAAGTAATCTTGAATGAGATAAATTGATATTTATTTGTAAGATGATCCAAAATGACCCAAATAGAATTACTTCCTATAGATATATTCAAAAATCTAGTGAATTATTCTAAGGTAATTCCCTCCCACTTCCTTGTTGGTATGTATAAGGGTTTCATCTCCCCTTTATACTTTTTCCTTTCGAGTGTCACTTTTTAGAATACTAGGAATATTTATGTATATTTAGAGCTCTCTTACTTCATATTGTCCAACAAATAGTTTCATAGAATGTTTTTATAAATCATTGTTCTACTTGGGTGAATAGAAAATATTGAGGTATGTGTTTCATTTTGAAGCTAATTATTTTTCTCTTGATTTCATAGAACTCAAAATATTGACCCAAATATAACTACTACTTCCTCTAGGATGTTTACCTATGAGGATTCCACGTTTCTGAAAGCATCCACCATTTTCTAAATTTCCCCATAATTTATACTATTATCCTTTACATTACCCATTATATATGATTGAGAAATAATTTTAGAAAGTATTAGTAATGATATATCTTTAATTATTACCTTTTCTATCTCTTTTAGTTCCATGAAGATCTAATCCGTGAGTATTCATTATAGGGAGAAGTTTTTATAATACATTGTTGGTATTTCTAGATCATGGTGGTGAATCTAGAATCTTAACTAAATATAATCGATAATGGTACTTCATGAATCATTAAAAATTATATAATGTATATCCATGAATATTGATCTTCTGAGAAGTCATATAAAATTGAGATAAAGTGATGTGTCCTTATAATATAATCTTAAATTAACCATATAGAATTATTCCCACTAGATGTCATTGGAAGTCTAGAAAAAAATTCTATTGTAATGTTCTCAATCTTAAATGGTCATATGTATAATGATTCCTTCATACCATTATAATTATACATTTCATCCATCATTTGATGACATATCAGTAACATTGATGTATATTTAGTAATATGCTTCTAAATATTGACTCACAAATAGTTTTCTCAGATATTTTGGTACATATTTGTTCTCTATGGGTGTATATAAAATGTTGAGCTATGTGAGTCATTTAGAATCTACATCATTATCTTTGTATAGAATGGTACATATAATCGTGACCTAATTCTACATACTCTTCCGTCATCCACTTTGAACTCTGAGGATTTTCCATTTCTAATAGCTTCCATCATATTTGTAATTTCCACATTAGTTCTGTGAGGATCCATTATTTTATCAATGAGATATGATTGAGAATTATTTAAAAATGATAGGTGATTTTCATTCATTAAGTATTCCCACTTTCATCTTTTGTTATTCTAATAATATTAGATCCTTCTCAATTCCCATTATTGATATAGATTCTACTTAGTGAATCCAACACATTATTTGATTTACTTGGAGGAAATATTATTGAGAATTCATGATCTATGATTTGTTCATGTCATCTTCATTTGGGAATATTAATCTATTTATATATTAATATATATTTGATAATCATATAATCAGTATATATATTACACTAATTCCCATAGAGACAACACCACTAGATTTTAAATACAATTACCACAACCACCTACTATAGATCATGTGTGGGATAATATTTATCATGAATTTTTTAATACCTTGTTGTGTAATATTTCACATTATCATTTTTTACTAAAACATAGATATGACCTTCCTTGAGGCATCGTTGTACTCAATAAATAATTCGAACATTTCGATAGTGTGTGTAGTTGTGCTGAGATAATCCACTTTTTTATCTCAATCAAGTAACCATTATATTTACTTGTCTTGAGAATCTTCACTCCCTTCTAAGTAATATTTTTTATTGGATTTGAAAATTCTGAAATTTTCATTACAAAACTTTTTAATACCCATCTATACTAAAGAAAAATCTGAATATCCCTTATATATTTTTTCCGGGGCCACTCATCAATTTCATTTATCATTGAAGGGTCCATAAATATTATTTTTCAAGTTAAATTATTCCGCATTAATGATAATGTTTACTTTCGAGAATTACTTTTATTGCATTTTTCATAATGTTTCTCCCATCGAATGTTGTTCAACATAGTATTCAAATTCTCATCGTGTTTCTCTTCCGTCATCGAGTTTATCATAATAACATAGATAAAGACAACAACAAATTTCTGAAGATATTATCTAAATACTATATTCATTATATACATGAAAATTACCCGGGAATTAATATGTCCTAAGGGAATCTCTATAAACTCATAGTGTCCATACATTTTTTGAAATGGAGTATTGGGGATTTCATCCTTCCTAACCATAAATTGGTGATATCATGACTAAATTTCCATCTTAGAGAAATACATAAACCCACATAGTTGATAAAAAACATTATCTATGTGTGGTAGGGGACACATTTTTTTTATTATCTCTTGTTATACCTCATGATAATTAATTAATTGGTATATCAATCTATTATTAGTTTTGATGATGAAGACATTCACACCCCATAGTAAACATCTTAGTCATATAAAACATTTTTCTATATTATCATATAAGTAATTGTTCAGTTATTCAAACTAAATGGTCTCCATTTTTTAGGGTTTCATTGATGTAGGAAGATATATAAGAATAAGTTTAATAGAGATGTCAACTTCTCATTCTCAAGGATGACCAAGAATCTATTCGGTTAACATATTAGTGTTGTCCCTCATCGTGGGAATGTCCTCGAACATGACTCACTCTATTGTCTCATTAATATAAGAATGATATTATTTTTTATAAGTTTTTATATACACAATTGAGTCAATGATTCTGATGGATATCCATATTACTCATAACACTTGAATATAATTTGAGGATATCTCAGTATTTGAAGAGTGATATATTTTTCCTGAGAGCTGATGTTGGCTCAGAGTAATGAATGAAAATCCGTACCCAATATAGAATAAAAATCCACTAAATGATGTAATTGAATATTTATTGGATGTTCAAACCAAAAAACATTAACCGGGATGGAGTAATATACTTTGGAATCTATAATTTATGCATTTCATGTTCTCATAGATAACTCAACATTCTTATTTTGAGGTGGTGTTTGAATAGATATACTAAACAAAGAAAGATATGAAAGAATTTGTAGAACCATATAAGATAATCCTAACATTATCTGTTTGATTATGGGTCTAATCATTTACATCATCCATTAAATACATATGGGTTTTATTTTTATAGTTTTTTACTCATTAAAGGGAAACTTATAACATTAATATGATAAATCAAAATTGAAAATGTATATCCTAACTATTGATTACTTATATTTCTATCTAATTTTCTTATGGTGATAGAATTATTCCTATCGTTCATTCAAAATTACTGTTGTCCTAATATAAAAAAATAACTAGATTTCGCTATTATAACAACTATAATGTCCCCAAACTTTTAAATATTTTTATATGATTTTATGTATAATAAAAATTGTAATAAAAACCATGGATCATAAAGTCTTGTGTTATGGACGATTAGGTACATAATTAAACATCCTGAATCCAACATAATAATATCTTTTATTTAATATCGATAAAGAGATCATAAAATCCACTTCGATCTTAAATTTTTGTCGTGTAACCTGGGGAATAAATAGAAAAATAGATGATATAAAACTCCCAATTTTTAAGTAAGAATATGAATAAATCCAAACATATTGGATAGAAGGCACAACAAGATGACATAAAACGGATTGGAAGAATAATAAACATATAAAAGATTTCTGTATATAAAATGGGATCATGTAATAATTAAATCATATAATGTTGGGAAAAACATACAGCATGATATAATCATATGTAAAAGATAACCACTAAGAAAATTTCACATGTAGGATCTTGAGTCAAGAATAACCAGTATGTCTTTTGAACATGGAGTAACATGAGTTTTGTAAAACCACCAAAACCATAGAACATGATATCTCTTGAAACTACACATTAACCATTGTATTGGATACTTATAGGTGAATACACAATAACATATTTGTGAATATGTGTACAAAATGAAGATTCATACACAGGGAATGAATGTAAGGGTTACCCATTGAATGAAATGAGAATGAAAATCATGTCACAAGTCATAAAAACTATGCATATCATAATGTTGTCCACGAAAGAGTGGATTTAAATAATTAATGGATATTATTAAGGGAAAATTGACATACATAATGATAATTTATGAATTATTAAAGTTTAAAATATAAAAATTGTGTTTAAAAAATATTTGAAATGTGCCAAAATAGTTTGGGTGAACGAAATTTTTACCGATTCGTGAAAATTAAAAAGGAATAATTGTTTACAAAAATAAAGAAATGAACCATGATTTTTTTTTTCATTTCAATAAATTGATTTTTTCATAATAATGGTGAATTAAAATAGATTATGGATCATAGATTAATATGGTTATAAAATTCGGATGCTCCTTTAATAAGGCTTGCTTATCAAGAAGATTTGAGAAGTGAACATGTTTTAAAAAAGTATTTCCTTATTATAGAAGGATAAAATAATCCAGATTTATTATTATACAACATATTAAAAAAATTTAGAATAATTATTTAATAGTAAATAATAATTAAAAAAGGTAAAAATAGATAAAGTGTTACAAAAAAGAAGAACCGAGGTTCGAGAAGATCCCCTTAACTTATATATAAGTTTGTTCCATACTTAGTCATAATATCATATATAATAATAAAATGAGTCATTAATAATTTAATTCATATCAACTTCAACATGTAGTTTATTTAACATAATTTAATTATGTTCATTTATGAACTTCTCAATAAGTTATAATATACAATTTCATTATTTCGGAATCATTCATTTTCATGGTTTTCCTATTCTGATTAATAGTTTATATTTATGGAATATCACGTGAAGTGAAAAAGATTGTGAATAATTTAAATAATATGTATCTAATGAAGACATAGAATATTATGTGGCATTATATGATTTTTTTTCATGATTTGATGTCAATTTATTAGATAAAATGTTAATGATAGCCGTTTAGATTTTATTTGGAATTGTTTTGATAATCATGAATTAATTTTTTTTAATTAATAAATATTAGGTTTATATAATAGTAAAAAAAATATAAAATAATATGAAATACATATATTAGAATTTTTATTAACTTTAAAAATTGTGATAGAACCAGCCATGATGGCCGTAATAGAAATTGAAAACTCAAATTCATTGAATTTGATAAATTAACACATCATAGATGATGTTTTAATTTTTTTATAGAAAAGTTGATGGGAAGTGAAATTATTATGGGTAGTTACATTAATAAAATAAAAAAGAATATAATATATAATATATTTTTCATTTCACTTGTATTAGGGGTTGTAAAGAAAGGATAAACATTAAATGAAATTAAAGGAAAAATCGGTATTTATCTCCTTATTTTTTCTCCTTGAAATAATTCTTAAGTGAAATAGGTTTTGAATTTCTTTGAAAATGAAGTATCTTAGATTTAGGGGGGATAATTTTTAAGAGGATTATTCTGAATTTTTATATTTTTCTTATACTTTTAGGTGTTAGGGGAAGAGTTTGTGAGGGGTGTTTTTTGTAGTGGAAGACATGGGTATTTGATGATTATTTTATCTATGAGATTTTTATTTTTGTTTAATATTATCAATATTATATATTATTAGGACTAATAATAGTAACATATAAATATGAGTTAGAACCAATAGTTATTATAATATATATACATCACCCAGGACTCAATAAATCATGTATTTTCTAAATACTATAGATTACTATATTTCATTATTCGCCTGAAATTCAAATATTTTATATAATAACAAAAACAAATCACCATAAACACTTTTTGACATGTATAATTAATTAATTAACTTCAAATTTTAAACATGATATTATAAATTTTATATATATTATTTTTAACTAATATTATCATTTATTAAAAATTTACAAATTTGAAAATAATAATTGATTTTACGTCACTTTGAAAAATTAGATAAGATCTCATAAAATTATCTTATAATCATATAGAAACAATATGTAATATGATATAATACTTTCATTTATTTGATTATGTTTTAAGAAACTATTTTTTTGTAAATAATTATAATAATTATAAAATTAAATATAAACATTTACGTTTTACAAAAATATAATACGATAATTTATCATTTCCAAAACATTTAATTACATATATTTTTATCTAATAATGTCATATTATCAGTTATAATATTTATTAGTTATATTTCAATCTTTTAGGGGTGATGTTAATATAACATTATCTAGTTTACTATTTATAAGAGTCATACTACTATTCCAAAATTTCATGTTACCATTATATTTTTTAGGTTAATTTTTATAAATACCAGTTATTACATTAATTATTTATTTATAATGTTAGTGTTGAGATCCCTAAGAAATTTTATGCAATTTATACTATCTGATAAAATTATAAGAAGAAAAATTTACATTGAAAGAATTATAGGGTGTTAGAATTGAAGTCATCGATCACAAATAAATAAATTTTTAATTGGAAGTTGTGGGCCTCAAATCCATAAATTTAAGAAAATTAAAATGGCCATCGTCAAATAAAAAGGAATTCATCAAGATAACATTTTTATATTAAGAATTTTTTTAATACTGAGGAATTATTTTGTTGACCATGAATATAAATAAATTAAAAAAATTGATAATTTACAATTGCATATGGAAAATTTAATACTTGGTTTTACTTTAATTAGATTCTAATTAAAGCCCTACTCCATGAAATGGATAACATAAAATTATGATGTTTTTTTATTTATAAATCAATAAAAATTTATTTTATCAAATCGTAAGATCCATAAAATGAGTAATTAGTATTTTCATCTGATTATTTTATCAAAAAAATACGTAATAAATCAATCATTACTTTTTTAAAAGCAATGATATTATTTCTTTATAAATGTCATTTTTTTCAAATTTATTTACTATGAATAATGATATATTAGTAATGGAATCAAATAGGCCACTGGTAGTCATGAAACCCATATTTTTCTTTGGTTATGGTTTAAATACCCAAAACGTTGTCTGATTTGATGGGTCTTCAACTGACATTGAATTTTTCCCTTTCATTAAAACCATATAATTTGGAAAAAATACCTATGATGGAGATATTAGAAATAATGATAATCAATATATGCCCTTTTAAATATTCTTTCACATTAAATATCGATACATACATATTTCATTCATTTTATTTTATCACAAGTCATTACTTAGTATATATATTAATCTTGGTTCTTCAATTTTAATATATAAAAAAATCCTTTATAATGGACTATAAATAAATTATTAATTATCCTAAGGGTATCCCGTCAGAGTGTCATATTATTTGTGTAGTAATGTTCTTTTTTTGAATGATGTTTTTCTTATGTATGTTTTAAAACAACTTTTTCATGTTGTTAAACTTTGGTACATCTGTTCCCAACACATGTCTACTTTTAGTATTCAGAAAAAGATGTATTTCTAGGAAATCAAAATAATAACTATCCATCCAAAATATTCAGATTTTATTATATAATTATCCTTACAATATAACTTAGGTAATGTTTCTATAATATATGATTCCCTAAATCAACTTTCAAATATTTCTACTAATCCTCTAATGATACAAACTATACTGACCCGAACCTAGAAACATGAATCTCATGCGTACTACCTACATTTGTCTGATATCAAGGAATCAAATACAAAAGGACCTTAGTGTTTAGTAGACTAAATAAACAAGACACAACCATGAGTCTTGTATTATTAATTAATAAACTAATTAAAAAATTATAGCATAATAAACAATGAATCATTGAACATAATTAATATAGAAATATAATAACTTAACAAACATGTCATATATTCCATAAATTAATGGATAGAAAATATAAAAAATAAATAACTAAAAACTCATTTCATTAATAAATGAACTGAGATTTAAATGAATCTGTTAATAAGGTCAATAAAAACTCATGGATAATAAATACTGAATCAAAATCAAGGTAATTAATATTTGTTGGAATACATATTTCCAAGGTACATGGTACCATTACCAACAAGATATTCACAATATAGTTTATAAAATACTGGGATAAAACCCATTTATCTTAGGCCGTCCATTTTATTCATCCTGTGAGACTACCAATGCATTGAGTGGATATCAATATTCGGGCCCCACCTATTTCATACCTGTCAAAATCATTCTTCAAATATCAAATAATCTATTTAATTCATTAACTATATGCAATATAAAATATCCACACTGAGTAAAAGATGCAAATTTTTTTATATTTTCACTAATATAAAATAACATTAATCTTAAAAACCATATGAAAAAATGGTATATATTTTATGAAATAATAATATCTACGATAAATAATAAAGATATTTAGCGGAAATTGAATGATCTTGGATGAATTAAAATTGAATATTTCAATGGGTATACAAAGATGAGTCAACATAGTGAATTTCAACACTATCTGAGGATAAGTATATCATAAACCATCCAAATGAATAATTATGATGTCTTTAATACAATATATCCCATATGGAGTAAGGATAATGGGATATTGTCATTGATGAATAAAACTACTATAAAAATACATTTTAAAAACATAATAGAAAAAAATATATATTTCATTTTGAAAATAAATTTTAAAAAAATATTAATTGAAAATAAATTTTATTAATAAATATTTAAAAATTAACCTTTCAATCATGAAATGGACACTTCAGAAAGTAATGGTGGGTAAATTTTTATATGTTGTACATGGTAAATGAACATTCCTTTTCTATAATAAAATTTTATAAAAGATATTTAATTTCAAGAAAAAAAAATATTATGTTGAAATTTTATTGTAAATGATGGAAATAGTTAAACTGAATTTAATAATTAATTTTTTAGCTATTAAGAAAATTGAAAACATTTTTAGGAAATTTTTTTCTTATAAAAAACGGGTTCTCTAATTAAATACATGAATGATGTTGGGTTTTAATAAAAACATTTTATAAAAAATATTGATAAAAAAATGTGGGAAAATATTTGTACAACTACCTGATACAGGTAATTAATAAATGTAGGATGGAAAAATTAAATGTTATGGCTGAGAATGATAAAATAATTTCTTGAAATATAAGCTCAATTGTAAACAATCCTGAACAAAATTAATTTGTGATGTGAACCCTTAAAATTATCACAATTTTTATGTGGGAAATGATCAATGAATTTATTATGTGTATGTACTAAAAATCCAAATATAATTATTTTAAATTCATAAATATATATTCAATATCATTATAATCATAATTATTGAATATTAAGGGCAATGAAGAAGTAGTATAACCCAATTAAAAAGAAATTATGTTATCAAATTTCATTAAAACATGGTAAATTTATGTTCAAATTTCCTGAGAGGAAAAAATTCAAATTGAGATAGAAAAAATCATTAATAAATAATTATTCATTATATTGTATGTCTTTGTGTATTTATGTACATCATATATATTAAATTTGGTGGACAACGATAATGTATGCCTCAATTAATAGATATTGAGAGGAAGACCCATACTGCATGAGTGACCTTTGAATTATAATCCCCACGAAATAAAAAACATCAAATGAAACATTAAATACCATGAAGATAAATTTATTTGTTGTATTAATAAATATAAGGGAATTATATACAACACACAAAAGAAGAAAGTGGTAAAAATGTGTAATCCTCATAGATGAAAAATGAGATATGAATCCATTACCTTTCTTTTCATTTAAGGTGAACATTATTTATACTATTTATAATCATTTTATGAATTTAAATAATTTATAATAAATTCATAATAATTTTTATATTATCATTTATTATGTTCTTAAAAAACATTTTACCCATTTGTTAATAATTGTTTACTATTTTCACTATTTCTATTGTGAATTTACTTGTATGATGAGTATGTTTTAATGTGTCATATTTCATTCATATTACATAGATAATTATTTAAAAATATAAAAAAATTAATACATGATTTAAATTGTTTATATAATCATTGTATATGTATTTAATGTAATCCAAAATATTTTGGGATAAGAAATGAAACTCATCGTTCATGGAGATGGTAGTGTGTACATACGCATGAACACTACATATATTTTGTTTATCATATATGAAATAATGAAAATTAAATGATATATATGTATATTATAATTCTGGTACCATATTTATGTCATATATATCACATATTGAAATTAAAACAGTCCCTTATAAATTCCATGTGATTTTTGAATGCATTACATCACTTTAATGATGAGGAAGTGGACATCTGCACAGTCTATGGTATCATATTAAAATAAAATGGAGTGAATTATGGTATCTGTTATATAACAACAAATAATGTATTATGAAAACATAAATATAAAATATATATAATATTTAAAAATAATTTCACTCATTTTTCAAACCATGAGAGGTGGTAAAGGAGGAACAAAAAATCATCATTTCGTAGGGCTGTAATTCTCTATACAGACAAATGATATGTTCATTACCCATTTTATAGATGTGTTTATAGGTTTTAATTGATCCAATAACTTAAAAAAATATTTTTCAGGATATCTATATTATTATATAATAAAGTAATAAGGAATATAAAGGGAGTAGGGAAGGAAATAATACTAAAGTTGGCATTGAATAATTTCATCTCGATTTGGGGTAACTCCTTATTAATTATTCCTAAATCTTTCTTGGGTTGTATATATGCCAGAAAAATTCATAAAGGATGAGGGGAATACTTTTTACAGCATATTTGGGAATGTTTTATATTATATAAATTTCATGAGAGGTCTGAATAAGTCGGTGGGGTTACTACCATTTTATAGTGGAAGATGAGTGTCATTCCTATAACTTTTTGAAAATTGAATTCCACCAAAAAAATTTACATGTCATGTGGCTAAACAAATGTTAAAATTTATAGCCAACGTACTAAATGTTATATCAATTAAAATAAAATGTACTTTGGAAACTTATATAGGCCATATTGGCCATTTAGATTATGGTTTAGTCCATTATTAATATCAATTTTCGCTAAATCCATCTAATTAATTTTAATTATTGTAACAAATACTTTTGAAAAAATATAGGTTCAGAATATTATAAATTAAGTATTATTATTATTGAAAATATTTAATCAATTTTTCGAAATTGTAGTCAAATATGTGGAATAAATTCATTTAAATTTATTCTCATAGATGTGACGGCAAACAGTGTTTTTAAAGTAAACATGTACAAAAGATTGAAATGTTTTTATATATATTTTCAACATTAAATCAATTTTAATTACCTAAATATAATTAATACATATATTAAATTAACTAATTATTATTTATAAATATAATAAATATAATCTTAACATATAAATAATTTAGAATAATATTTTATTGAATTTACCTTTAGTATTATTTAGTATTCGTTAGAAAATAAAACATCACAATGAAATTAAAAAAAGTCATCATAAGATAATTTTTATATTCCTATTTTAAATAATATGAATATTTAGACATATATAATTTAAAAATTATAATTTTGGTTTTAAAATAGGTTCACCATTTAGTGGAGGTAAGATTTCATTTTCTGAAAAATACAATGTTAAATCATTAGAATGGGTTTATTATTATATTATGATTATCAATAGTATTAGAAGATTATAAAAAATATTTTATTGTGTATATAATATATATATTACATTAATACCATTCAATAGAATTAATAAATTTAAATATTTACAATAAAGAACCTTTGTAAGAATTAAAAAATGTCCTTTATATTTAATTAGTTCTTTTATTCATTTATAATAAATTGATTACAAAATACTTTATATTATATTTTTTTAAAACGATATATTTTTTTTATTAAATAAAATTCAAAAACATTAATTTACCAAAATGTTTTTTTCATATTATATTAAATAATTATGTTATAATAATATATTGGAGTAATGTAAAACATGATTATTTGGGTAACATAATATATCAAAGAATGTATTTATAGCATGAAATGTAATAAAACTCAGTATTTCATGCATTAAAATATTTAAAATATATAAAAGTTATTAAAATATCAAATATTACATAAATTCGTGATTTTTTATATTCATTTCCATGTTTTGTGTGTTTTTTTATATACATTGTCGAATAAAAGTTCACTTATTTTCATGGAGTAACATATAAAAGGATAAAATGATTTCTTATGAATCAATTCATTTATTAATGAATATATATAAATTATAAACTTATGTAGAAATATATAATATATAATTTTATAATATCTATACACAAGTTCTATAGTGACAAATGGGATATATATATATATATATATACCAAAATACATTGATGTATATATTCTTTTAGAAGGAGATCATCACTACGAAAAGTCTTGGACTATGGTTGCTTGATACAGTACCATCCCAGGACTAAAAACAATATGGATGATTAATTGTGTAGGAGGAACCAAAAAAACCATTACCACTAAGAGAATCAATCACAGTCTTATATAAATAGTTCTAACAAAAAAGTATAGTGTTTTTCGTAAAGGGAATACATCATTAAATGTTAATATAATTTTTTAACTATCACTGAAAAATGATTAAGAAGGTATAGGAGTATGATTAGAATATATGAATGATTATTAATGTAGTAAATGACGGAAATTTGATAGATAAAAACTGTTCATAAAGAGTGTTGATGTTTTTGGAGGGGATATGTGTTCTATGTGAATTGTTTTTGGAAAATGAAACAATGGATGGAGAACATTGGTGAAATTTTTCTATACACACCCATAGAAAAATATTTATAAATATATTTAAGAATAATTTATAGTGGGATGGAATGGAGTGTGAAATTATGGAATATTATTATATATTATTTTTATTCTTATAAGTAAAGTGTTACGAAGCAGCCCGGGTCGACCCCTAACTGAGCACCCAAACCGATCTGTGGCATGGCCCGAAGGGCGTTCCCGATACTCACTGGCTGGCAAAAAGTGCTTGGAATCATTAAAGAACACAAGGGGATGATTTTTCCCAATATATAAACAATAATAAAATATCAGAATGAAACTGACAGCCTAATACACATCTATGTAAAATTTAGCTCATCATAATTTATACAGGACATGAAACAATACAAAAACTATACAATGGAAAAAACAAACCATCTAACAAAACTATATCCATGTGACCCCATGGGTCACTCACCAATACAATGAACAAATTTCACTCAAGGCGATCAAACTCTAGCTGAAACCTACACAAGGACTAAAAACAGAAAAAAACTATAGGCGTGAGTATTAAAACTCAGTAGGCTAGACCGATAAAAAATTCCCAACGCATATCCATTAAAATGAAAGAAACATCAATTTAATGTTTGAGATACAATATATAAAAGTATGTTTTTCTTCAAGATTACTCTAAAACAAAGTACAAACCATTACCATTATTCATTTCCTAAACCAAATTCATATAACTAGTGTTCCAAGGGAATTTTCAAGGAAAAAGTGATCTTTACATTTTGATATTTATACAAAGAGGATAAAACATATTTATTTGAAAACCATTTTCATAATCCTTATCAAAACAATCCAACCACATTCCAAGAAATATAATACACAAGAAAGAACAACAATAATAACACTACTAGGTCAATGTAAATATACATACAAGCATTTTATTCATCACTACAAGCCACTGAAAGCCAATAGACATGGGTGAACCTAGGAGATCGTAAAAAATATAGAACATACCATACATGTGACTCATCGTGAAATCATTCTATAACTCGATGACGTCAAAACTCCCTAATGCCCGGTATAACCCTTCATGGCCTAAACGAGGGGCCTAATCCCCATAGCAGTAAAAACTCAGTATTCCCCTGCTCTGGGGCCACTAGACAATGCTTAATCTAAACTAGTGCTGCAATCATTCTTAGAATATTCAATCATTGTGACAGATTCCCAAGTCTCAACTATTTAGAAAATGGGGTTAGCCAACCGATGCTAGTTGAGCATCCAATCAGATACATATATATAGATATAAAATTATCCACAACAGGTCTCACCCCGAGTCTCCCCAAGGATTACTATCATGCCTAAAAATAACTAGATCACAAAGTGATCCAACCAAAAAACCCTTATAATGAAACCTGGGGATCCCTCAACATGGGAATACCCACAAATAAATGTCAACAAGGTTTGAAAAACATCCAATGGAGGTTTTCATAATAAAAACTTTTCATCATTTTCAAAAAGTGGCCAAATGGGCCCTTAAACATTTCCCAAAAAAACTAACCGTTAAAAAAATGCATCCCATATTTAAAAAGTGGAATCAATCACACCATTACCATATTAAATTTTTTATAAAACTCATTCAAATCACCTCCATCCAACTTTAAAACCAAAACCAATGTTTCCTATGAATGTGCCAAACGGTCCATAATTCATCTTCACACAACCAAATGATTTTCAAAAGCCTACTACAAATTTCACATGAATTAAAACCACATAAAACTCTTCCAAGAAAACCAAAATAAATATTTCACAGGGCACATAATTATTAAAATGTTCAAACCATTCATTTCATAACACTAGTTACTCACAAAATCCAACCGGTCATTTCATCAAACACGTGGTGTGCAATATTTAAAAAGAAAATCATATTTATCATATATCAGTGTATACAACACCACTTTTCACACCAAAAAATGAAATCAAGGATCATACATCAATATTTATTAATCAAAATTGGTGTGAAAATCATGAAATTAATGAATCTTTAATTAAAAAGGACAGTGCAATGGGAAACCTACCTCAAATCCATGGCGGAATGGAAACACACACTCAAAAACAGCTGACGCGGGTTCCGAAATACTAGATCTATAAAGACCATACCTAAAAGGAAAAAACCCCATAAAAACCCAGGGAAAACAGAACCTTAGGTCATGAATGATCCAAGGAGAATAGATGACCAAGAAAAATTGGAAGAAGAAGGAAGAGGTAAGAGATGAGAAGAGGAGATTGAAGGATTTGAGGAAGAACTGCTTACCTTTGGTGATAAATCAGCCAAAACATGGACCAAAACGAGTTAGAACGAAGGGGAGGCGCCCTAGGGTAGATACCCACCAAGTAGGGATTCAAATGAGAGGTCGAATCACCCAAATCATATTTTTAGAGTGAATGTTATTAAGCCTCTAAGTGGATGCATGGTTTTGCTTCACAGTTTGACAAAAAGTGCACAAACCATGCGAGGGATACTAGAGTGAATCTGCAACTTCGCATGGTTAGGTTGAATGGATTGCTAAACCCATAATCAAACGTTGCGGCCTAAAAAATTGGCCATGAACCCTCAAATGACATCCCAAACACTAGGGAAAACCCACCCAAGGGTCCTTGAAAGAATTATACACAAAAAGGTGACCTCGTGGGTGTCTAAAACTCTAAAACATGGCACTTTCTCTGAACACAAACAAAGGACAACCAAGTATGAAATATTATACAATGGAAACAATTTAAAACTAAACCCATGTCACACCCAGGACCAATGAAAAAGGCCAAGAATCCCAATGAACCAGACCACAAACCAAATCATCAAAAACTAGGTGTGACAATTCTCCCCACCATTAACGCTTTCCCACCGGAAATCAATAACACTTTCCAACTGATTGGTCAATAACTAAGGATTCCACATCGAAAAGATCCAACCTCATCATCCAATGAAAATTTACTCACCAAAAATGGAACTTAGGAATCCTACCTAAAACAAAACAACAACTCAAAACCACATCCGGAGAATTAACAGAAGGTTCAAGCCACCACATCCACAACCAATATGACCATAAGACCATTGTCCCTTTACCCAAGAAAGTCAACACTCACCAAAACAAAAGAAGAAACTAAGAAATCAAAAAACAAAAAAATAAATCTTATTCTACCAAAAACAAACCATCACCAAACAAGAAATATATCACCATCAGAGTGGGGGCCCGAATGGACTCTCCCCTTTTATAAAATGACTAGCAGTTGACAAATTCTTAAGAGGAAACTCCACGAGACCCATGGTGGGTCTACGCACCATTAGGAACTAAAGATCAAACAATGTTACGAAATGATCCAAAATTGGGCCTCTCTCATAGAAGCCCACCAATACATCCCTACAACATCCTATCAAACAAAAAAAATAGGAACACAACATGGACATTCAACTCGCCCACTCTCGAATGGAGAGAACAAGAACCAGGCCAACACTTTTCTCATGGACCAAAAACCCATTACACTTATGGTGGGGGTGGAAGGTGCCTAATTCTTGACCACTGAAACCAAAACCGATAAATACCCATCACTCAAATCTTATGAATGGAAAAAACTAATACCACAAGAAAATCATGTGGGTGGTCCACACAAGAACACTTATCAGAAACCCTCATTTTATAAAGAAAAATCAAAAACATTGAATGAGGTGTAATTTCAACATGCTCTTTTAAGACATAGGGAATTTATAATGTTGCGTATTTTTAATAGGAATACTGAAACTACCCCACCACAATAGTAGAGGTACAAATTTACCCCGACTTCCCACAACACTCATATTCCCGACTACACGCCAGCTTCACTCCGAGAACTATGGATGGAGCTCTGAGGGATGAAGCATCTAATGCCTCACATTCAGGATTACTATACCTAACTGGAACTCTTTCCATTAGTCCCACACACTTCCACATAACACAACCAGGTAGAAAAAACATATCAAGAGGGACCACAAAACTCTCTTCTTCAACAACAAACATTTACCCAAAAAAGGACTTAGAGATACACAACACTATTTTCCCTCTCCCCAAATGAGGAGCATAATGAAAAAGTCACATAACAACACCCACTATACATCACTGAGCACAACTGATACAATTGAGAGAATCATCATAATAGGAAGGCCTATTAAATCAAACCCAAACATCTATCTATTTTCACAACAAGTTGAGGTATCATCCGAAGAGGTGGATTTAGAATTTGAAATGAATCCATAGGTTGATAAACTGGAAGTTATACCAATGGATAATGATCTATTTCCACATCACAAAATCCAAAAAATCTAAAAAAACAACTTTAAAATTCTCCAAAACTGAGCCACCAACAATAGTCTATCCCAAGACACAATCATTATATCACTTCTGAATGACAAGGAAGAATAAAAAATAAAAGGAACATCCATGAAATAGAAATCCAAGCCACAGAACAAGGAATATACAAAACCGCATAATTTTTCTTGTTAAAGAACTTTTTAAAACGTAAAAATCAAACATAGTGGATTTACATAGTTAGCAATGGTGTTTCATCGAGCCTCACTCAAATGCACATTTCTGTTCCACCTCAGGCACCCAAAAACCACGCCATACTGGGAATCTATCAACATATCCATTTAAATCCTTTCATGTGAGAACCCATGAAAACACCTAAGGATAACACAAAACAACATCATTCCAAAATTCATGTACCTTACAAAGGTACACTAACCCCCAAGTCAAAAACCATTTTATGATTTCCCAAACGAAAACACTTTAACATTAAAGAAAATGAAACCACATAGGTCTCCAACAAAATCCCATCCCTCTATTCAAAACATTTTTTTTCAGCATCTCATCAAACCACGCATTTTCAAGAGATATTTGATTAAGAACCCTTTCCATTTATTTTAAAAAAACCTCCAAAACAAATATTCTATTCAATACAACCCTTTCCCCTTTTTAAAAATTCATCCAAGCCTCTTTTCATTAACCAATAGCCACAATGGACAAAACACTATTAAAAAAACATCATCCACTCAAAACAAAATTATGGAATCATTCCTTCATATTTGAACACTTTTCAATTTCCCAAAAATTTCCATTTAAAACAATATTTTATAACCAAATTATAATAATCAATTTTTTCCAAATATTTTATTTCAACAACCCATATGTTTAGATTAAAAAATATCAATTCCATTAAATCAATTCAATTTTATCCCCATGATTTTTTTCACAAAAAAAAACATTTCACAGTCTTTCTCATATCAAATTTTAAAAACCCATTTTTCACTTTTCAGTAACCAACCATTACATTAAAACGCATTTTCACAATTCTCACACAAATATTTTCAAGACAAAATTCAGAAATCAAGAATGGTCCAAGAGACCCAAAATAGGGAACTAGTGTTGGTGGGTGACTTGACCATATGGTTGGCAGCCACACATCAAACACACCACCAACATAGAGAGCCTTACAAGGACCATGACATGGATCCACATTGATTTCCAGGATTTGAAATCTCAGGGATACCATTATTCCAACTCCCCATGTCATATCCCAACACTAAATAATCAACATGACCAATGACACTACTAAAACCGGACTTCCCATAGGCTCTTGATGGTCTGAACAAGAAAGAGTTCACAACGCTCTTTAAAAACATACCCCTCAAGTCCCGAAAATCCTACTCCATCTACCTTGACATCCCCAAATAACAATGGGTGCTCTAAAAAGAATGGTTCGGTAATATGAATCCTCCTCTGATACCATTTTTTCACGAACCAGCTCAGGTCGACCCCAAACCGGGCACCCGAACTGATCCATGGCATGGCCCGAAGGGCATTCCTGATCCCCATGGGCTGTCCAAAAGTGTCATGAATCATTACAGAACACAAGGGAACAATTTTTCCCAATATATAAACAATAATAAAAGAGAAGAAAGAAACAGACATCCCAATCCACATATATGTAAAATTCACCTCATCATAATTTATACAAGACATAAAACAATACAACAACCATACAAAGGACTAAACAATCCATCTAAGAAAACAAGATCCATGTGACCCAATGGGTCACTCTCTAATAAAATGAACAAATTTTGCTCATGGCGATCAAAATCTAGCCGAAACTTGCACATGGTCTAAAAACATAAAAGAACTATAGGCGTGAGTATTAAACCATAGTCGGCTCGCCCAATAATAAATACCCAATGCACATTCTTTAAAATAAAAGAAACATCAATTTCAATTTTTAGATAAAATATATAAAATCAAGGTTTTCTACAAGATTACTCAAAACTATGTAAAAATAATTTACCTTATTCATTTCCCAAAACTAGATTCATTCAACTAGTGTGCTAATGGAATATTTATGGAAAAAGTGATGTTTAAATTTTAAGATTTGTACAAAGAGGATAAAACATATTTATTTGATAACCATTATCATAATACTTATCAAAACCATCCATCCAAATTCCAAGAAAAAAATACATAAGAAGGCACAACAATAATAACACAACAAGGGCAGTGAGAATATACATACAATCATTATATTCATCACTGCAAGCAACTGAAAGCCAATAGACATGGGTGAACCTAAGATATCATGAACAATCAGAACATACCATACATGTTACTCATCCTGAAAGCATTCTCTATCTTGATGATGTCATTAGGCCCTAATGCTTGGTATATCCCTTCATGGTCTAACCAAGGGGCCCAATCCCCATAGCAGCAATAACTCTGTATTCCCCCTGCTATGGGGCCACTGGCCAGTGCGTAATCTAAACTAGTGCAGTAATCGTTCTCAGAAGATTCACTCACTATACCAGATTCCCAGGTCTCAAGTATTAAGAAAAAGGTGGTGAGCTAACCGATGCTATCCGAGCATCCAATAACATACATATATATAGATATAAAATTATCTACAACATGCCTCACCCCAAGTCTCCCCAATGATTACTCTCATGTTGTAAACAAATAGATCACAACAGGATCCAATCAAGAAACACTTATAATGAAACCTGGGGATCCCTCAACAAGGTAATACCAACCATTTAATGTCAACAATGCATGAAAAACATCCAACAGAGGTTTTTATAACAAACACTTTTCATCATTTTCACAAAGTGTCCAAAATGGGCCCTTAAATATTTCCCAAAAAAACTAATCCTTAACAAAAATGAATACAATCATTCAAAAGAATAATCAATCGCACCATTACCATATAAAAATGTTTATAAAAAATTTTCAAATCACCTCCATCCAACATTCAAACCAAAACCAATTTTTGTATGAAAGTGCCAACCGAGCCATAATTCATCGTCAGACAACCAACTGATTTTCAAAAGTCGACTACACATTTCACATGACTTAAAACCACTAAAAAATCATTCAAGAAACCCAAAATAATTATTTCACCAGCCAAATAATTAATAAAATGTTCAAACCATTCATTTCATATAACTACTTACACAAAAAAACCATCCGGGCATTTCATCAAACACGTGGTGTGAAGTATTTTACAATAAAATCCTATTTATCATATTTCAGGGTATAAAACACCACTTTACAAACCAAAAAATGAAACAAAGGATCATAAATAAATATTTATTAATCAAAATTTGTGAAAAAAGATTAAATTAAAGAATATTAAATTAAGAAGGAAAGTGAAATGGGAAAACTACCTCAAATCTATGGTGGAATGGAAACACACACTCAAAAATAGCCGCCGCGGGTTCTGAAATACTCGATCTATGAAGACCATTCAAAAAAGGAAAAACTCCCCATAAAAACCTGGGGAAAATGAAACCCTAGGTCAATAATGACATTGGGAGAATAGATAACCAATAAAAATTTGATGAAGAAGGAAGAGGGAAGAGTGGAGAAGAGGAGATTGGAGGATTTGAGGAAGAACCACTAACATTTGGTGAAAAATCATCCAAACATTGCCCTAAATGAGGTATAATGAAGGGGAGGTTCCCAAGGGTCGAAACCCAATAGTTATGTCTTTAAAAGAGTGGTGAAATAACCCAAATAAGATTTTTAGAGTGAATGTTATTAAGCTTGTATGTTGCTACACAGTTTGACAAACTGTGTGCAAACCTTGCGAGGGCTACTGGAATGAATCTGAATCTTCGTATGGTTAGGTTTCACAGTTTGGGAAACCCATTATCAGACTGTAAGGCCTGAAAAATTGGTCATTAACCCTCAAATGACATCCCAAACACTAGGGATAACCCACCCAAGGATCCTTGAATGCATTAGACACAAAAAGGTGACATTGTGGGTGTCCAAAACATTACAACATGAAACTTTCTTCGAACACAATTTAAGTACAACCAAGTTTTAAATATTATAAAAATGTAAACACCTTTAAACTCAACCCCCATAACACCTAGTGCCAGAGAAAAGACCAAGATTCCCAATGAACTCGACCATAAACCAACACTTCAACAAACTGGGTGTGACAATTCTACCCACCATTAACACTTTTCTCCCCTAGAAATCCATAACACATTAAAACGAATTGATCAATGCCTAAGGATTCCATATCAACAATATCCAACCTCCTCAACTAAAAAATAATTACTCACCAAAAATGGATCTAAAGTATCCTACAATAAACAAAGCAACAACTCAATACCACATCCTGAGAAATAATGGAAGGATCAAGCCACCACATCCACAACAAATCCGACCATAAGAACATTGGACCTATAGTCCAGAAACCCAACACTCACAAAAAAATAAGAGGAAACTAGGAAATCATAAACAAAAAAATAAATCCACTTCTCATGAAAAAATCCACAAAACCAAACAAGAAATATATCACAAGTAGATGGGAGGCCCAAATGGACTCCCCACCATTATA
The DNA here is from genome assembly GCA_963277665.1 of Viscum album. Lineage (NCBI taxonomy): Eukaryota > Viridiplantae > Streptophyta > Magnoliopsida > Santalales > Viscaceae > Viscum > Viscum album. The sequence goes on along the minus strand of OY728159.1, from coordinate 956,242,647 downwards.
AAATGATTAGCAGTCAACAAATTTATAAGAGGAAACTCCACGAGACCCACAGTGGGTCTCCCCACCATTAAGAACTAAATATCAAACAAGAATTAGAAATGATCTAAAATTTGGCCTCTCTCACACATGGCCACCAAAATATCCCAACAACAACCTATCAACCCAAGCAAAAAGTAACACAACATGGACATTCAACCTGCCCACTCCCGAAAGGAGAGAACAAGAACTGGGCCAACACTTTTCACATGGACCAAAAACCACTTCCACTAAAGATGGGGGTGGATGGTGCCTAATTCTTGACCACTAAAACCAAAACTGACAATTAACCCACACTCGAATCCTATAAACGAATAAAACTGATACCACACCAAAATCATGTGGGCCGTCCACACAAGAACACTAATCAAAAACCATCATTTTAGAAAGAAAAACCTCAAACATTGAATTAGGGGTATGTCGAACATGCTCTTTGAAGCCAAAGGGAATTTATAATGTTGATTATTTTAAATAAGAATACTGAAACTACCTCACCACAATAGTAGAGTTACAAATTTATCCAGACTTCCCACACCACTCGTATTCTTGACTACGTTCCAGCATCACTCCGAGACGTATGGCTGGAGCTCTGATGGATGATTGATTTACAATCTTGCAGTCAAGAGAAACCATACCTATCTGGAACTCTTTCCATTAGTCCCACACACAGCCACATAACACAACAAGTTAGAAACAACATATCAAGAGAGACCATGAAACTCTCTTAGTCAACAACACACTTTTACCCAAACATGGACTTAGAGATAAGAAACACTATTTTCCTCACTCCGAATGAGGAGCAGAATGTACATGTCACATAACAACACAAGATATAAATCACTGAGCACAACTGATACAATTGAGAGAATCATCATGATAGGAAGGGACATTAAATCAAACGCAAACATCTCTCTATTCCCACAACAAGTTGAGGTATCATCCGAAGAGGTGGATTTATCATTTTAAATCAATCATTAGGTTGATCAACTAGAAGTCATACCAATTGAGAACTATCCATAGACACATCGAAACATCCAAAACATCTTAAAAAAACCACTGACCAATGCTCGAAAACAGAGCCACCAACAAGATTCCATCCCAAGACACAATCATGGAATCGTTTCTGAATCACAAGGAAGAGTATCAAATAAATGGCACTTCCAAGAAATAGAATACCAATACACACAACAATGAATCTATAAAAACTCATAATTTTTCTGGTTAAAACACTTTTGAAAAACATATAAATCAAACATGGTGGATTTCTATAGTCAGCAATGGTATTTCATCGAGTCTCAATCACATGCAGATTTTTTTTCCACCTCAGGCACCCATCCACCATGCCATACAAGGGATCTATCAACATATCCATATAAAACCATGCATGTGAGAACCCATGTAAACAACTAAGGATAAAACAAAACAACATCATTCCAAAAATCATCTACCTTCCAAAGGTACACTAACTCCCGATTCAACAACCATTTTCAGATTTCCCAAAACAAACCACATTAACAATCTTGAAAATGAAACCCCATAGGTCTCCATCAAAATCCCATCCCTATATTCAATACATTTTTTTCAGTATCTCAACAAACCAAAAATTTTCATTAACTATTTGATTAAGATCCTATTGCATTTATTTAAAAAAAACATCCAAAACAAACATTCAATTCAATACAACCCTTTCCCTTTTCAAAAATACATCTAAACATTTTTTCATTAACCAACAGCCACAAAGGCCAAAACACTATAAAAAACATCATCCACTGAAAACCAAATTCTGAAACCATTTCTTCATATTTGAACACTTTTCAATTTCCCGAATCATTACATTTAAAAAAATATTTCAGAACCAATTTAGAATAATCCATGATTTCAAAATATTTTATTTCAACAATACATATGATTAGATTAAAAAAAATCAATTCCATTAAATCAATTCCATTTTATCCCCATGATTTGTTTTACAAAAAAACCAACATTCAAAAGTATATCTTATATCAAATTTTGAAAACTCATTTTTCACCTTTAAATAACCAACCATTCCTTTAAAACACATTTTCAAAATTCTCACACAATGATTTTCAAAACAAAATTCAGAATTCCAGAATGTTCGAAGAGTTCCAAAAAAAGGGAACTAGTGTTAGTGGGTGACTTGACCATTTGGTTGGCAGCCACACGTCAAACACACCACCAACAGAAAGAGCCTTATTATGACCATGAAATAGATTGACATGGCATTCCACGCCTTGCGGGCTCATGGAGACCATTAGTCCAACTCCCCTTTTCATATCTCAAAACTAAATAATCAACATAACCAGAGACACTACTAAAACCAGACTTCCCATGGGCTCTTGAGGGTCTAAATGTGAAAGTGTTCACGACGCTCTTTCCAAACATACCCTTCAAGTCCCGAAAATCCTAATCCATCTACCTTGACATCCCTAAATAATAAAGGGTTCTCTAAAAAGAATGGTCTAGTAAGAGAAAACCTCCTCTGATACCATTTTGTCATGAACTAGCTTGGGTCGACCTCAAACCGATCACCTGAATCGATCTGTGGCGTGGCTCGAAGGGAATTCTCGATCCCCACGGGCTTGCAACAAGTGTCGGGAATCATTACAGAACACAAAGGAACAATTTTTCCCAATATATAAACAATAATAAAACAGCAGAAAGAAATAGAAAACCCAATACACATTTACGTACAAATTGAGCTCAACATAATTTATTGAAGACATGAAACAATACAACAACTATTCAAAGGACTAAACAAACCATCTAACAATACTAGATTCATGTGAACCCATTGGTCACTCTCAAATACAATGAACAAATTTCACTCAAGGCCATCAAACTCTATCTGAAACTTGTACAAGGTCTAAAAATAGAAAAGAACTTTCGCCATGAGTATTAAAACTCAGTAGGTGAGGCTGATAATAAATTCCAAATGTACATCCTTTAAAATAAAAGAAACCTCAATTTCAAGTTTGAGATAAAATATATAAAAGTATGGTTTTCTAGAAGATTACTCAAAAACAAAGTACAAACCATTACCCTTATTCATTTCTAAAACTAGATTCATTAAACTAGTGTGACAATGAAATTTTTAAGGAAAAAGTGATGTTTACATTTTCAGATTTGGACAAAGAGGATAAAACATATTTATTTGAAAACAATTTTCATAATCCTTATCAAAACCATCCAACCACATTCCTAGAAAAACAATACACAGGAAGGCACATCAATAATAACACAACAAGGGCAATGTAAATATACATACAACCATTATATTCATCACTACAAGCAACTGAAAGCCAATAGACATGGGTGAACCTAGGAGATCGTGAACAATCCAGAACATGGCATACATGTGGATCATAATTAAGGAATGCTCTAACTTGATGACATCATAACGTCCTAATTCCTCATATATCCCTTAATTGTCTAACTGAGGGCCCAATCCCTGTAGCAGTAATAACTCAGTATTCCCCTATTATGGGGCCACTAGCCAGTGTGTAATCTAAACTAGTGCAGCAATCATTCTCAGATGATTCACTTACTATGCCAAATTCCGATATCTAAAGTATTTAAAAAAGGGGGTGATAAAACCTATCCTAGCCGAGCATCCAATCACATATATATATATATATAGATATAAAATTATCCACAATAGGCCTCACCCCTAGTCTCCCCACAGATTACTCTCATGCCTTAAAATAAATAGATCACAAAGGGATCCAACCAAGAAACCCTTATAATGAAAACCAGGGATCCCTCAATAAGTGCATACCAACCATTCAGTGTCAACATAGAATTAAAAAAATCCAATGGATGTTTTTATAACAAACACAATTCATCATTTTCACAAAGTGTCCAAACGGGCCGTTAAACATTTCCCAAAAAAAACAACTCTTAACAAAAATTGCATCCCTTATTTAAAAATAGGAATCAACCAAACCATTACAATATAAAAATAGTAATAAAAATCTTTCAAATCACCTCCAGCCAACTTTCAAACCAAAACCAATTTTTCCTATGAAAGTTCCAACCAGACCATAATTCATCGTCACACAACTAAATGATTTTCATAAGCCGACTACACATTTCACTTGACTTGAGACCACTTAAAAATCTGTCAAGAAACCAAAAATAATTATTTCACATGCGAAATAATAATTAAAATGTTCAAACCATTCATTTTATACCACTATTTACTCACAAAATCTAACAGGGCATTTCATCAAACACGTGGTGTGTAGTATTTAATAAAAAATACAATTTATAATATATCAGGGTATAAAAGACCACTTTGCACACCAAACAATGAAACCAAGGGTCATAAATCAATATTTATTAATCTAATTTGGAGTGTAAATCATGAAATTAATGAATTATTAATTAAAAAGGAATGTTCTAAGGGAATCCTACCTCAAATCCATGGCGGAATGAGAACACGCACTAGGAAACAGCCGCCACAGGTTCTGAAATAATAGATCTACGGAGACCATACCTAAATGAAAAAACCCCCATAAAAACCTATGGAAAACAGAACCCCAGGTCAATAATGATCTAGGTAGAATAGATGACCAAGAATAATTGGAAGAAGAAGAAAGAGGGAAGATAGAACAAGAAGAGATTGAAGGATTTGAGGAAGAACAACTAACCATCGGTGAGAAATCAACCAAAACATGGCCCAAAACGAGGTAGAGCGAAGGTAAGGTGACCTAGGGTTGATACCCAATAGGTAACAATTCAAATGAGAGGTGAAATCAGCCAAATATAATTTTTAGAGTGAAAGTTATTAAGCTCGTAAGTGGCAGAACAGTTTTGCTGCACAGTTTGACAAACTGTGTGCAAACCGTGCGGGGGCTACTGGTGTGAATTGGAAACATCACATGGTTAGGTTTCATGGTTTGGGAAACCCGTTATTAAACTGTGTGGCCTGAAAAATTGGCCAAGAACCCTCAAATGACATCCCAAACACTAGGGAAAACCATCCTAAGGATCATGAATGAATTAGACACAAAAAGGTGACACTTTGGGTGTCCAAAACTCTACAACATTCCACTTTCTCTGAACAAAAACTGAGCACATCCAAGTCTGAAATATTATACAATGAAAACAATTTAAAAATCAACCCCCTTCACACCCAGGACCAGAGAAAAATACCATGATTCTCAATGAACTAGACCATAAACCAAAACATCAAAAACTGGGTGTGACATAAAGGATGAGTGAAAAAATCCATTGAGAGTGAAGAAAACTCTAATTATAGGCATATAGAAGTATAAAAATATTAAAATTGTATTATTACCTATAATCCAAAAGACTCAAATTATGAATGATATTATAAGTAATAACATTGAACATCATAATATGTTTTCTCATATATTTATGAATAGGGATGATGAGTTCTTTCTGGGACATTTCATACTCTATCAATGAAATTTTATTTAATCATGGTGAACTTATATCAATTGTATATAATTCTAAACATAAGTCCTCATACAAATTACACATGTGTTATAAATGGTGACGTTTTACTAAACAACATTTATACACCACTAATCATCCCTAAATTGATGGATAATCTTAAAATACTATCTATTCATTATAAGTAAAAGTAGGTTTATATTCTCATCATATACATGGTTTGTGGAATAAATATCTACCATTGGATGAATTATTATAAATTAAAAACATAAATTTCATCATCTTTATATAACCAAATTAATCATGCTATAAGAATATATTTAGAACTATTTTCTATTGGGAAAATATTATAGAATAAATTCTTATAGTCCTAGATCGTTTAGGGGAGACAACTACAATAGTGAGAAAAATTTTGGATCCTAATAAAATAGATTTTAAAAAAATAGGTATAATAAAAATAAAGTATATACATGTAATTTCAAATAGGATATTATATATTCATAAATTATTCCACAAATAAGAGAGTATTTTTATTTCATAAAAAGGGGAAGTTAATGCCTTGTTACATTGGCCTTATGAAATAATATAATGAATTATATTTTTAGATTACAAATTGGATAGGTGTCTAATATTTTCTATTGAATAAATTGTCATATATGTTTAATTACTGAGGAAATAATTTCTTGTTCGGATGAATTTTTGTCACATATATAGGACTAGATTTTTGGTCTGAATTTTATTATAATGAAGAGTTTATATAGATTCTTTATTATATAGAGAACAATTTGTTAAATTAGGAATATTAGATGGTCAGTGTACTTTGGTCAAATAACAAACTAGAAGAGGGAACCTAGGATCCTGGATAACATTTGTGTAATTAATATACACATTTTTTTTAATATTTTATATATAAATGAATTCCAAGGATGAATTTATTAATGTGGTGGAGACTGTATTTCATGAAATTCTACTATTCCATGTAAATTATTGATCTTAAAAATACCACAAAATTCTCATTATAATGTTTCTTATTCAAATTTTTATTAAAATGTGAAATATAATAATTTTAAATATAAATTAATTTACATTATATTACAATTCATGAAATCTAATAATCATAGTATGAATATTTTATCTTATTTGAAAAATGTGGGTTTATAGTATAATAATATGTTACTCACAAAACATTTTTTTGAAGACATTATCATTATACTGAAATAATGTATGACATTAAAAATCATTTTAGTGTTCAAATATTAAATTATCAAATAAAATATTAAATTATAAAATTTCATTAAATTTATAAAACCTATTGAAAACAATTTCAAAACTAATGTAAAATGAAACACTATTTTTATATGTTTTTATCTTATTTTGAATAACGTTTTTTGAAATAATGATAATGTTTATGATTGAAATAAATTTCAAAAAATATATATATTTTATAATAAATAAATTAAATTCATTTAATATATTTTCATTGAAAATTTTAGCTTATATATAAATTTAATGTTAAAAAAATTATTTTATTTAGAATACATTTTAATTCGATAATTTCTCTATTTTAAATTTAACAAATGACAACATTAATATATTTAATTTATAAAATTACCTAAAAATACAATCTAAATTCAATAAATTAGATGATTTGGAATGTCTAGTTTTTCTCATTACAAATAATTTCCATATTTTAAATGTAAGTACCAATGTAAAAGTAAATTAAGGTTAACAAGTAAATATTAACAAAAAAATGAATTAAAACACTCATGGTTCTATATGAAACGATATTTTGATGTTATTTTTGACAAAAAAAATATATTATCCTCTTATTGTTTCAATTTTTTGGACATATAAACTAGAAAATTATGTTGACATTATGGAAAAAGTAATATCTACTCTAAAAATTCCTCTAACATTAGATATAATATTGTAACATCAACCTCCCATATAGAGTATGGAAAAAATTAATTTAATCATTAATTACATCATTAATTAATGTAATGTAACTATCTATTAGTTATAATCACCGTTGGTCACTATTAGTTATCATACATCCTTTATGTCACTAGATAATACATAGAAAAAATTCAAGTGCATGATATGATTATCCACATCTTCTTAGTTTTTCACTCTTAATTTTTATTATCATAAACCTCTCTAACCATAGTAATATAATGGACTAAGTATAATTAAAATAATTTATTTTCATAATATTAATTACTAACAAATTATCCATGATTTTTAATCAACTAATAAAAAACAAAAACATCATTAGCTAGTGTGCCAGAATACCACCACCAGAAATAAACATATTTTTTATATTGTATCATATGGTAGGATTTAATGATGAAATTAAAGGATAAATATCATAAATATAACATAAATTTTATCCCTAAATTTAATATATCATATAAATTATTTCTCACTCGTTATTTTGGAAAAAATTAATTTATAATGCATTATGTAGAATACTACCTCCGTGGAGTGATATTTATCATTTCTCCCGTTGTTTTATTATAATTTATTAAAATCTATTAAAATATTAATAACAACTTTAAAATTATAAATAAATAAAATTATATCTTAAAACAATGATATTAATTCTACTAGAACCACTATTATAATCATAATTATCTATTAAATATTATAAGTTCATGTTTCGGTCAATATAATCACCTACAAGATCTATGTAATGAAACTATATAATTGACTAATATAATAATAGAAATAATAATTTAATTTTAATTGATAAACAAATTAAAATCATTTTGTTGGTTTTGAATTCTTTTATTATGTATTTAACTAACTATTGATATATTATCTTCTGTCTCTTAAATAGCTGAAATAGGCCAACACTGATTCCAAAACTACGCATCATACTATAAATATAAATTATTGAGATTATAAAAACATTAATAAGTATAAGATATCTATAATATTACATAAAACAATATAGGAATCATAATATTATAGATATTGTTAAATTACAAAAATTACATTTATAAAACTATTAAATATGATAAAAACCATAAACAACCAAGTTTAGTAAAATATGAAAAATAAATAGATTTCATATATACAATGAAATTATATGAATATTATAACTGAAAATTGATAAGTGTTGGGTAATGTATTCTATTATTAAGATTTAAATATGTATAATATGCTAGGTTAATTATTGTTCATGGATGTTAGGATATGTGGTATGGGCTTCCTTATTAAATTCCTATATTGGATAAATGTTTTCTATTATATGTCAATGTTTTATTTTGTGGTGTATATTCAAAATAGTACATTTTTATATAATTTAATTCAATTATTCATGTTATATAATGATCATTTTGAAATCCACAATATAAGGACATTTTTATGGAATTGATACTTCGACTATATATATTCACACACATGCTTTTATAAATAAATATCACATCCATTTAGATTATTATTCAATAAATTACATAATCATGTATTATTAATAAATAATTCTATATTATCATTATAGAATTGAAATGTAATCATATTATTTCCTGGAAAACTCAACATGTCCTAAAAAGATAATCTCATATTGTACTCTTGGGCAATCCATACCTAAACATTTAATCAAAACATGGTGTAGAAAACATAGGGAAGGGGGAGATCCGATTATCTGTAAGTATAAAATAGTATATATCAGTCTATGATTATTTGAAATCCTAAAATAGTCTGATCAGAATGTGATCTTGATTATATATGATCATTTTCACAATGAACCTCTCATATATCATAAGGACTAGTAATGGAAAAACATTATCATTTTACTAAACATATCCATAAAGAGTGATTAATCAGTATATATAAATCATTAACCATAATATAATTTCAAAACAGTTTTTAACCATAAAAAACATAGAAAAAATATTCATTAGGTCATGGTTAACTATGAAAACCCTAAATATAGTGGATCAAAACCAAACACATGCATCCCATTAAATATTTAAATTCACCTATTTTCAATTACGAATCAATATCCTTGTATCCCAAAGTGTATCAGGACTATTGTACTCGTTTCCATTGTTATATGATGAGATATAGAGTATTAATTGATGAATTAGAGAAATATATAGGTCCCAGTTACCTCATAATGTAAACCATAATTATGTGTTCAAAAATATCATAAAAACTCATCATATCACCACATCTTAACTTGTTTAAACCAAAAGGGTTTCATAAACACTCACTAAATTCACTGTATAAAAACCCACTAAAAATAAATGGTTTTCATAAACACTTCATCAATATAAAATTTAACTATATATAAAAATAATTAGTATTATATTATTAAATCTTTTATTTAGTAAATAATATTTATAAATAAAGTATGTCATATTATATGGAAATTATTTTGAAAGATTACTCATACAATTTCACAGAGAATATAGAGTTTCCTCTATGAAAAAATATCAAAATATTTTTCATTTAACATAACCATGGAAAAATATAATTGATTATTTAAAAATCATTTATAATGATTCTTCATGAGAATATAATTTTCCTTTAATAAATAAATATTTTTAATAAAAATTAATAACATTTTTTATAAATAATTTTTAATTAAAATTAATTTTGAATCTCAAAACATATTAAAGACATACCCTCCAATGGATATGTAAATAAAAATAATTTTTAATAGTGTGATCATAAAATAAATTCATGTGATATATTTTTCCACATAAATTAAACCCATGGTGAATACGGTATGTGTCTTAATGAAAATAAAAGTGAGAAAGAACACCATTTCATAATTCCATAATTCATTATTAAATTTATGAAAAATATATATAATAAATATAATTTTACTATAAATATATTTTAGTAATATTAATATATATAATAAGATATATGATTTAATAATAATCTCCAATTATATATTTCTTAATAATTCCATGTAAATTCCATGTTTCGGGCAGTAACTAGTTTGTTTTTTGTGTTTCATTTGATTAGATATTTTTTTTTGGATTTATAATTTAATCATTAGTAAATAATCTTTATAATTTTCTGTATTATATAAATATCATATCCATAATGTAAATATGTTATTATACTGATAAAAATTAGTGAGAGATATTAAATAAAATACATTATTCATTGAGATGGTAGAAAGTATGTACGAATGGAAAATGTTTTGATTATACTACATGGAACTGCCAAAATTTAGTTAAATAATATTTTACAATAAAAGAATCATTTAATGTCATATATATCATATACTTTCATTAAAATCATCCTTATTACCTACCATGTAATAAGATTAAATCACATCACATTATGAGGTGAAGTCCACCATACACACGAACGATGGTGTCTTATTCCCATGGAAATGAATTGAAGAAGTAATACTTATATAATTATTATAGATCATTAATAATTTAATATATATCATATACACTCAAATAAAATATCATAATATTTATTTGTGAGATGTGGTTGTGGAAAAAGATAATATCAGTTCCCATGGGGGTAGTCCATCGTAGAAACACGTGATGAATTCCAAAATGAATTTGAAGGGATATGATTTCAATTTAGTCTTTTACTTTAGCATACTAAAATTTAAGTATATAGATTATTTTTAAGATATTATATCTTCTAGGGTAAATTAAATTTAATTCACTAGAGTATGAAAAACAATAAAATAATCAATCAAGGATGTTAAAACATATTCGAATAACTTATTTTAGTTATCATCAAGAGGATTTATAGGATGACTATATGAATTAATTTAGGATTATATAATTATATTAATGATGTTTGGAAGTGATTTGAGACGGATTGGAAGAAAAATGGTGTTTTGAATTGTGATGAAGAGACCAGATGTGGTGGCCTTTTATGAGTGAGGTGAGAGGCATACTTGTATTTTTTTTTGAATAAAGCATGAGTTAAAAAATTTTCCACAAGACACATAGAAATAATGGGAAATTCAGCATCCTATAATATATATATTGTCTAAATAGTTTAACCCAATTTTTTCCAAAACATTTTAGCATTTTTTGATCATTTTATTTTATGTTTAACATCTGGTAAAACAATTTTTACTTTAATGATGGAAAATAATGTTTACACATTTTACTATTAGTTAATAAAAAAAATTATTAGAAATTATTTGATATCAGAAATTATTAATATTCCAAATAAGGAATCCATTTTTTCATATTCCATTTAAATAAAAAATGTTCCAACGTTTTAAAGATTTTTTAATTGTATAAATTAATTTGATTAAAATATACTAAATTTGATAAATAGATATATTTATAACCTAATTTTACCTTTTAAACCTCATAAAAATCAAAGTTTTTAAATTCATTAAAAAAAATGAAAATTCATAATTAAAAACATTATTTTTTATTATTCATAAAAAAATTCATCAGATTTTTTTTTTCAAAAATTAACCCAATATAATTTTTGAATATGATTAAAAAAATATTTTTATTTTTTCAAATACATTTTTTAAAATAGGCGAAAATAATTTACAAATATCTACAAAATAGGCGACAAATATTTTTTTATGAAAATAATGTTTTTAACTATAAAATTGGTTTATATTGATCTCAATTATAAGAAAAATAATATTAATGAAAACTATTTTATTGAAAATATAATGAATACACTTCATTAAAAAAAATTACCAAAAATAGTTCTTTAAGTTATATATGTGTACCCTAATTTTGTGCAAAAATTATTATTTTTCCTGAAAATGATTTTCTTACATTTCAAATAGTAATTATTTCCAAAAATAATAAATTATACCTTATTAAATTATTTTTATATTATTATGTAAAAAATATATTTTCTTTATTTTATAATCATAGTTATACAATCCATTATAATTTTTGGGAAATAACTATAATATAAAAAGAAAAAAAATTAATTCATTAAATTTTGTTAAAAATCTGTGTTATGTATAACAAAATCTAAACTCAATGATGTGCATAACAAAATTTATTTTAAAAATAGAAACTGTTTCAAAAAATATCACCAAATATTATAGCATTTCATTCTAGCCCATTAAATTTTACTTCTTCCTTGAAATTTTTCACATTGGTACTAACAGAATGGGATAGTTCAACCATGCTAAATCCTTAGGTTCCCACATCACATCTTCATGATTGTGGTTTCTGCATATGAAAAATGACTAGGTGTGTGGTACTATTTAATATAAATTTTATAGAACGATCCATAATATACATTTCTTATTATTCATAAAAATGACCATGTTCTAGTGTTATGACCTAAGAGTTTAATACATATTATTAGTCATGTATTTAATTCCTCAAGAGATATAAATGTAACACATAATGAACCAAAGTTATGTTCAGTGGAAGAATAAATATATAACCAATGGTCATGATATGACCATGAATTTCAAAGGGATTGATATATAGAGGGAATACTTCTTCCATTGTTTATTAAAAAAATAAATTTATAGAAACACATTTTCGTCAAATTAATAGTGTTGATCAAATTTTAAATTAGTACAACAATATCAAAGTCACCAATTGTATACCCTTTCTTGTTTAAAAATAGTCCTATCCTTTTTTTCCATTTTTTCAGCTTGCTCTAGTCCCAATTGATTTCATCCTAAAACGTATTTCATTTATATTTGATTACAATAAATATTTTAATAATTTTTTTCATGAGTATCAATATAAATTCTTCAGTGATTTATATTATTGTAATAATAATATAATTTGTGATGTTGTTGATCTCAACCACCACTGAAATCCATAGAACAAGGTATTATTATATCTTATAAGGATTTAATTGTTCTCTCAAGCTGTCCATATGTATGATAAAGATATGTTGTGTATAAAAAAAATATTGTATTAATAGGTTTCTAAATCATTCTCTGAAACATTTTGGTTATATTACCATTATGATCTGATATAATTTAAATATACATTCCATGCATCTTTACCATGTCCATAATTTATATTATCATAAGAGGATCTAGATATAAATATTTTGTAATAAAAATTTAATTTATTAACATCGTATAGAGATCGACTACAAACCATAACTACTTCAAAATAAATGATAAGATAAAAACAAAATGATATTGGCATCATTAATCATTGTTCCAAAAAGTGTAGAGAAATTCATAATTAAAATCATTATTAATAAATATTATAAAAATTGAAATAGGTTTTCCATAAATTTCCCTTAAAATATAATTATTCATGATAGAAACCAATCATGTAAATCTAAAAATGGTTCTCAATGAATATAGATTTATTATTAACCTTAAAATCATAAACACATCATAGTATCAATAACAATTTTGTTAATAATTGATGGAGATATATACACATTAAAAATTTAATTCATCCTTTATTATTTATATTAGATAATAACTCCTAAATAAATAATTTCATTTGAATCATTTGTTCATAATTTTCACGATATCTCAATGAGAAAAAATTGAGATGAATACAACTTAAAATATTAGTTATATTTAATTCAAATTCTCTTCGGAGAGATAACCATTGTAATGTTTTTTATATCCCCATTTCAGTAATTAATATCAACATAAAATACATAAATTGGTATAAATGCACCACACTAAATAAATTACTAAAAAATATATATAACCTAACATACCCAACATTTGGTTTCATTATAACTACTCAAGAATACATTGCCCCAACCTCTACACTAGACATAAATTATCACTATAAATGTATCTATAATATGAAAGACACCACAAAACCTCTACATAATACTAAAAATCCACTTACATTTAGTATTCCAATTCGATCTCTTTTAAAATTAAATTAAATTTATAATTCAATTCATTTAATACATTTACCACACATTCATTTTCATCTAATATCATTTATTTGCCAACATATTTTTTTCTATAATCATAATAAAATTATTTAGTGGAATAATAGGAATCTAAAAAACCACTAAAGGATATATCACACATATCACATGAATCATTATCTTCACACCTCACCTATTATAACATTATACCATAGAAACCGAAAAACAAAAAACCCAACCACATCTTATAAAACAAATGTTTTTCACTAAGACATCACATCACCACCACGTGTAAAAAAGACAGTGTAACCCAACATTGACATCCCACAAATACCACACATAACAACCTTATTATAAATCATATCAACAAAATACAAAACCACCTCATACCGTCACCACAAGGCATCATAACATTGTGCCCCATAACCACATCAAAACTACCCACATATTGTCAATGCTAACTGACCACCATATCACATCTCCACTAATCACACAACCTAACCAGTCCCCACTATCACTTCACAGGAAAAAAATACCAATATGTGAGAAAAAAATCATACATAAAACCAATCATATCATCCTACATATTTATTTACTTAAATTTATCACAGTAATTTATTACATAGAATTAGTTTTATCCGAAAGAGCGTGATTCTAGGGGAAACAAATTTATTAAACATTTGTGAATTCTATATCCTTTTGTTCAATAGTTAATTAAAAAAACACAACAATTTATATAGACATATAATATATAGTAAAAAATGATATAAAAACATTTATATTCAATATTGGTATCATACAATAAAAATATCATCCACAACATATATAAATAACTATTTATTGTAATATGTCTGCCAAGAAAATATTTTTTTAATTTTCCAAATCATTAATATATTATATAAAACCATAATATAAACCAAATGGAATTAAAAAGATCATTATCCCCATATATTATACATTAATTGTTGAAAATGATGATCATATTACTCAATGAAGATTTTTTATTGAAATATGTACTAAAGGGTGCAGAAGAAGGAACCCATATCCACAACCACCCAAGGAAATCCTTTTTAGACGTGATAAACATTAATGGGTTAATCACAACAAAACCCAAAGTCAATTGAAAATAAATACACAACACATCAATGTTTCCCAGATATATGGAGTGAATAAAATTGAATGTGGAAGAGAACTCACCACCAATCATTAATAAGAAACCAAAAAACAATTGATCAATGATAGGGATGAATATTAGGATGGTGTCCTATGTTAGCCAATGGTTCTATGAACACAAATAAAGGAATGAATGAATGATATAAATATATCACAGAAGTAAAATTATAACTAACATGATTTTTTTGGAGAAAATCCCATATTTCTGACATAAAACCCATGTTATCAACATAGCCTTCATCGTATATTTATCTACTAGTATGAAAAAACCTTAATGAACTAGGAATCATGGTGACATAGGATTTCAAAATTTTACACCATTAATAAACTTCTTCAACAGAAATTCTTCTAACTATTTTTACATTAGACTCTTACAGTCCTTATTTTTCTATATACACAAGTTTTAAAATTAGAAAATACTTGGTGAAATACTATTTTACTGTATAAAAATCATGTTAAAGAAAAAAATCCAAAAAAATTTCTAGTATATCCCCAAACCATCTTCTAGACACCTGATACAACCAAAAAAATAAATTCAATGGTCTATAGATGTTATTACCATTATTCATATATCATAACAAATTCACAAAATTAAAATTATGTTTCGAATTAGTAATTTTCAATGTCTATGAATAAATAGTCAATTTTAAAAATATATCTTACATTTAAATAAGTAAAATTTTTAAATTAGGAAATAAAATATTATGTTCATTTTAAGGAATGAAAAAAATAAAATTCATAAATATAGATTTTAACTTTACCTTCTAAATTTAAGGAAACTCATATTTTATTGAAAAATAAGTCCATATTAATTCCATACTATATATGGTTAAATTACAATCATTAGTAATGGAATATTAGTATACTATGAACTAATCAATAAATTTTATTGTGTTATTAAATTTTCAATAATATTTCGTAATGTTTTAATGTCTATTAATAATTTACGAATCAATAGATTGGTTATAGTAATCATAGTTCAATAATAATAATTGTACAATATATTACAACTCACATATTCATTGAGTTTTTTTAATGAGTAGAAATAAAAAACATTGTGTTTATTTAATATAAATATTTTCTTAAAATATAAAATTATTATGTGATGTGGTATATTACAATAGACCAAAATCCTCTAGAGCCACTCTCAAATTCATTGAGAGGTTGTGATAAAGTAAAAAAGATAGAACAATATAATATGTGTATGAAAATATTTATGCAACATCACATTATTATAACATGGAGAAAATAATTTCCCACATATTTAGAAACATAATGTTTTAGAATGTTTTAATGTCAAAAAAAGTTGTTATAAGACATCAGTGTAAAATCCCTCTGTATAGTGGTCTCAATAGAGGTTTGGCATTGGATACCATATGAAACGATAAATATTAAGTGATTTTTTCTCTCATAATAATTTATTCCATGAAAAATTAGAATGTGACTGCATATTTATAAACAAATTTCGAACCTCATTCGATTATTGTCATTATGATGTTGTTTTTTTGTGAAATATTAACCATACTAGAGTGTAATTGTAGCTTATAGAACATGAAGTGATGTATCTATAGAGAATCATAATTGTTATGATTGAAAAATAATTATAGTTATAAATTATCTATATAAATAAATAATATATTTATAGGAGGGGTAAAGTTGATGTAATATAATAATGGGTGATCATTAGATTCCTTCAGGGTCATATAGAGTAAGATATTGTCAATTATGAAAAACAAGGATCATATTCAACGGATTGAAAGGCCATTTTTGAACCAAGTTTTATGAAATTATGATATCAGTTCTAATGAGTATACATGAAGTGGAATGTCTGAATATAATGATTATCATATTTTAAATGGTAAATTATAAAGAGGATAAACCACATGATGCAAACAATACAAAACAAGAAACTATGTAGGGAATTGAACAATTGAAGAGGGAAATATAAAAAATGTCATAAATTAACTAATAATTCCCATGATGGTAGAGAATAATATTATTTTTTGAACACTATAATATCCATTTACCAATTATAAAAAAACCATATCAATGTTTAAAATTGTAGACATGTTTGTAGTGGAAAAAAAATTTATATGATGTTTCAGTAAGAAGAATGTACGAAATTTAGTGAATCCTATATGTTATCAAGGTAATATTAACCATAGTGTGAAATACATGTTTATATATAGATAATGGGATTAATATGTGTCCCTATCTCTTGATAACTCCCAACAATAATACTTTATTTTTTCATGTGACATGTCATGACCCCCTCCCAAATTGTACCCCAACTAGGATGGAAATGAGGGAAGGGATATGAATGATACCTATTTCTTACCTCCAATATGCCCCATGATGGTGAATATCATTTATGTAATAATAAGCATATATATGGGATACATTTCCAACTAAGAGGACCAGTGGAACAGAGAGATACAACATCTGCACCAATAAAAACATGCATACACATATAAATAAATCAGCCCAAAATACAAAAAATAAAGGTCATAATTTAATAAAAAAAACAATAAAAATACAAGTACAAATTAGTTATGGGATGATGTGAACATAAAGGCCAAAAATCCACTAAAAGTACCACAAACTTGTAAAATCCAGCTGATCCCAACCCTTCTCTAGATATCTTACGAATCAGTTTATATTTATTTTGGGTTAGAATAATTGTATATTCATTGGTATGTTCCTAAAATCCTCACCATAAATTGAAAATGAAACTATTCTAAAACAAAATGAAAAAAAGTGATAGTAGCTGAACACCTACATAGGTAAACAAAATTTAAAGCCTCATTGTGGCTATCTCGTAACATGTATCGCATCCAGGAGTGAATAAAAAATACTAATTAAACAAAAATGGTACCCCTATCCTTGTTTTATATTATTTTTATTCTATTCCCCCACATCTCATGTTCTAAGAAATATATATCTAATTTAATATATCCATAAGACACCTTTGAATGTAATCACAATATGCATATCCTTCGTCAAATCATTGTTTGGCATGTATTGTCTCTACAATAAACTATAAATCTAAATGATTTTGATACTCACAAATATACATGTTTGTTTTACTAATGATATTACATTATATATATTTTAGGATGTTGTTATTAATTATATTCCTTATTATTGAAATATTTCCATTTTTATTATTTGTGTGGAATATTCATCAATGTATTCAGAAAGCTCCTAACCGTATTATGGAATCATTGTTCATACCATACAGTGATGAAATATAATGTGTGAAACAAACCCAAGGTTTTTAATATACCTTATACTGATAGATCAACACATATATTTAATCAACCTTATATAAATACAAATTTATGGATAAATAACCTTAAATTTGGAATAAATGTTCTGTTTTACAAAAAAAATGTATTGTTGAATTACCCTACGTATGCAAGGATCCATACGTTTGAGAAGAAAACATATAGATCATCAACTATAATTTTTTGACCAATCATTCCCCATCAACCATATGTTAAGAGAATGAAATCTACATAGTTTATCTCTACGTTTGGTATTTTTTCTTTTTGTGAAAAAACCATACGTTTGACTATTCCTCATTGAAGATTTGAATTTATGAATTTATCATAGTTTCGTAAAATTGTCTTTATGTAATATCACGTCGATTTAAGGATAATTTTTTAATAATTTAAATCTCTCTATGATTATATCAAAGAATAATAATAAGTGGAGAAATTATCTCTTATTAATTAGGAAATATATTACTACTCTCATCTATCATAGGTATTTGAATTCTTATGATTTAGCAGGCAATTTTCCTGGATCTAGATTTCAAAAGGCATCATATCTATTTTACGTCTATTGGTGTATTATTTCTATATATGTATGACTGTATGATTAATATATATATATGTTGGGATATATATATTGTGAATCATATTCACGAAATAAGTTACATTCTTGTGAAGATCTTTTATAGATCTTCTGCAATAATCGATTAGACTCTATTATTCTAAAGAATAACTATCATGGAAACATACAAATTAAAAATTTAGTATTTTTGTATCCCAACTACTTTTATTCAATATTTTCTTTATATTAAAGATATATTTCAAATGGATCACTTCAAAACTGATATTTCTTAATAAAATTATGTTACAGAGATTAAGATTTACCTTCTTCCTGTTGTTGTTCAATTGTAATGTTAAACCATAATTCTTCCTAGTCAATATTTTTTCATTGAGTCTTTCATCATATTGTAATAATTTTTTGAAAAGTGTCAGCTTTTCAATATAAGTTGTGGTTTTTTGGTTCTTTGATATAGAACCAAAATATTCTGTTTTTAGTCTTCATTTTAATGGTTTCAACTGCCTACACTCAGTTGTGGATTGGTCTTATGATATGAGGACCTAGCTAGGGAAATTCACCCAAATAACTGAGAGACTAATTGGTTTAGTGTATTAGGGTATCATTATGCCTCAAACCTCTATAAATGGTTATGTTGTATATTTTTTTTATTTTGATATCATAATTTCATACAAAAGACAAACACTGCCCACTTACATAATCATTAGTGGACATCTAGAGACACAATTGTAAAGGAATTTGAGATGAAAAAATGCACCCCTCTTGTGTATATTTGTATATTCCTACCTAACAAGTGGTTTCAAAAGATAAATTTTTGAAAATTCTATAATAAGATAAAAGTATGTGGTATATACAAAGTTGGAAATGACTGATTAGAAAGAAGAAATGTAAACAATTTTTTCCCCTTATATGCAAGGTGAAATATATGGATGTTGTAAATCACAGATGATTAGATATTTGAAAAATATGGGATTCAAAGTCTACTCTAACATCATTACACCATATATAATTCCTAAAAATATTGTAACATGTATTGCTACTACAGATGCTGACTATAACATGAATTCTAAAGCTATGAACACTATTATCTCTGGTCTAACAAAAGATGAATTCAATCGTGTTTGAAAATGTTCTACATATTATGATATATTGAAAGTTATTACATTTTCATATAAAGGAACATATAATATAAGACAAATGAAGTAGGCAGAAACAAAACTAATATTTGATAAATTCACATTGCTTGATGGTGAAAGTGTCACATAGATGAATAATAGTATAACAAAAATTATAAATGCTATTATATCCATTGGTGTTTCTTTCAAACAAGAAGTTCATGTTTGGAATCAACTAAGATTACTACCTACTAAATGGAATGGTATATCTACTGAAATTCAAAAATCATCAACTCTCAAAAATATGACAATGAGAGAACTGATTGGGACACTGATGATGTTTGAAGACGAAAAAGAAGTTGAAGCTTTCGATGACAATTTATTAGTGAAAAATGATATTACTTCTTTAATGGTATCATCTCAAACGAAAATAAAAAGAATAATATAGGTATTTGAAGAAGAAAAGAATTTAGATATATCGAGTTTTGAAATGGAATTTTCTTAATTTGACATTGAGTGTAGAAATATTTATATGAGGAAAAAATGATTCTGAAAACCATTCAAAAGGGAGGAGAATACTCTAGGGAAGTTAGACGCTATGAATGAATAAAATTAGATCAAATGAGAAACGATTTTACCTAGCTAAAAGGTGAATATAGAATGATAGAAAACGTATATCATAAAAAAGTTTATTACGAAAATAATGGGAAAATATCAATGAAGAAAATGTGGTGGTTCTTTGAAGACTCTAGAACAAAAACAAATATAATTCATAAAAGGAAGAATCAATTATAAATGAAAACATGTGCTTTATGAAGGAAGAAGACAAGTTAAAAACCAGTTATTTATCTAATTCTGATAGAGATTAATCAAATAATAAATTGACTTCCTACTAATAAATTCTTGAAAAAATATTTGAATCCATATTAAAGAAAAAAAACCATTAAAAAATATTCACAGTGAAAATTTGGGATAAAAAGATGCCTTAATTAAACAACATCAATAGTTAATTAAAAAATTTAACCCATTGACCAAAAACAATGGAAGATCATGCAAATATGATTAATGAACTACAAGATGTTGTAAAAACATAAAAATGTTCGTGATATCTTCATTACAAAAGTATAAAATATTATAAATGAAAATGTTGGTAATAATATATTTATAAATAAATGATTTCTTATAAGAAGTAAAGTGGAAAAATATAAACAATATAAAAATTATTTTATTCCCAACTCAAAAACTGTCACATATTATTTTTTGGGTAAAATGGTATATTAAAAAATATTACTAATAAAATTATCAAATAATTGGAATTAAAAGGGATTTTATTTCAAATAGAAAATCTGATGTAAATATGTGTTATGAAAAAACTATGATGGTTTGGATTCCCAAATCATTGTTATCTAACACTTCTGGAACTAAAATAATATGGGTACAGAAACAAACTCTTATTTATATTTTCTTTAAAGGAATCATGTAACATAAACCCAAATTATATATGGTATAATGATAGTGTATACTCTAGGAATATGAGTGGAGACTCATAAAACATTAATACAGTATCTCAAATATATGGTGGTTTATTAAATATTGCTGATAATTACAAAGGAAAGATCATTAGACATGGAATTGTTGGATATTCAAAAATAGTCTAAATATACTATGTACTATATATAGAATGGATGAAGAATAACATAATAAGTATATCTCAACTCTATGATGATAGATATTATATTGATTTTTCTAAAAATTTATATTCTTTGTTTAATGATAAATTTCTTATGTTTAGTGCACTTAAAACTCATAATTTTTATTCTTTGGATTTAATTACTTGGGTCAATAGAAGGTGAATTGTTTAACTGGTAAGATAAATGAGTCTTGGATATAGAATAGATGGTATGGTCTTTGTAATATTTATTCTTTACATAAATTATATAAGAAATAGTTATTTTCTGATTTACCTAGTCTAAATATTGACACTGATAGATTTTGTGATGCAAGAAAAATTGGGAAGAAACAAAAATCATCTGTCAAATCTATTAATAGAATTACAACAGCAAGAACAAAATATATTAACCACATTGAATTTCTTAGACCATGAAGAGTAGAATGTTTTTCTAGATGATTATTTATATGTGTTTTTTTATGGTTACTCTAGATTTACATGGAATTAATTTCCAAAAATTAAGTGTAATTTTTTTCGATTTTTGAAAATATATGTAAATTTGTTCGAAATGATAAAGGTTTTAAGCTATGTTTATTACGAAGTGATAATGAGAGAGAATTTGAAAATCAGTAATTCAATTCCATTTTTTAAATTTTGGTATTAAACAGACTTTCTGTTCACCAAAAACACATCAATAAATGGAATTTTTGAAAGAATAAACAAAACTATTCATGAAATGGCTAGGACTGTACTGAATGAATAAAGTATACATACCTAAATCAGGGTAGAAGCATTAAGTACATCCATATATGTTATGAATACAGTTTTAATTATGTGTATTTTCAAGAATACACCTTATGATCATTTGAATAATATAAATCTTAATGTAATGTACCTTAAAGTATTTGTATGTAAGGTGTATATCCTGAACTCCAAGGATATTCTTGATATGTTCGATCCAAATGCTGATGATGGAATATTTTTGGGATATTCTTCTATATCTAAAACCTATAGACAATGTAATAAAATGTAAATGATTATTGATATATAATTTCATGTGAAGTTTTATGAAACTGACACTTTTATTAATGAGAAATATCAAACTGATGAAACAACTGCCTCCAACAATATGAGACTTGGAAACCCGAATAATGACTTTTTAAATTACATAAATAAATATTAGTCTAGTTCAGAAGAATATGATACTGATGAACCTAAAAGTGTTTTTTCCAAGGTAGTCAATAATATTAAAGAATCATATTTATAAAATATGATAGGGTACCTGTAGATCTAATTATGAACTATAAAAAATATAGGAAGCTTTGTTGAATTATCTACCTTTATATCTCAACTGGAACCTAAATCCATTGAAGATGCCTTAGAATATGGGTGAAGGATGATAACAATGCAAGGTGAGCTAATCCAATTCAAAAGGAATGATGGTTTGGAATTAGTTTAATGACAATAAAGTTATCAAATTGTTGGAACTAAGTGGGTATTTAGAAATAAAAAAAATGAAAAACAGATTATAACAAGAAATAAAGTTAGATTAGTAGAAAAAATATATAACTAGGATGAAGGTAAAAATTATGATGAAACATTTTATCCTTTATCTAGATTAGAAGAAATTACAGTTCTTTAATATTATGCATCTCATATGAACATTAAATTTGAAAGAGGTATTTTATTTATATGAAAATTGAGGCTTCACCCCAACATTTAAAAAACATTAACTTATATCATATAGAGGTTAAATCTTCCTTTTTAAATGTCTATTTAATGAATGGAGTTTATGGTGAAAAACCTCTTGGTTTTGAAACCATTCAACAACCATATTATGTTTTTTAACTTACTAAATCACCTTATGGCCTTAAAAAGCACCTAATACTAGGTATGAATGATTATGATCTTTTATTTTAAGAAATGGATTTACTATTTCAATGGAAGATCCAACTCTTTTTATGAAATTCAGTTTTTCTCATATATTATTAATAAAAATCAATGTTGATGATGTTATTTTTGGTTCAACCAATAAAAAACAATGTAATTATTTTTCAAACCTTCTGTAAAAAGAATTTTAAATGAGTATGATGAGAGAATTGAACTTCATTTTAGGTCTTCATATCAATAATAAATATTATCGATATATTTTAAACCAAATAAATATAACACTTATTTATTGATAAATTTTTTCCTTGATAACAAAATTACATATACAACTCCCATGAGTACCAACATAAAACTAGATTTTGGTGAATCTGGAAAACCAATGGACAAAAAGTTCTATATGGGTATGACTAGTAGTTTATTAAATAGTACCACTAGAAGACCTAATATTATGTTTTTACTATGTTTATGTGCTACATTTAAAAAAAAATCCAAAATAATCTCATCTTATTGCGGTCAAATGGATTTTTATAAATTTATAGGGAATTGTTTTTCAATATCATATTTATCCAAAAACATGTGATTTTAATTTAATATCTTATTCCTATTCTATCATTGGATGTTTTAGATTAGAAAGAAAATTTCCCTAAAGAACCTTTCACTTTATAGGAAAATCTTTTGCATCCTGTTCAAGTGAGAAATAACACCATGTTTCATTGTTAACAACCATGCCATAAAATGTATCTGCAGATATTTATTGTGCATAAATACCCATGTTGATAAACTCACAAATATACATTGGAATAATTTTTTATAGTACCCATATTTTATGTGATAATAAAAGTGCTGTAAATATTTCAAAAAAATATTATAAGTCATTTTATAACTATGAATATTGATATTAGACATCATTTTTTAAGCGATTATGTCCTTAAAAAGGATATATCCTTAGAGATTGTTAATACTGAAAATGTACTAACTGATATTTTTACTAAACCACTTCCAATGGTAATTTTTTATTTTATAATGGGGGATTTTAGTTTTTTTAATTTTTAAATAGTAATATTTTTAATCTTTATAATTAATAAATAATAACATTATATTATTTACTTATTTATTCATGTTTAATTCTGTTAAAAATATTTAATTATTTCAATAAATATAATTTATTTTAATATTTTATTTTCACTTTAATTTTTAGTTATTTTATTTTAATCTTAAATTTATTCATGTCTTATTATTTTAAAATTTCATAATGATTATCTTAAGTAATGAAGCATGAATTGAGGGACTTAAAAAAAATTGAATACCAAACCCTTTCAACTATGTAACCCTTTAAAAATACTGAAAATCTCATTTTACCCTCTTATACCATCACATACCATTATTTTCCTTCAAAAAACTAAAATCACAAAAACCTCAATGCTTTTGTTTATAATAAATGAAGAAAACTAAGAGAACTGAAGAAGGTGAAGCCAGTAACCTAAAGCATCAGAATGTTCCTGGAAAAAATATTATGTAGGGTAATGTA
Source organism: Viscum album (assembly GCA_963277665.1). Taxonomy (NCBI): domain Eukaryota; kingdom Viridiplantae; phylum Streptophyta; class Magnoliopsida; order Santalales; family Viscaceae; genus Viscum; species Viscum album. Next base: position 956,217,149 of record OY728159.1, on the reverse strand, counting down.
GGTTATGTTGAATGGTCGTATAATATAAATTTATGTATGCATAATGTTATAGACTTTTAGGTAATTGAATTTTTGTTCAATGAGGTGAACACAAAATTCATTTATGTTGTAGAACTAATCTCTTCCTATAAGACTATTCAGTTTCATTTTTGTGATACTAAAGATATAATTTTTTCAAGAAAATAAGATGAGTACCTTTAGGTTTATTTTACTTTTATTTCACAAAACATTAATAGTCCTCATGGTAGAGTGTTTCAAATCAATCTAATGTCTACTGGAGATATGGTCTACAAATCTAAATAAATTATACCTTTCTTGTTTACCTCAACAAATTATAGAAATCCATTTTTCAAGGATCTCAAGGTAGATCATAAAATCTTAATTATGTTTATTCAAAATTGAAATTGGCCCTAGAATGGATGATAGGGAGAATATTCTATATCCAACAATTATATCATGTTTCTATTTTTGAGTGAAATGAAGTTGAATCTTCCAAATCATATGTTCAGATATTTAAATTAATGTGGTCACAAAAACACTATGATGACTTCTTTTTCCTTATAGAAGGATAATTTATCGAATTTTGTTTAATAAAGAATGATTTTATTAACATAATATAAAATTAAATTTCATCATACAAACATGCTCAATGTGGGAACCTTATGGATGTTAGGTTTTTACTGGAGTACGGTCATAGATAAAATCATACCAGTTGGTGAAGAGGACAAACAATGATCATGATCTTTTTCTCAGTGGGAGAATAGTGTAATTAGGAATGTACTAATTGTTGAAACCCATGGTTAATTACATTCCATGGAAAACCGAATAAAATTAAGGCATGTTGAAGAATAAGACAAAAAAGAGGCTGTTCAAGGAGAATTGATGGTAAAACCATGAAAAATAGTTGATACACCTATCGTAGAACCATTGTTGGGTTTAGATGAGGATACTAGGTCAGTGAATTTAGAAGAGACTTTTCTTGAGTAAAATCAAGAGGTTTAGATCCAAATAAGAGATACGAAGACTATTGAATTACCTTTTGTTCATGAGGAAGAGTCAGCTGCCAATGGAGAACAAAAATTGATCAGAACTAAAAATATCTCTACATAGATTTTTTAGAAATTACATTTCCCTATTTTTATCATATGGATGAAAGTTATCAATCTAAAACTAAAGAAAAATTTGATTTTCTTTAGTTTTATTCTTATTCAAGTGAAAAATCAATTGAAAAACTATGGGAGAGGTTTAAGGTAAAACCACCTTCAAAATCTCTTGAAATTGTGTTAATTGGTCAGTTACAACATCAATATAAAGGGTAATATAATTCCCTATCAACTCAGGTCAAGGATCTTGTAAGGAATTTAATAATACCCATGAATAGAATGAAAATAATTAAAAAGAGATGGTTGTTCCATACAAAAAGTTACAGGATATTCTTGTAAATTTTGATTCCAAGTAAGAATTTGATGATTTCCTAATATCGATAATTTATGAAGATGGAAATATAATATTTGATTGTATTTCTAAGATAATCATTCCTGATCTAAAGTTTATTTGGGGAGACAATTTGAATCTATCAATAGTATTGTTGGTAATACTAGTATGTATACCTCTACCCCCAATACCAGTCTAGATAAAATTCAATGATTTTAGGACATCACCTATATCATGGTTGATATGAATTATAATCCTCAAAATATTCTATGAAACTATTCCCCTCTGTCTGTTTAGTTGTAGAATGAAAAATTTCTAGATGACCAACATACATAGTGTGAATTATGTATCAAATTTATTCCGAACCAATTCATAGAAATGTTAGATCCGTTTATGAATCATGAAGAGAGTTTTAATGACTTTTTTAAAGTCACTATTATTGAAAATTTACATATTAGTCAATATTCAATAATTTTAATTATTAATCTAGTGGATCGTATGATGAAGAAGTTACAATTACAGATGGATTAGATGAAAGATATGATTGAAGCTTCTCAAAGTACATACAACATTATCAAAACAAACTCAAACACAAAGTTTTCTACCCAATCTATTTCAACTGACTAAAACTTTATCCCAGTAAAAATGATTTTTGTATTTATAAATATTTTGATCAAAATAATTTACTTTTTTTTATTTTTGTATGTTATTTAATATTCATTTCTACTTATATATATAATCCAATAATATATCCTTATTTATTTACACAGATTATTTTAACACTCACTTGTATATCTATACAAAATTATACATGTTTTTTCTATTTCATCACTTTTTAATTATATCACAAAAGGGGAAGAAATTTGGGGAGCACAACAATTATATTTATTGAAATAACTCTATAAAATTGAATATAAAATTATTATTTTTTCAATTGTTTGCAAAATTTTTATTTATATTATAAATTTTATGGGTATTGTGATCATTAAAACGGGGGGATATTGTTGGGCATGTATTCTCTCAACATTACTCTATGAATATTCATGATTTTAGTGCTCACAAATACATGTGTCTGTTTTACTAATGCTATTAATTTATGTGTATTTCATGAAACAAATATTCATTATATTACTTATTATAGAAAAATATTCCAGATTATTATTCATGTGAAATATTCATCAATGTATTCGGAATGATCATAACCATATTCTAGAAGCACTATTCATACCATATGTTAATGAAACGTAACATACAGAAAAGACCCTACGTTTGTATTATATATTATAATATGAGATAATCATATATTATTAATTAGTCATATGTTGATAGAAACGTATAGATAGATAAACATACATTTGGAGGACACCTTACATTTGACATGGAGAAAAAATATGGTTAAAGAACACTACGTAATTATGGAAACGTACATTTGAGAAGTAAACATATGGATCGTCAAACACACATTTGTGATCAACCATGTGTTTTCAATTTTATGTTTGGAGAATGAATGTTAAGTAGTTGAAATTTTTATTTTGTATTTTTTTCATTTTGTGATAGAACCTCATGTTTGACTATTCATCAGCAGAGATATGAAATTTTGATTTTATTGAAGTTTCATACAAGGGTCTATATGGAATATCAGAGTGATATAAGGCTCATATTGTAATGATTAAAAGATAGTTATGATTAATTAAATTAATTATAGAATTTTTAGAAATTATCTCCTATTCATATGGAAATATACAAATAAATTGGTATGTCTTATGAATTTGAATTATTACGATATTTAAGGTAATATTCATGGACCTAGAATTTAAAAGACATTGTATCATTATTACTTATATCAGCATATTTTTTATGTATATATGAGTGTGTATGATCTATATATATATATAGATATATATTGGGACACTATTATAGAACCAAAAGACTCAGGTTTTAGTCTTGTTTGTAATAGGGTTTACTTCTTCTACTCAGTTGGGGATTGGTCATATGATATGAAGATCTGACTATTGAAATTCACCAAATGCGTTGAGAAAGTAATTGTTGGAGTAGACTAGGGGATATTTATGCCTCAGACCACTATAATAATTCATGATCTATTTATCTATTTTTAATCATTGATCATAATTTCATACAGAAGAGAAGCACTGATATCATACATAATCATCAGTTGACATCAGGAAAGATAATTTTAATGGAATATGAAAATACAAAAATCACCCCCCTCTTGCGTATATTTTTATATTCCAACCTAATAATAATCATGTCGACATATCCATATATTTTAACCAGGAGGTTTATGGGATCCATAAAATCCAAATGACATGTATCGTACATCAATTAATAGAGGACAATCCATCATATCACACACACACTGATTATGTACCTCAATCTATCACAACCTATAGATTTCATAACTATAATAATACAATGAACAATATATATTTGGATATATGTGTCTGAATAACCATAATCTATCACATAACACTACACATGTATGAGGGGATACATATTGTCTTGTAATCCAGTACATATAACTACCACGTAAAAAGATCAGGGATAGAGTTTTAGTCAACAATCCATCCAAAATCCAAGATTTTAGGGAAAATACCTTCCCAGATTCCCCTTGGTGTCAGTCACCCTTGCATTAAAGGGTGGGGAATTGAATGAGATCACAAAATATAAATGATATATTATAGATGAAAACTATAATATGGGAACAAATTATCCTTGCAGTCTCTAATATCTATGTTCACTCGGACACCTCAATTCTACTTATATGATGATATATACTATAATAAAACAAAATTTTTAAATATATAATTTTATTAAATTTCTCATTTTTTTAATTTCCTTCATATAATTAATTTTTAACCTTTAAATAATTCATTATAATTATTTTAGGGTACATTCACTAACCATATTCATTAATTCCATGTCTTCTATGAATAATTGAAATCAAGAAAATGGTTTATAATGATTAATTTTTTTTGAATTTTTAATCTATAAAATACAACCTTTTTTAGAATTTGATATACATTTTTTAATCATTCCACAAAATATGTTCTCTATGAAACAGGTCCAATTCTACCCCAAAGGGGGAACATGCAATCATGCATATCTAGTTACATTATGAATTGGGGAATATAATAATGATAAAACAAACAACCCTTCCATTATCTATTAAACAAATTCATAATAGGGAACCCCATCAATCAGAATCATATCAAGGGGTATTACTTGTATCAACCTATTCCAGCATCACTAATTTCATCCCTAAAGCAAATATACATATCCTAATAAATAATTATATCACATATTCCAACTATTCTCACATTGTGTATGTCTCAAAACACAACACATCCCCCATTGTATGCTTTACCGTCCTAAAGTCAGATCACATCTGAGCCTCTCCACCACATATTTCACCGCATAGTGAAAATGACATCAATAGAACATTAAATGGTTTCAATAAATAAACAAATATCCATTATGAAAATATATTAATCAAAATGAGGCATCCTAATTTCACACTAACGTGCTATCATGGATCAAAAATCACGGAATGTGACCTTCTCAAGAATAATGGTCATTGAAGACCTAGAAACTGTATATTTCTGAAAACATTTTATTATTCCTTATTAAATTAATTGATTCATTATTCAATGGTTTCACTACAATAAACCAAATAAATACATATATAATAGGATACCAATTATTAACCATTATTTTAATATTAAAACTGTGTTTAAAAAACATAGATAAGTACCATTATCATTAACATGAATTTTATAAATATCATCTTTCTCAACAAGATATATAATGTTTCACACTATTTTTTTAGTTCCATAAATACATATATCAAAACCGTTAATAATGAATTTTCCTTGATTCAATTTTATTATCATCAAATTATATGTTAAATTTTATTTATCACAACATTCCTATTAATTATTTTTTAGGAAAAGAAATAATATTATTATACAATATCATTCATTATTATTTTCCATGTAATTAAACCTGATAATTCATAACATAATTAGAGATGGAACCTATAATAACATATATAGAAAGATATATTTTAAATCAAGATGTAGATTGTTATCACAATATAAATTAAATCAACATGTGATCGCTAGCCATTTTATTATTAATAGAGTTCAATAAATATTAGTTTTATTCCATTTCCATATAATGGGATAAACCATTACAAAAAATATGATTTTAGGAAAATAAATTTGAGAAGAAAATAACCCCTACCTAAAATGTGTTAATGTTCTATCTATGAGAACAAACAAAAGGAAAAGATTCTTGTCACTTATCATACAAGAAGATTAAACAATCCAAGGGTGGTTCCCGACAACCACACCAACAAATAAACAAGTAATATTATTTAGAACAATTTAAAGAAACCCCCATTGTAGGATATGTATATTAAAAAGGATCTAGATATAATAGATAAAAGATAATATGTAGAACATATATCATATAATTAGAGAATAACAACAAAATAATAAAAATAAATCCCCATTAAAGGGATTCGAATACATTAGAAGGGAGAGGAACTAGACATCTTGGATGTGGGTGAAATTCATTGTTCCTGGGAAACACATGAGTCCCTTTATATTATAAATGTCTGACTCGCAAAAAAAAATAATTATTTCAAACCCAATAAAGTCATATAAATTTTTTGATTTATGATCCACCAAAAAAAAGAACATTATACCATTTATCCAAAAACACAATTCACATACTGATGTTCCCCTTGAACTGTCACCACATAAACCATGAATCACACAATTTGGACATGAAACAGTTATATGTCATTAATTATTCTTGACTCCATATTTTGTAATTAGAACTAATTGAGACATGTACTATTATCCTCTAGTAACCATGGGCATCAAAAAAATGAAAGGGTCTCACTAGATTGATCTGATCTATTAAATTTGATAGCTCTCATAACATTCCCATCAATGAGAATCCAAAAATCCAACACATAGATAAAAAAATGGGGATTCCAAACAAACATGCGATGAGATATGTCTCAATGTTCTAGATATCATTGGAACTTAACCACCTATTCATAAGATCTTCCCAAAACTACAGAACAAAATCAAAAATCTCTTAAACACTATCTTAGGGTATATTCCTATTAAATTAGTTAAAAAAATAAATAAGGTAAACCCAATTAATGACCCAAAAATGGTTAACATAACAAACAAACTATGATATAAGATAAAGATAAATAACAAATTGACTAGGGTACTAAGATAAAATCTATAAAATATGATCTTAGCTAATCCCTTTTATTCCACTATTCCACTATATTATAATAACCAAGGGAATATAACAACCATGAGAAACCATCTATTTATGGTGTTGAATATCTATAGCTTACTCTTGGTAGGTCACCACACCATCAACATAGATCTTTCAAAAAATTTGGCATTATAGTTTTCATAAAAATAATGAGAACATATGATAGGTGAAAAAAATAATGTATCATGATCTTTTATGGGGGAAATTATATTTAATAATAAATACCTTAAACATTACCCAACACCACACACGACCCAATAAAATGGGAATAATGGTTACTCCCCTAAAAAATCCATTGATTTTCATAATGAGTACACACCTTCAGGAACACATGATCTTCATTGTTCAACTTTAGAGGCCTCTCTTATGATTGATCTAGGATTTCTAATGATCATGATCTACCATAATTCTATTTCAAATTAATTTTACTATAATGTTTGGTTAAGAACCATTTTTTGAATTAGAATTATCTCTTCATAGACCCCAATACATCACATGATATATTGGAAAACAATCTCTTTCATTAGTTCAAATGGTGTCATATAAATGGTGTAGTAGAAACAATAATTACATGAAAACACAACCAATAGGAGTTTACTCATAAGAAACCTTTAAAATTTGGTAAATGAGAGTGAAAAATGACATCAAATGTCTAGATTTTCTTCTCTATCATACCATATAAATGAAAATGAAAATAAGTCCTATGTAATAACTATGATCCAAAATATTTAGTGTGGTGTATCACTACATTGGATATAAGAAAAGGTTCTTGATTTTAGATTTTAATCCCAGGGAAACTATATTTTGGAACCACCTCTTAAAATACCCCATCATTAAAAATTCTACTTATATAGACCCCTTTATCACTATATAAGTGGATGATTTGTTTTACAAATACCTTATTACCCATATAACAATATATGATCTCTATATTTGAGTAAAAATGTTTATAAAAACATTAATATTTTCTACCACATCCACTAAGTAACGTAACATGGCTGGAAGAAACCAATAGGCACACACTTCTCAAACTTCTCCTTCTAAAAGAAAAAACATTGGGACCTACACTATTAAACTACAGGAATCATCCATGGATTCCAAAAATGATATCGAAATTCCTAGTAAATTTTTTAAAAAAAGGGATGTCACTTAAAATGTTTTATATGGATCAAAAAAATATCCATATCATTCCTCAAAAAATATAGGAAAATAAATACTTAGAAAAAACCAAATGATGTCCAAACTCAGGACAAGAACCATAGATTTCACCAAAGACAACTTGGACCCTTGAGACCACCCCCTCAGAATTAACCAACCTAGAATCTTACTCTAATTAAATTAAACCGAATAACATTTTCATTTATAAAAGAATAATTATTCCTCAAAAAAATATCATATCTAGATTTATTAGTTATTTTTTTCCAATCACCCTCTATGAGTCTCCAAATTGAAAGATAGAATCACTAAATGACTTCCAAATCTGATCATTAGATACATTTTTCCCTTTCCAAGAATATATGAAATCTATATGTCATAATAATTCCATAATTTTATCCACCTATTTTTATTCATGATCAAATTTTTCTTAAATAATATATTCCCTTGGATGTTATGTTCAATTAAAACATCAAAATGATTCTAAATAAAGTAATGCTTCCATAATATCAACCAAAAAATATATACATCCAAATCTATAACATGTTTGTAATAGCTATCCACTTACGAACTTAAAAACAATGATCCCTAAAAAACAACCTATATATTCTACATCATAACATATTACATTATATAATGAAATTAATCTCAAAAAATCTTAAACTTAACTCATTATTTTTTAATATAATGGAAACTAGTTTATAAAAACACCCTCTTCAAATAAACATAATCTATCAAGAATTTGTCATTCCTCATGAAATACTAATAAATATAGGTCAAGGCTATAATAGGAGTCAAAAACCTATATAAATTGTATATGAATTTCCTATAATATCCAATCATACCAAAGAATAATCAGAGCTCTACCATAATCTTGGTATCATCCTTATAATAAACTAATTATATCAATAAAGGGTCCACATGTACTCCCTAGAAGGACATTACATGCCTTACGATATATAATTCATTTTACCATAAATAAAACCTCAAATAATTCCAAAATAGTTTCTCATGGAAAATTACTTCCCAAAAAACACACATATTCTCTTCATTATCTTCATCCAATGTAGTGTACACAATGATCCCATTAATGAAAACCACAGTGAATGTTAATTGGAAAAATATTAATATATTGTGTTCACATCTAATAAAAATTGATAGAACATTAATTATACCAAATATCATCAAAACAAAATCCAAATTCACATGATGAAAATAGAATTATGTCTTATATATATCCTCATCCTTCAACTACATCTATAGATATACTGATATAAAATCAATTTTAAGGAATCAATTTTCTTTATTCAACAAATTAAATATATCCAACATCCACGGATGTTAATAATTTGTACTCACTTTAAATATATATAAATGATGATAATCGATTCAAAACCACAATCTAACACCACTATTCATTACAAAAATATAATTCACACCAAGATGACACACTTGGTATAGAAAAATGGAACAAAAATCACTCCAATATTTTTCACTTTTTTGAATAGGGGCATATCTATTGGTAAAGAAGAATTTTTTATTGGTAAAACATTTTACCAATTTATATATCCATATCACTGAACTATTGGTAAAAACATCCATGACCCCAACATTACAAACATGTATGTTACATAACCTTTTCAGAATAATTCAACACTATACATTAATATTCCCAATAATCATAGTTGTTATAGTGCCTTTTGAAACATGGAAATATAATCACTGGTACATAAGTGAGCTACAATATATCTCACAAGGTTCTTCACAAAAAGCACCCTTCTATAAAACATAACACATATCATCATATATAGGGTAAAGAGATATAAAATGGGGTGATATAAATTGCTCAGTATGGATAAAAAAGGAAGACATGTAAGCCTAAACATGAGAATAAGGGTATGAGAAAATGATCATGAAAATTGAAGATCATACCCTTCATATCAATGATAATATACTTGAATCCTGACATATATCTTGCTAGTTCATATGACATGATTCAAAAGGAAGCAGAGAATACAAGAAATGAAATATTAACATAAGAGTAAGACATTGAACTATGGGAACACATAATCATATGATGATTTACATAGTAGTCAAGGCCTCAAAGTCAAGACCATCTAAGAGAAAGGAGTGTCAGTTGACCTGGATAAGATGATAGAAAAGTATTCATAAGAGCATCCCAGAAATAATTTGTATATAGGGAGTATTTTGGAGATACAGTGATATTATATGAATTTCATAGAGTAGTAATCGTGATTGGAATATTCTCTTACTGAAATTGCATAGATGATTGTTAATTATATATGGAAGTAAACCATGAAAAATCATTTTAGGATTTGGTAGAGATATTGAATTTAGTTATCTTCTTGTTTATCCCTGATCCTGGAGGAAACTTCACTTTGTATTATGATAAATCTTGTATTGGGATAGTATAATATCTAATTTAGGTGTAGTGAGTCCCATATTACATGTCTCTTCATTTTAGGACACACAATAGTAACTCCCTAAAACATGGTCATAGGAAAGCTGTTGTAGTTCATGTCTTACACTATTGAAGTCATTTTTTAGTGGGAGATAATTTTGTTTTTTTACATTGAATACAAAATAGACATGTATATATTTCCATAGAATGACTTGAATATCATAAAATGATGGTGTGTCGAATAGATTTTTTATATTGATATTGGTAATTACTATACAAAAAATTAGGCCAATTTCATTTCAAATTCAAAAAGTTGGAAGACTTATATATAGGTAGTTTTGGATGAAAATAGTAAGTTGTAGCGTGTGGAGAAATTCTAAAGTTTTCACTTTGAGGTGTGATAATGCTACCAATTTTCTTATCTAACCCATTATGGTAAAATACACTGTTCTCTGTATAGTTATCATGATAAAATTATCTTATGATGAAAGACTAGTCTTATGAAAGGGAATATCAGGCGATAAACCACTTCCTAGGTAGATGATGGGCGAGGATGAAATTATGCATATACATGGCCCTGTTTTCATTTTGATAGAAATAAAAGTGGAGATAATGCAATAGTTTTATAACTCAATGTTGGTTGTATATCAAAGAGTTACCAAGATTTATATTGACATACCCAATCAATATTGGTGGTTTGGTATAAAAAGATAGGTTTCTTGGTTTTTTCCAAAGGTATTCTAGCTATTATCAAGTGGTGGATGAACATTGTTGAAAAGATAGTATTTTATGTCAGTTATCCATACCATAGTGGAAATGGGAAGATGTATTGATGGATTTCACTAGTTGGTATTAAATAATTACTCTAGTTAGTGAGGTTATTTGGGTATTTGTGGATAGGTTATGAAGGAAAACCATTTTATACCAACCAGGGATACATTCTTTGAATATGAGCTCATGAGACTCTACAACTATAAGAATGAGAGCCTTCAAATGAATCCTTTTACTATGGTATCCAATAATGATGCTCGATTTAGAACTTCGTTCTGTTAGACATTGTAGAAGGTTTTGTATGGAGAGTTTCTTATGAGAAAAACAATACACCCTTATACTGATTTCCAGTCATGGAACTCTATATAGGTCCTAGAAGACATATGTAGATAAATTTTCCATAATTTTGGGTGATTTTGAGATAGTCATATTACCCCAATTTATTTTTTATAAAAAAAATATTAGGAATATATAAATATGTCAACATATAAGGATTTTTATATTAGGCAATTCTGATATCTTCTATGCTGGTTAGGGGATGGGTAGGAACAACAACTCAGACCGTGTCTCATTAATGGGACAGTGTAATGTGCACAATTGATCATAAATAGGATGTAAAATACATGGTCTAGAACTAAATCATAAACTGTTCTCCTTTGATAACATATGGTGTTTGAGGTTAAATTTCTTTTCTTTTTTCTTATCTTACAAGGGCTGAGGCACAGATGTATTAAGAGACATGATAATATTTTATTGCGATATGTTGGGTCATTTGAGATTATAGAGAAATTAAGGTTGATTTCATGTCATTTTCATGATGTTAGAGGCACCTAACAATGCACACCAAACCATATACAATTCCTTACATTAATATTAGTTATACCATTATCACATACATCTATCTCATACACTTCATCGAAATAATGTTGATCTGTTGGAAGATCCATCCATTGATCAGAATAAAATATATATTGTTTATTGTAAAATAAAGGATCTCTAGTGATGTTAAATTCTCTTTGTATAGGTGTTTCTCCAACACAACCATATATATTATGAGTCTAGGAAGATTATTTCTAATATACTCTCTTAGTGTCTTGTGTTATTACCAGAAAATTCATGACCACCCATGGATGGGAAATTCATTGAATATTTTTCTTAATGTAGGGAAGATTATATGATTTATGGTTTATCTATTTTGTATGAATCACATTACATTTAGTCCAAATAATTTATTTTATATTATTGTTACTATCTAATGAGATCATTGGAGTTTCAAGGTGTGACTAGGGCTTGTTCAGAGACCATATTATAGGTATTAGAGAATAGAAGTCAGTCCACAAGGTATTTAAAAACAATGTTCCCATTTTTTATTGTTTGTTGAAAAAATGTGGAGGGTTCAATAAGGTAACATAGGGTGCACACATTTTTCTAAGAATACATCTATGGAATCATGATCATTCATGGATATCTATAATTATTAGAATTTTCTAAACAAAATATTAAGACATATAATTTTTCTAACAATGAACTATGATAGTTATAGGAGTTATATGGGAGAGATAATAACATGGAACTGTTTTAACATGGATTACCAAATTGTTTAAGTGAACATTGTGGGTACCATCAAGAGAGAGTAAGGGGAACATGGTTAGATAATGGTTTTTCCAACCATACGAACAAACAATTTGACATATTTATTTGGGTTAATACTAACTTCCCCCCTTCAATATTCATTAATCCTATTTCATTTCCATCACTTCACCAAGGGATTAATATCCATGAATTTATGTATTTCCCCTATATATGGATTTGGTTCTAAATCCTTATATAACCTATGAACTATGATTTATTCATAATATTAGATCAGTATATGTTTTTATATGTTCCTATTGTTCCATTCATAATTTGAATTCATATATATAGAGTTATTTTGGTGAAATATGGTTTTCACTATTTCCAATTTAATAAAAAAAATATTCTGATCTCTTCTAATTTGGTTTGAGATGGGAGTTGATGCTAGATGAGTGTTATACCAAGGTTATATAGAAGGTAGTATATAAATTTCTCATAATGCATTTTTTAAATATACCTTTCTTATTTTTCTCCTAATTATATAATTTTCTTCTGTTTCCCCTAATATTAATTGAATTCATTGATACCATTTTTTTTTACTATTTTATGTTTCCCAATAGTACCATTTATTTTTTAGAGGTTGTTCACCTTAACATGTACCACCTCCGTGTGTTTTCATTTATATTCCCCATTTTATACATCCACTTTGGTTGAGCATAACTATTTTGTATTTTTTGTAGACTTATTAAATTTAATGATAATTAAATGATTGATTAGGAGAGGATTTATTCCACATTATAAATGGGATACCTGATGTTTAAATGAACTAATTTTATAAATGTAAAATTGGGAAATGGGTTGATGAAAAATTGAATATTTTGTATGAATATGAAAAGTTTTTATTAAATGATATGTAAATTGATTAATATAGTGAAAATGGTAGTGGATTCATTGAGAGATTCTATTTTTGGATCTGGATTCCACTAGATTCCGGGGACATTTCAACTCCATGGATCCCAGTTATGGTAGTGGATGTGCATTCCATTATATTTACACATATTTGTATTATACAAGATTTCATGGACACTACTAATCCATGAATCATTATTGATTATGGTTGTGGATTATTGGGAAATTTTATATCAAAGGATTTTGATTTAAAAGGAATCTAAGGGAATTGATACTGTTTGGATCTACCATTCTTAAAACTATATTAGGCATGGGAAAAACTCTTAAAATATATTCCCAACGTTCCACAATTCAACCAAGTGGCCTTAAATTAAAATGAAAACAAACCTACGTAGCCCTTTTGTTCAAATAAAAAGGTATAACCTTAAGAAGAGGTAATTATTTCATCACCTCTTTCAAACTTCTTTTCATCTTCCACTTCTTCTTTCCTTGTTGTTTCCATACTAAAATAATAACTCACATACCTTTTATATATTTAGATTTAATTAAAAATATGGTACAACCGTATTCATTATTCTATCGGTCATAAGAACTACAAAGTCACCATATGTGTGTTAGTAAAACTAATCATCTCCACGTCATTGTGTAGTTTTTCATTTAATACATCATTATTTGGATGGATATACTAATGAGTATAATTTATGTAAATAAAAAATATAACATAATAATGATTATATATATTTATTATACCATCAAATCACATACTATTTCACCATTAAACGAATTATATTGTCACTCATGCATACAGATGGATTACAGTCTCCACAATGCGATGAGAATCTTATCCACGTTCACCGTTAAAGGTTTATTATAACAATATATATTATTAATAACAAAGTAATATGTGATATAATAATGCTACTATATATATATATATATATATATATATATATACAAACATATATCTCTTTCACTTTCTTTTGTTCAATACAATATGAAAACACAAATAGCCTTTATGCATATGTACGACCTACCATGTCATTAAATGGTGTTTTCAATTTAATATCTCTATCTATAATACACATTTATATTATGAATATATATGACACATAATAAATTTTATTATATTTAGGAAGCAATTAAATCAATATATAATTTATACGATCAAGAATAACATGTTAAAACACCTACGATAAAGAATGTATTTACATCCCGAAATGTTATTTTAACATGGAAGTTATTATTAAATGGTTAGTATAAAGTCATAATTGAATCGATTATGATATCATAAATATAAATATGGTTCTGGTATAATTTAATAACATACTATGGTCATTATACATTATGTTAAATGTACCCTTGACCAAATAAATGTACATGGTAAGGGTAAATTTTTAAAATCACATTATTATCAGAGATTTTTTATGTGTACATTTTTTCTTGGATATATTTATTAACCATGTCCAAATTTCATAAAAGTGGTTTCAAAAGGATTATTTTAAGGGATCCATTATCTAAAAAAACTTTTTAATGTTTCAAATATTTATTTTTCTAAATCATTATTATTAATGCAATGTTTTTCAAATGGTTTTGAGGATTTATTTATAAGGGCATGAATGTTTTAAAATGCACAAAGTTTGAACACTACTAGAAGACAGCCTTATACCAAAATTTTTTCCTAAAACAGTGGTAATAGGGGTGCCCTATACCCATAGTTTTCTAAAACCGTGGGTATAAGAATATTATACAGACTTATACCCACAGTTTATGAAATCCGTGGGCATAGGTCACTGATACCCACAGTTTGGGACGACACTCTGGATGTAGATTTTTTTTGGATGACCTATACCCATGGTTTTCCAAAACAGTGGTTATAGGTCTTTCATTCAAGTCCTATACCCATGGTTTTAGAAAAACCATGGGAAAAGGGTTTTTTTTCGAAGACCTATACCTAGAGTTTCGTAAAGATATGGATACAGCTTTGGAAGGGGAAAAAATTCAGTTGGATAAAAAATAATATTTGGCAGGAAAACATATACCCATGGTTTTGCTTCTGATACCAATGGTTTTAACTAATATATTTAATTAGATAAAAATATCTAGATAATTAAGCTTCCTAGCATGGTTGGTGGGGCACTCTATCTTGGTTCAGGCGGTCTTGGGTTCGAATCACGTGAGATTATTTTTTCTGATACAATTAGGTATAATAAAATATTTTATTAAATGTGGATATATTAAACCCCAAGCTACATAGACTGGTTAGTTCTCCAAGATAGACCACAAGAGAAAGATCAAGGATAAAAACCCTCCGCAAACATTTTATCTAATATTAATATAGATTAATATATTTATAAAAATATTGATATATATATATGTAATTGATGTAGCGTAGTGGTAAGACACTTTGAATAAAACGTGCAACGCTTGGTGGTTTCATGTTCAACTCCTACACCTTCCATTTTTTGAAAAATAAATAACCACCGTTTTAAAACCTTGGGTAAAACCACTGAAAGCATGGAAAAAGAGCACGAGGATTTGATGGTGTGAAAAATACTATACCCATGATTTGTCAAACTGTGGGTATAGGCTAGGGACATATCCTGATGCCTCTTTTACCCACGGTTCCCAAAACGATGGGTATAGTCTATACCCCCATTTTTCGAGGCTATACCCATGGTTTCAAACTCTGGGTATAAGTAATTTTTCTAGTAGTGGAATGTTATACGGGACACATTGATAAAAAATTAATTCTAAATGTATTTCTTTTGTCAATTGGGTGCCATTTAAATGACTTAATAAAAATGTTATATTTCTCTCAATGAGTTTTACAGATCATTTTCAACCATGACAACATCCTTTACGGGATAACATTCATGATTGAGGTTTATTTATCATAATACAATGTTATATATTTTATTGAATGAGTTAGGATATGTTTTTCTATGGATGTGGTTTTTATACCAAGCATGGTTTATAGTTAATGTATTCACATTTCGTATGCTAGTTTTAATATGAATGATTATGTAATGTTTCATCCTTTTCATATGAAGAATGCATTGGACTTATTAAGTGACAGGCGGGGCCCGCTATAGCCCATTGATGCATCATTAAGTCATATGAGGAAAATTAATGAATTGGAACAAGTCCTTGGATAAAAATTATTATTAGTCATGGCATGAGGCCTCTACTATGTGGTTATGAAATCCAAGATTATGCATTACCTCTTTATGAAATTAATTATCACATATGATTATTTGACTAGTAGAATCTACATGTTCATGTTTATATGGTAATTTATTAATTTTTTTCATCATGTCATGTTCACATTTATTTTTAAAAGTCTTTTGTTTTTATTACACATATTTCTTTAAAAGTTTATATCTTTTGCTAAATTATTTACCCATACTAAGCATCTGAGATCACTCATTTCTTATGTTTTGTTTTCCTAGGATTTAGGGAACCGTGTTATGATTAATATATACAGTTATGCTAGGGGAATAATGGAATTATCAAAGTATTTCTTTTCTTGTATTATATTTTTGAATGTGTACTGTAACATTCATATATATAATTTCTTTTTCAAGACAACTCATCTGGTCGGTTCATTGGGACATGGTCTCTTATGATCTTGCCAATATATTAAAATAATGTATCGGCTCCAGGAATCTGGTTTCAAGGCATTACAGTTTGTATCAATGGATTTTAATAATAAAATTAGAGATATATTTTCAAAACATAGATTATGTATTATAATCCTATGATATACATTCAGGATATGTATAGAAGAACCCCTTGTAATTTTGGTAGTGATCATGTATAACCTAGGATTAAACCTAATATGATATATATTCAAATACAAATATGTTCATTATGTGGCTTTCATTAATGATATATGTTTCTCACCATATTCATTCACGTCTTAGTTAATGGTGGAAATAATAATAAATTAGATTAACATCGATTTTGTTGGAAAATCTAGTGATTTTGAGCAACAAAATTTAATAATGACTGGAGAGAATGATATTGTGGTTATGCCAAATTAGTTATCATGATACATGATTAACAATGTGATATTTGAGGACCATCCTAACACGTTGCTTAAGAGGTAGATGAACATATATACATATTCAAATTTAAAGAAGCATAGATGAAAGAAGATTCAGATTCCTACATGTCAAGAGTAAGAATAGAAGTAGCCTGAGGAGTATCAAAATTGGTGGGGAAGATGTTATCTCTTGAAGAAAAGGGTCACATAGTGACCAATTTCTATGGAGTTCAATATCTCATCATTAAAAATCACAGGTATTACCCAGCTCAATTACCAAACATAAGAATCTACCTCTAAACCATGGGTTGACCAATTCCATGCTAACCAATAAATTTGAAGGAATGGAGTATTTATGTATTTAGATCCAATACTTATGAGTAAATAAATTATATAAGAAGTATTTAGTTTATTTTTTTGATAGGGATTTTCATGAATATGATAAATTGTTATAATGGACATGAAAATTTATTTATAGGTAAGAAAATGGTTTCTAATGTTCAATTATTCATCTATAGAGTTATGGGTCACTATGTGAATCAATGTATCAATCATCAAAAAAATATACCACAAAATCCACTATTGGATCACCATCAAGATTATGCTTCTACCACAGATGGAGTGGAATGATCAACGTGCATATGTTGGGATCGAAGAATTATATAATTTGGTTTTTGTATCATGGATGGTCTGGTCATATGAATTATGGAAACAAATAATTATTGAACTAAAATACTATTTCATTGAGTATTTGAAGAAGTATTGTACTAAAAAAATTGATCCAATAGCATGTTTAACATTTTAGAAAATAAATAGTTGACGGAAATATATATATTTTATGGTCCTGATACTGAGGAATTTATTTTAGAATAAGAGATGATTTATTTGGATAAATTATATTGAATATTTTTGAATACCTTGTAACAAATTAATTTGTTTTCTTCTTTCATTGTGGAAGATTACAACATTTTTGAATTTAAGGTATATATCAGGTATTCTATAATGAATAAGGGAGCATAAATGTATTCAATAATGTTTTATGGTAATTTATGGTGTTACCATGTTTTAAGAAAATACATGATGAAGGTTAAACATGTTATTAGGAAAAAAGTGATCTTCGTCATGTTAACCTCTAATATAAATGTTTATACAAGGAGTTTGGACACAAGTATTTTTGATATGTCTGTAGGTCGGACTGGAGTAATATGAGAACATGATATTTTTTATATGGATAATGTATAATTTATTGAATGCTTTGACCTAATCTTTTATATTTTAGTAATCATATATAGTATTAAGGAGATACATGTGGACCTTAGGATTTATCAAATGTCTTTAGTCTAGAAAAACTCATTTTCAAAGATTCGTTTCCTAGTGTAAGTGATGAAGATAAAATAGACCGAAGCACAAAAAAATAATTATATTATGATAATGATAGTTAAAAAAATCAAGTATGCTTTCTTGTGTTATTATATAGAGAGTAAATAAATCCATCCACTTAAAAAAAGAGTATCTAAAAAATCTGTTATCCTAATACCTTATGACTATTTGAACTGAAGATACATTAAATCATCAATGATTGATGGATTTTAGACTATCAATTTTTCATTTATTATTAACATGTTTTTGATTGATGTCCTCAATCACTAAATATAAATATTTATGTTTTTCTTTAAAATTATGTGTCTATAATTACCACCAATGATCTTCTATTAAAAACACTAATTTGGTGGTGATTTTTTCTTTTCACATTCCCTCTTTTTAAGACTATATTTTAGTATACATATTTTTATGAGGGTTTTAAACAAAGGTATTTTTTTTGCAACCTTTCATTTTCTATGAAAAATTTCAAACTGCGAGGTTGTAAGTTTTTGAAGATGGGGAGAATGTAACCCCCCAAGTATCCATGATATTGATCATTTTTAAATAATTCTATATCACGTGATGTTTGAAAAACCAATTTCAAGCATACCGTGATCTATCAAAATAGAAATTTAAAAACTTATAATGAATGTTATTAAAAAAAATTTAATTTTATATAATTTTAACATTAATATTTTGTTTCTATAAGACATATTATAGGGACAATGTCATTTTTTCATATAAATGAAATATTTTAAAAAAAGTGTAGTTTTCTTCCTTTTAGGGACGAACACTTTTAATATTCAATTTTTTAAGCTTATATATATTAAATTTGATGAAATTAAATTATTCTTTATAAAAGGGACTAAGAAATTTATTTGGATAAATTTTAATTAATTTTATGATAACATTCATATTTTGACGAATAGTGAAAAATAATAAATTTTAATTGAAAATCCATTTTTAACAATAATAATTCAGTGTGTTAAATTATACATTTTGATTCATTTTAAAGTATTATTATTTTATATTTTATACATTTAATCTAATTATTGGTAATTTCCTGTAATTTCACTTTTTAATTATACAAAAACACATGAAAATATTTGGGCACTTTTTACTTCTTAAAAACCATTTTTCTGGATTTGACATCAAGAATTAATATTAAATTAATTTTTTTTATATTAGGTATTTTGAATATGGAAAAATAGATTCCATATTTAGAATCTGGAGGTAAAAATTGTATATAAATTTAACTCTTTGTTAGACATTATGAATAGTAACTTCATTAAATATTTTATTCATAAGGGTTAAATGGTAAATCTGGTAAATAAGAGTAAAAAAATATTATTATAATAATATTTAATTACTCAAAATCGGGTTCCAACCCTATTGGATGATACATTTATGATAATGGAAATCCATGCATCGATTTAAGGACCCCATGGAGTCACTTGTATGTGAAAATCACACTTTAAAAAATTAATTAAATTTTTAGGATAATGTAACATAAACATATGTCTTTTAGTAAAAAATATTTATATGGGGATATATAAAAGTTATTTTCGACTATAAATATCAATTATAAATATAAATTTTTTTCATACATCATGTTATTTTATTTATAATTTTATGACATAAAATAATAATATTTATTTATGAAACAACAATGTTGTAGTATTTTACTTGTTAATGAAGGAATCAAATAAATGGTATTATAAATATTAAAATAAATATATAATTTTAACTTTTTTATTCCATACACGAATTTTATAGGTTATTATTATATGATATATTTGATTTCATGTATTTTTTGATGTAATTATGTGTTTAATATTTTCACTAAAACCAAATACTAAATAGTGTGAAAATTTACAGAAATAATTTTTATAAAAAATATTATATTATTAAATGATATAATA
Source organism: Viscum album (assembly GCA_963277665.1). Classification (NCBI taxonomy): domain Eukaryota; kingdom Viridiplantae; phylum Streptophyta; class Magnoliopsida; order Santalales; family Viscaceae; genus Viscum; species Viscum album. The sequence continues at coordinate 956,196,232 of OY728159.1, read as the reverse complement.
TTCCTAAAAATATATGATTAGTCCATTGTACTTAAATAATTTTATATATATCACTAATAAAATATTTGAGGTTCTATTAGTATTTTTTAGAATGTTTATTAACCATATTCTGTAACAAATCAAGAAGACATAATAAAAGCTAAACTATTTAACTAAGAGTTAAATCTAAAATATATGGTAATATGGTGACCTAAACATGTCAAAAAAATATTGGTTGAGAGTATATATACCCATACCATCCTTATAATTGAAATAAATTCATTTTTAGCTATTAAAATCCAAATATTATTTTAGAATAAATTAATATTTCATGATTTTCCTAAGTGCCCCACACCTCTCATATAAAAGGGTACTTCCTCTTCTAATAAAAAAAACCTACATAGCCATTTTTCTTGGCCATACCATTCTCAAATATTCTCCAAAATACCCTCAATTCAACATATATGCTTTAAATTAATAAAAAAATACATCCTAAAGAGAAAATTTGTTCAAATCAAAAGCAAGAACCCAAAGAAGAGGTAATTATTTCATCACCTATTTCAAAGTTCTTTTCTTCTTCCACATCTTATTTATTTGTTTTTTCCATAATAAAATAATAAATCATGTACCTTTTACATAATTAGATGTTATTATAAATATGATACAACTATATTCATTAGTCTATACATCTTATCAATGACAAATTTACCATATGTGGGTACGTATGGCTTACTGTCTCCACGTCGTGGTGTAGTTTGTTATTCATCACTTCATTATGTCGATGTGTATAATAATGAGTATAATTGATATAAATAACAATTATAACTTGTTTATCATTCTTTATATATAATATACCATCCAATTATATATGATTTCACCATCAAAATATTCATATTGTCACTCATGTGTACGTACGGATTACCATCTCCACGACGCGAAGCGATTCATTTCCACATTCACAATTTAACGATGATTATAAAAATAATATTACTAATAAAAATATATGACATAATAATTATAATGGATATATATATATATATGTTTGTGTGTGTGTGTATTTACATATATCTCATTTACATACATCCATTCTATACGATATGAAAATGGAAATAGCGTTTATGCGTATGTATGGCCTACCGTCTCAATAAATGATTTCCCAATTTTATATGTATTTCTATTATACATGTTTATTTTCAGAATATATATGAAACACAACAAAAATTTATATTCTAGATAAAATAAATCAGGATATATGTGATATGATCAAAAATAACAAAATAAAACATGTACGATAAAAAAGCGATTATTACACAAAATGTTATTTTAAAATTTAAATTATTATTAAAGGGGTAGTATAAATTCATTAATTAATCAAGAATGATATCATAAATATGAATATGGTTTTTGAATAATTTAATAACATAATATGGTAATTAAATTGGAGGTTAAACGTACCCTCAACCAAATGAAATACAAGGTAAGGGTTAATAACTCAATCTCATTATTATCCAAGATTGTTTATGTGTAAGTTTGAACTGGGACATATTTGTCATCCATGTCCATGTTTCATAAAAGTATTTTGAAAAGGATTATTTTAGGGGACTATTTAACAAAAAAAATCTTTTTAAATGGTTTATATATTTATTTGTTTAAATCATTATCATTAATATCAATGTTATCAAAATGGTTTTAAGGATTAATTTATATAGACATGACTATTTTAAAATGATAAATGTTTCAAAGAGGTATGTGACACCTTGATTCAAAAATATCTATCAAATTCCTTCCATTTTAAACTGTGTGACTTATAAATGATTTCATGAAAAAAGTACTTTCCAGTAAAAGGGTTTTACCTATCATTTTCACCTATGTCAAAATACATTACTATATATTATTCATGATTGGAGGTTTTTAATAATAATACAATATACTAAATCAAATTGAATGAGTTATGATATGTTTAAATATGGTTGTTCTATTTTTATACCATTCATGGTTTACGATTTATGTATTAACATTTTGAATGCAAGTTTTAATATGACTATTTATTTTATGTTCCACCGTATTCATATGAGGAATGCATTGGACATAGTATGTAATAGGAGGGGCTCGTTTTATCTCATAGATGCATCAATAGGTATCATTAAAAAAATTAGTTTCCTCGAACAAGGCCTTGATATAATGTTTATCTGTAGTCTTGGCATAAGGCCTTGACAATGTGGTTATCATTTCCGGTGTTACACATGCCATCATTATGAAATTAGATATTACATGTGATTATTGGACTATTAGAATAACCATGTGCATGTTTATATAGAAATGTCAGATTTATTTTTTCCATATTATGTTTTTTTTTATGTTTAATAGTATGTTGTTTTTGTTACACATCATTCCTTAAATGTATAAAGCTTCTACTAAATGGTGTTCCCTTATCCATCATCTGATATCACCCCTTTCTCATGTTATGTTTTCCCAGTATTCCAAGAAGTGTGTTATGATTGTTATTCAATGTTAGGATTTGTGAATAATAGAATTATCGATGGAATAATTATGTCATGTTTCATTTTTTAATGTCTAATGTAACATTTATTTTTGTAATCTATTTTTCTAGATTTCTTAACTGATCGGTCCTTTGGAAGTTGATCTCTTATAATCATGCCAGTGTATGATAATAATGAATCGACTCCATGATTCAGGGTTGGTGTGTTACCATAATGGTTAAATGCATTAATGATGGATTAATATATAATATAGGGCTTCAGTTATCAAAAAAATATAACTATATTTGATTAGTTTAGATAAATTTTAATTTCCAATTATCATATATTTGAATCATTTTTTAATTTGTGAAAAAAATTAATTATTTATAAAGTACATGGTTCTACTCCCCTCATTTATATTATTTATCATACTCTCCTTACGTATTCTCACAAATTGAGAAATATAGTTCCTCAACGATCAAACCAAATCATTATCTAAAATTCCTCTCCCATTGAAGAGGTCATACTAACACCAACAGACCATCCAAATTTTTAAAATGTTGTAAATCGAAGGAATATTATAAAATATGAGGTAATTTTCATACTGATATATATAATGTTTCATTCATTTTCCACCTATTTAAAAGATCATATTACCATATAATTAAAACAAAATAATTTGCATTACAATTAATATTATTATTTTGTTATTTTTATACACATTTTCAATATTTTTTATCATACATAATGATAATTTATTTTATATTCGTATGTATGGAAAAAATAACCATGAAGTGGTTTGTTCTATTATTATTCACCACCTCATATTAAAACACCTCATAAATTTATTTTAAAATGACAATATTTTTTGTACTTATAAGATTGAATAAAAATAATATTTATATGAATTACAATATTTTATAAATATAATTTCATTTAAGTGAGACTATATATATATATTTGTTACTGAATATAATTATATTATAATTTATTTGTATATAATCTAATCATTTTATAGTATAGTTGCATTATTTTTCAAAACTATTTTTCTTCAATTTTTTTATTTAACTAAAAATATTATAATAAATATTTATGAAATTTTAAAAATGAATATAAAAAAATTAAAAACATATTTTGAATCAAAATATAAAAATAAAAATTGGGTGCTATATTGGTACTTTTCAAAAAATAATGATTTTCATGGAATAGTGAAAAAGTCTAATTTTTGTAAACATTCATTTCATTTTAAAAAATTATGTAATATAAAATTTCCATTTTTAAATATTGTTTTAAATTTGCATAATTATTATTTAGTTATAAATTTTCAAATAAATTAATTTTATTTATCATTATATTTTTTTAATAATATATTTTTTTGGGTTTACATACATGATTTTCTAAATAAAATTTTAAAATGGATTATATTTCACCATTTTAATTATTTAAAATGGTCCATAATGGGAAATTATTTAAATAAAATATATAGATTATATATTAATTGATATTAATACATTGATTATTAGATATCATTGTCACATCCTCCCTCTAAATATACCACTCTATGTATTGCAATGAACAAAGGGTGATAGTGACCCCTGAGTCCCGCCTCTAGTAGGCACCATGTTAGAGGCTAGAATTGAGGGTATACAAATCACAAAATATAAAAAGAATTAAATTTTTTAGTTAATAATATTTGGAGATTTTAAGTTTCTCTAAAAACTAAATCTACGGCATATAGATATAAGAAAAACAAAAATCATCCCACAATACAAGTGTAAAAAGTGTTGATACTAATAAAAGTCTCCAATGTGTGTACAAAATTTAAATCTAATTCAATAAAACTGTTTCAATCCAATGGTCTGTGATGTTAATGTCTAACACATTCCATAGAATATTCCATGAACCCTGAAAATAGTTTTATATATGTATGGTTAATAATATAGGTATACTAAATAGGAAAACCAAAGTCTCTCATGCACATGTGGAAGGAACATACTAATGAATATGTAAGAAAACAACAGAACCAAAAAACACCTAATTGGTAGTCTAACCAAAACCATAACCTCAATAAGGAATGTTCATCAAATAATTAATACAATGTAATATAACATACTATAAATCTCATCGATGATAGGGTACCCTTCACCCCTTTCTCATTGATTTTCCGCTCTCACACACAAACGAAATACTCTGTGGATTTCGACCTATTCCAAATATATCACATCACATCCTGCCCACACAATCTTAAGCCACAAAGAATAATGAGTCTAATATATACACAAATAGTCCTCTCAACACATCCAACTAAACAACACATGGTTCACACAATACATTCCATCTCATCCTCAAGAAACGCTGGAAAACACTTCACAACTCATACTGAAGACACATGGGAAAACACATCTCATCACATCCTACTCAAAGATGATTGGGTCATCATCACCTGGAATAGGTATAAGGGAACATAGGATGGCTAGCCATCCATCCTACCATAGTGATGTTGGGAATGTCACCCCCCCTAGGACTATGTGGGTGTTCAACACGTAGAGGATAACATGGGTGGGGTGTTTATATATATCACAATGAATTTACCTTATATATATATATATATATATATATTCAAACAGTTAATCACAACCGATGGGTTTAAAAAAACAACTGACCATCACATGACTTCACTAATTTTCTACTACCTATAAACACATTTCATCATATTGGTAAATAATGATCCATAATCTATATTTCTTATCATGGACCATAATTATGGTATTATCTAGATTATCTCTTAACAACCTATTCCAAAAAACATTACATTTGAGTAATAATCATGTATTAATTCTAGTTCATGATTAATATTTACATCTCCATGAATACCAGCTAGAAACTTAATGAATAACAACGCACAAAAGTAGCACATTGAAACAACCACAATAACTATGTCTAAAAGTGTATTCCATTGTTGTTTTATTGCACAACCACACAACCATCATTATTTTCCCGCTACATAGAATATCTCATCCACTTCCCCCACATATCACTACATAGTCAAATTCTATCTTTCATACCTCTAGAGTGACCTCACCATAGAAAACCATTTCCAAAAATATGTTAGAACTAATTACTGAGAAAAATATACTTTTTGTTTTATCTGGGTATCCCTTACAAAATTCTACTCAAATTATGTTGTTTTAATAGAAATTAAATAATAATAGATTTGCTATTAATTTTAACCCAATATATGTTTTAATAAAAATATATAATTAGTGATGTCAATAGCCAAATAAAAATCATGTTTTCCACAACCCATAAAATAGTGCCCAATAAGGGCCACTAATAGTAACAATTTTTAGTGGGTATTTATACCATTCAATTCAAAACGTTGATGAAGTTATATATAATATATATAGATCATTATGAAATTACCAAGCCCCTTTTCTTTTTTAAACATCTTCACTTATTTATATCAATCTATAATCAATTGTCTCCTCATGGATATCCACTTATATACATAACCCATATGATACAAAAACAAGAACAATAAATGAAATCCTACCTAGAAGAAAGACGATCACCGCTTAAATATTTTCTAGGGAAGAAAGTAATGGGGATGCTTAGTTTCATGGTAAATCCATACTCAAAAAAATTAAAGGGAGGAATTCTTAGATTTAGAAGGATCACATATGAGACACAAGTACTGGATAAATTTCACATTTCCCTTAAGTGTTGATCTAACCAAGACAATACATTTTAAAAATTTAAAATCCTCTATTTTTTTTATTAATTAAATGACATGGTTTAATGCCTTTTAAATGGATTCTAAGCCACTTAAATATGGAATTAATCTCATTTTACATAAAATAAAGACATCAAAAGGAAAAAACTGTAAAAACAAGAAGGTTATATAAATAAGGAATACTAATAAAATGAGTGACTTCCACCACTAAAATGTGTCACCATCGAATGATTAACTGATAGATGATTAACCACCAAAATATTTACCTCTTGTGGGTAACCAACAATGAGTCACCACTATATGGGTAACTACCATTGATTCACCATCAGATGGGTCACCTCCAGTAAGCCACTACTAGCGAGTCACTGATAGCCAGTCATCGTCAGGATGAGCTACCATAAAAATGAGCCCCCACCAAAATGAACTACCACTAAAAAGAGATACCACCAGAATGAGCTACCCTTGAATGAGAGACCACTAGAATTTTTTACTGTTAGAATGAGTTACTGCTAAATTGAGTACCCATTGGAAAAAAATAAATTTGAAAAACTGTTGAAATAGGTCACCGATGGAATGACTCCAATTTCCCAAAAACACCCCGGACTACCCAATACACCTTAACCACCATATTTTTTACAATGTAACAGGCTAGAAGGTTTAGGCCATTAAATTGGATAAATCTCAAACTATTCACTCCCTCAATCATTTAAAACTATCGTATAATGAATGAAAGGATGGGTCCGGACATCCATCCCTTGATATACCTCTGAAGGATCTCATTAAACCGAAAACACTACCAAACATAATGACCACATTCATATTTCACCACCCCATAACCGTCAAAACAAAACTACATTCCATAAACTCTCACATAACCAATAAAAAACACTGTACAGAACACATGAATAAAAAATTTACATCCTCCATGTCAACATACTATCCACTAGAGGTAGCATTGACTCTCCCTCGTAGGGTTAACCACATCAAAGATAATTCATATCGATTAGGAATCAAGTCCTCCCCTTTTCATATTATAGGAAATTATCACACATTATACCATAGACATCATGTCAATGGAAATATTTTCATCTCATAAACCAAAAATGTTCACCACATCACATCAAAAAGAAATAATTAAAATGAAAAACTAAAAACTGATCTTGGAACTAGGATGACATTTTGGCCTCACGCTCCAATGTAATCACCTCTAAGACACCATGCCTCCATAGAACCCTAATTAGGGGAATGGTTCATCCTTGTAACATGTTATATCAATTATTTTGGATTTCTACTGAATACTTAAGGAAGGTTGTGTCATATTAATTATTCGACTCTCCCCAGTCAATGTTATGGGAGCCATCATGAGGATATAGATGGAGTTGAGGACATGGAGGACATACTGGACATGGTAGACTTGAGATGATGGTTCCAAGTATTTATCCACATCACTAGAACATCCCATTTCATAGAATGACCCAAATACAAGGCAAGTGTTTAATTATTTAACTTTACCTCTTATAACCATGTCGAGGAGAAACCATCAGGAACATGTGGTCTCAAATCTTGATCTGTAAGGTCCTCATCCTACGACCATTATAATATTTGTTTTGGTATTTCTCCACTATCATCCTATAACAATCAATATAAACATTGTGTTATATGCTTTTCACCTCATCAGGTTTATGAATGGTTTCCATGAAGCCTCAGTGAGGAACAATAGAGATTGAATTTATCTCTCATATGAAAAATTAAACAGATTCATACTAATGGAAGAGTGAAAGATTTTATTATAATAAAACTCATCCAAGGGAAGGTTTCGTACCCAAGCTCCACCATATTACAAGACACATTACCACATTATATCCTTTAATTTTTCGAAAGTCTATTCAATCTACCCATCATTCTTGGGGTGGAACGTAGTGATGTGGAATAAGTTAAATGCCAAATAAAATTATGCAATCCCCTCCCAAATCATGAGGTAAAATGTCTATCCCTATATGAATCAATGGACCTAAGAACTCCAACCAAAGATAACACTTCATCTATATACCTCTTTTCTATGGAATCCACTATTCTCGACTCTTTGATTGATAAGAAGTAGACCAATTTCATTAATCAGTCCACTATCACTAAGATAACATCACAACCTCCCTATGTTATTGGTAACCCTATAATGAAATCCATCAATATTTCATCACATGTCCATTCGATGAATCCCATGACTACAATAAACCACAAGGAACACAATTATATCCCTTTACATAATACCAAACAATCCACTTAGAAATTTTTTTTGGCACTTTCTATTTTACACAGGGCCACCAAAACTGCACTCCCAAGCCAACACACATCTTAGAAACTCGTAGGTGTATAGAAATTGGTGATATATGGAACCCATGATGAATTTCATTGCATATATCTGTCATAAAAAATAACCATCATATAAATAACATATTATTTTTACTATCCTATGAAAATCCATTTAGAGAATCACTATGGACAACACGAACACACAACACCTCTACCTCTAAGTAACCCCACTAAGACTCGTCCAACTACTACATCAGAGAAGAATATAAGGTCATTTAAAACAAACTACCTATTCCACCAACCACACCTTCACCAGTGTATAGGACTTCCAACTCATCCATCGTTCTCCATAAATCAGAAAACTATTGAACACTATCCTTCAGTGATATTCAACTCCAGGTAATGGCCATGAAATATCCTTTTTCGAAGGAATAAAAGATCTCAAATTAATATTACTATTAGAAATCCATTCACCTGTACTATACTAGATTCAAGGCACATTAAGAAAATATATACTAAAAGATCTTGTGATTCATGATGACCACATAGTGATCCTGAATAAGGTAATGTCACCACATCATCAGTGAAAACACAAATAATTCTAGCTCCATATTTTTAGTGGAATCGATATGCTCAAGGGGGTGTTAATTCCTAGACCAATAAGAGATCAATTACCACTACTACATCAAGTTCTATACCATACCCTAAATAGTATTCTTCATAAATCACCTCAAATATAACTCCTTCTTTATGAAACCAATGCACTGGAGCCCTATCCAATTTCTCATTGAGGTAACTGAATACTACCTGGAATGAATCACTTCACATAGAAGCCAGATCCTACATTATAAAAATTATCAATTTGGCTACAAATATAGATAAATTGGGTACAAACTTCTAATAATATCATGTGAGACTAAAGAAACCATGATACTTTACCATGTTATTGGGTGTTTTAAAAGAAACAATTCCTTCAACCTTGGACGATTATAATTACACACCCTACTAAGACACCAAATGCCTGAGGAAATGCACATCTCATGTACTGAATATACACATGAACAAAATTTTATAGAAATAGTTTCTTCAAAGAACATGCAATATAGTTCTGAGATGTTGTACATGGTCTAACTATGAATTTGAGTAGTTTAATATTTCAAGGAGAAATATTATGATGAAATTATCTAGGAACTCTAGGGAGACAAAGTTAATAATATCCTTGAATATGGATTGTGAATTCATATCACCAAATTTCATGACTAGAACATGAAGTTATCATAATTAAATTTGATGTATTATTTGGTATATTTCCTTCTTTCACCATCCACTAATGATATCAAAAAAATAGATCGATCTTTTAAAACGAAATCACCCCACACAGTTGGTCGAAAAAATAACCAATACTTGAAAGATTGTAACAATTGTTGATTGTTAACTAATTATTCATCCTTGGCTATATGAAGAGCCTCGTAAAACTATACACTATCTTGAAGAACAAAAATGGAGAACCTCACTAAAAGAGACTTTGCTAGATGAATAACTTCTATAGAAGATCATATTATAAATCGTCAACTCTCGCATGTCAGAATTTTCATTCCCATAAGGATCCATCAAAATCAGAGAAGCACCGAGCTTCAAGTCAATCTTGAACCCAAAATCAAGAAGATGATGTACCATCCCAATCTCCTCTAAGAAAACATATATGAAATCTATAATGACCTTTTGATCCTCTACCATCTCACTATCCACTGATTTCACTAACACATCAGACAATAGGGAAAGAAGGGGATCTATATGATAACCCCCTAACAACTCCACTCACCAATGAAAACAACATGATGGCCATCCACATCCTAAAACAATACCCTCCTCAAAAATAATTTGATAACATCATGTAATTATTACAAACAGTCGATTAAGAGGATGACATTGTATGAAAACATATATAAAAATAAAATATCCCCAAGGGACACATGTGGACCTATAATCAATATACAGTCTTGGCATACCTCAAACAAGTTGGATCTCCCTCCAACTAGAATAATCTACACCGGTGGTAAGAGAAGCCTAATGTGGTCTAGTCCCAAAGTATTGGATATAGAAGTAAAAATTGAATTTGAAGCTCTAGAATTATACAACGGAAAAATAAGAGTATTAAACAGACTCATTATAACATTGATTATCTCTAGACCATATGTAACTGTTCCCTCAACTACATGAAACTAACAACACCCAGGTCCACAGCCTCTCTACTGATGGAATCCCCCATGACCATGCTTGGTTCGTGGTCCCTGAGCTTGAGGAATATCATTAGGTGGGGTTCTACCTACTCTATCTGTCCAAGCAGGACCATAATCCTGCTTCCCCTTGTGTTGGAACAACCTCGCTGGTAAATGACATTGAGGTTGATGAAAAAACCATTTTCCTCTACCAAACCGAACTCATGTATATTCTAGGCACTGGTTATAAATATGTTTATGAAACCAATACAATAAATAAATCATCCCCAAGCCCACATGAGTGGCACAATGACCAAAAGGTCCAATGTAAAGGTGATTAGGTTGACTCTTTGATAGTCAAAATCGTAAATGTCTCGTGGCCTAATTAAAACCTCTAACAACCCTTCCCAATGAGAAACCATATTTGGTCCATTCACATGTAGAATATACTCTTGAGTGTATCCACTTGATCATTTTAGCAATATTATAAACCACATGTTATGGTGGAAACATAAAAGGTGTAACCTCATACTACATTGAAGGGTGGAGTTCCTCTTCACGATGCCTCGTTTGCGACAACTTATCTGAAAAAAGATCAACGGAAAGCATAGAAGGTCCTAGAAAATGATTTAAAAATACCACACTATCATAAACCCCTAAATAAGGGAGAGTGAATCATACCTATTCTCAACCTTCAATGTTTATGAAGGGAACTATGGTAAAAATTATTTATGGAAGTCAATAAAAAAACATATTCCCCTTTTACAATTCGTCGGGGCTAAGATCAATCAATATTGATCTCTAGATCCTTTAGACAAATCTCGTTTTCTAAATTATAAATTTACCCCTTGTACATTTCCAAATAATTCCACTATAATGCGTGAAATATCCTCTTCCACTAATCGTTCTACTCAACTAGATAAACCCTCTAATGATCGACCAGGACAGCCTTCTAAACCTCCACTGCATGAGACATATAAGAATGATGACCATGATCCATAGCTAAAAGAGAAACAAATATTTCTTATGACCGTTAATATGAATTTTCATTATTATAAATTTTCATTATGTTTAATAAATATTCTTCCTTTTAAAAGTTTTTCTTTTTTCGTACAACCCAATTTAATGAACAACACATGTTATCATTATTATTATACCTCTTTATGGTCTCTACCTTGAAAGTAGTACATTCTATATTGGTCACTCAATATGAACTATGCTCATACACTGGATCATGGGGGTCCCTAAAGTCTATTTTAATAGTCTGTAACTCTGTAATATGTCATACACCATGGCCAACATACACTATTTCCACACTAGCCCAGCCATTCCTCACTATACCTAACTTAGAACTCCATCCAATATATCAACCATAATTATTGAGACCACTCTCTCACAACCACCTCCCTGAAAATATACACATTCTAGTCAAGTTATGAGGAAAATGAGATACTGTCCCTCGAGTCCCGCATCCAGTATTCACTGGGTTTGTGACTACCACCATGGGTGTAAAAATATAACAATATAAGAGGTGTTTCCCTGATCTAGGAAACAATATATGGATATAGGATTTATCAACCAAATCCAAATCCATGAAAAATATATAAGAAAAAAATTATACCATAATTTATGTGATAAAAGAACAGAAAAAAATAAAAGTCTCCAGTGTATATATCCAATGTAATTTGAATGCACCAACAGAATAGTTTTCCAACATTCTGTGATAATAATGTTAAAAATGGGATTTTTAATCTTCTTGGAGGCCATTTTTTTTATATGTAGTGTGTGAATATAGGAATAAGCAGTAGGAAAACCAATGTCTCTCATGAAAAAGTGAAAAGAGCATACTAATTCACCTGTGAGAATACAACATGACAAAAAACACCTAACAGGTAGACTGACCATAACACAGACCTCACCAATTCTTTCTCACCAAATAAAACAAGACAGGTAACATAAAATAATATAAATATCTTCGATGATAGGGTACCTCATACCACAGTCCGAAAAATTAGACATTGCCAACCCCAAATGGAAGATGTCCTAGAACTCCCACATCATTGGAGTATACAACACCACATCTTGCCCACACACACCTAGGACACATACAATAATTCATTCCCCCTAACACACTTGGGTATCAAATATCATCCCACCCACACACACCTAGGCCTCACAACACATCACAACTCATTCCTCAAACACCTAGGAATGAACATAATGACTCATATAAAAGACTCCTGGGAAAACACATTTCATCCAATCCGACATGAAGAAATATTTCTTTTTATCGCTTGGAAGAGGGAGAAAGGAAGAGAAGGTGTCCCACAATCCATCCTCCCACCAGGATGTTGGGAATGTCACCCCTTATGGGGCTTTGTGGATGTTTGGCACAATGTTCTAAATGGGGGTGGGGAACCTATATAATCACAATGAAATACATGTATATATATATATATATATATTGTATTAGAAACATATTCCCAATCATTGGGATCAATAAAAATCAAAAACCAACTCATGACATCTCCAATTTTCTACTACCTCAAAATGTTTAACACTATATGAGTAAAACATGTTCATTAATTTACTTTTTTCTTTGAATAGTCATTAATCCATTTATTTGGCTCTATATTATAAACCTATTTCATTAAACATGCCATTTAATTCATTATCATGTATTAATTCCGGTTTTTTATTACTATTTACATATCAATCTATACCAACTAGACACCAAAAGAAAAACAACACACAATAAGTAGAACATTAAATTTTCCAAACTACCATGTCCAATAATTTTTTCCACCATAGACCCTCTACACAAACAAAAAACCCTTATTCAATCCCTTCTGTATAAAATATCAACACAACGAATGCCAGATATTATAGCACATCCATATTCCTTCCATATTCCATCGGACCCATCCCAAAACATAGAATAATTCCAATAACACATAGAATCACATAACAGATAAAAATATACTTTTAGATTTATTAAGGAATCCCTTATTCAAATTCACCTAATTTAGGGGGTTATCACGGAAACTGTATAATCTTGGGGGTCAATTTATTTTAACATAACATATGTAGTTAACCAATTATATAATAAGTGGATTCAACATATGCATAATATGAATGTATTCCACAACAAATATACTAGCTAAAAAACAAGGACCCACAACGACAATGATTTTTAATGGGTATTCAGCTGATACAATTAATAAAATGGAAAAATATCAATAAAATATTAGGATCATCTGTCACATTCCCTAGCCCCTTTATATTATAACAAAACCAATTAAATTATACATTTTAATCCAGAATTGACTATATTCACAGGGATAAAAAATTATATTCCCATCCCTCATTATAAAATAATAATAAAGATGATGCAAATCCTATATGGAAGAAAGACAATGGGCACTTCCTAGTTGCACCAAAACAATGGTGTGTGTAATGCTCTATTCTCAACAGGGTGACATGAACCATTAGTAAGAATACTCTATTAGGAAGAAGTTATCAAGGACAAATTGTCTCAAGAGATAGACATATAGAAATAAGTAAGAGAAGAAATGATAAATATGCTTTAGAAATAATACATATATGACATGGGGATTTGATACATTTTTAATTTCCATTAATGGAGGATCTGACCAAGATCATATATTTTGACAATTTTAATGCCTCTGGAATTTTGGAAAATTAATGATATGATTTATGGTATTTAAAATGGATTCCAAACCTCTTAAATATGGAATTAAACTCCTTTTATGTCAAAGAAAGAAATCAATAGGGGTAGAATGGAAAATGAACAAAATTTTGGAAATATGAAATATAATGAAATGAGTCACCTACAAAACCAGAGAAAGTCACTAGAAAATTAGGCACCACAATAAATGTTTACACTAGTTAGTTACTATCATCGAGTCAGCGTGATAAGACTCACCGCTAGTGATTCATCGTCAGAAGAGTTACGCCTAACGTGTCACCACAAGGATGAGCTACCACCAGAATTTGCTACCAATATAATGATATTCCTCTTGAACATGCTACAAATATAATGTGATACTTCCATAATGAGATATAGTTAGAACGATATATCCCAAGAACTATGTAACAGGTGAACAGATATACCACTGGAAGAATGTAAATTTGGAAAATTGTTGAATTGAGTTACCATTGGATTGTCCCACAATTATTATAAACACTATGGAACCAAAAACATCATATTTTGGAAAAGTAAAATTATTTATGTTTAATTACATTACAGTAATTGTGTTATTATATAATCATTTTTCTCTAAGAAATATTACTCTTAAAAACACACTGTTATACCATGTATGTGGAATTAATTTTAAATTATATTATAAAAAATCCAAAAGTTGAATTTAGACAAATTTCTTTCATATTTAGAATCATCCAAATTTATATTATCTAATGAGGTCAACTTAATTTTTTTCATTAATTATTATATAAAATAGTTATAATTAAGTACCATGTTCAATGTAAGGGCATTCATCTCAATTTTATATTTTGATGCATCCATTGATGTTTTTCACTTATATTATTTTATATAGTATAAATAATGAATCATTTTAATTTATTATATCATTAATGTATTTAGTAATAATGTTATTTATTTTTTAATGTTATTTTATCATGGGGAAATGATTCAAATATTTTTTATGTCGTAAATGGGTTTCTATTTAATAATGGATATTAATATAATGTCTATTTAAATAATTTCTATTCCTCATAATTAGTCCTAAAAAATATTTTTGGAATATTATTATATGGATATTACATCTATTTTTATGATCTTGTTATCTAATTTCTATGTCTCTCTCTGAGTATTTTGTTAACTTTTCTTTTAGGTAACTTTTGACCCATATTTAAACAAAACATAATAAAATTAGATACAATATTTTTGGAGATATATTTTATTAAAAATTACAAATTGTATAGAGAATATTGTTTATATGTATTAATGGACTCTAGGTATAAAATTAATCCATGATTTCTTTGTGTGTTTAGAATATGTAGGGGTCCTTAGGTGGTTTAAAAAGAAAATGGTCTAAAATCCATCTGGATAACATTTAACCAATGTGTAATATAATTATGAATTGAGTAATGATTGGGTTTTTATTAATGTATGACATGTTGGGTTCATTAGTGTATCTAAATAATAAAAGTTACATGATTTGTAACAACATTAGTCACCATTTAGTTCCCCCTTATACTATTTTAATCAATAATGCATTGCTTAATTTTATTTTGTTCCACATTATACTTATCTTATCTTACATAGGTCATCGTATAGGTAAATATGGAGTTCCATCCTCCCTTATGAATTCCATGGATACTTGATTATTCCTTTTTATATGGTTTTAGTTTGTTTTTATACCATCTCTCTATTAGTTCTCTAATTGTTGAGGCAATATAATTTTACAGTGTGTGATATTGGTTTTTTTCTTAATAAAATTTTATCTATGATTTTTCTAGATATCCTTGAAACATTAAAAAGATTTGGAATTTTCCATTGTAAGTGTTTTTTTATCATCATATAAATGTTGTAGTATAAATCAGAAACCTTTTGTTTTTTAAGATCCACATTTATGAAACATTATGATAATCCCATCATATAATTCATGCAAATAAATTAAATAATTAATTTTATCCCTCATTTATGTACTTTATATATTATTTTCTTCTGAACTGGACTATTTAGACAAGTTGGGTGAGAAATCTGTAAACATAATTGAATTGGGTAATGGATTAAATTGTGTGTATCACGAAATGAGACCTTTGGCAATTATTTGATACATAATTCATTTTTTGTGTCATATTTATTACTGTTATGACTATTAATGAATTGTGACTTAATTTATTGTAGAATATTGAAGAAATATAGAAATCCATATAATTAACCATTGAGATTTATGATGTAATATTTTTATATCCATGATGTATGATAGAGATTTTGTTTCATGATAAAATTCGTATATATCGGTCTATTCCCTAGAACATGCACACACATATATTGTAATGATTATATGTATATGTATCTACCCAATATTATGTTGTAACCCTAATAGATAAAAGGAATTTTATAGTCTAATGATTTAATGCTTATATTTTTTTAACCCAGATGATGTAAATATTTTAGATATTTATCCCGATTTTTTACTATAGAAATATGCTTTATTAGTGGTTGACATCATTATAAGACATGATCTAAGATATTAAGGCATGTCACTATTGTAGGTAATGTTTTCTTGGTTATATTGTTTTATTTGACATGGTTGTAAGACATTCTTAGTGATATCTAGAATGGAGTTTAAGAATGTCCTTGCTAAATTTTATTAATATTTGAACTACTTAATATATATTTTCTTAAAATTATTAAATAAATTCAATTTTAGTATTGTATATTTAATCATGTTCTTGTATACTTGCGGATATATACTCACAACTGATTCTACTTGTATTTTAGTACCCAAAAAGATTATGTGCAAGCATATTGGCACATGGAAAAATGAAATTGAAATTGATAGTATGCTTGAAGGATGGGATGGATTTTTGTGGTGGAACCAACATGAGGTTTAGAAACATAATATTTTGAGTTCTATTTTATTATTCGATATATATCTTAAGTTGGTTCTAGTATTACGTTCAGATTTATTCTAGCATTTCATTACATTTTTTACATTACATGTTATTAGATTATTTGTTTGTACCTTATTTTATTCTGATGTTTCCATAATTTTATTTTTTTTTCATTTATATGGATTATTTTCTACTGCTATGACTATTCATACTAGGGGTTCTAGTCACCCCACTATACAATTCACACTCCTACCAATATTTGGAAGCCTATGACATTTGGGGAGGCATTCTTGAGGTATCATAACCATTACTTTTGGTTAAATAGAGGGAGTACCAAATGGGGGGGGTGTTACTATTTGGTATCATCAGATAATTTATATGATCATCTTTTTTAGTGTTTGGAAAAAGCTATTAAGGAATCTATAAAATGTCAGGACATGGTAATGCGATTTTTAATGGGGGTAACAAACCCTTATATGAGGGAAAATATTATTTCCCACAGATCATATTACTATTTTGGTGTCTACTTGTTAATAATTATGGTATTTCACCTTTGGTGATTCACATGTTGTGTGAGGCAGTTTTATTATGATGTTTCTATTTTTTGAGGTTCATACTCGTGGCCTGATGCAGTGTGATATTAGAAAATCTCTAACATAATATGCACATTGGGATATAATGACATCGATTTATCATGATAATACAATTTTAATCATTGTTTGGGGAGAACATGCATCATTAGTTCTCAGTTGTAGTCACCTATTATAGTTTAAATCATAGCTAAGCAGTTCACTAATTTTTTAATTTACCTGTAATAAAGAATTCATCCTCCTAATCTTCGACTTTAGTATCACAAAGTAGAATTCAGAATGCTCTTAATGTAACTAAACTAGAGCATTTTACTGTTTTTATGGAGAATATGGATATTCAACATTGAGATATCTTCCTTTTGGTTATGCTACTCATGTTAAGGGAGAGTATTCGTACATTTCGATCAATGTCTGATCTAGGAAGACTGTTTGAGCTACAATATTTACTAATGTTTACTGTAGAAGAATGATACAAGGAAGCCATGTTCTAAATCAATTCACAACATGATTTATTCATTCATCTCGATACAATCATGGAATAAAGTGTGTAGTTTTATAAATATATGATTTTCTTACATACCAAGCACTAGTGAAATATTTGGATATAGTTGAGAAGTAGGATGTGCTATCATGGGAGGACTTCAAGATTATGATCTCAATTTATTTCAATATTGTGACATTTAAGGATTAAAATATAATGATTTTATGCAACAAACATATGATTGAATATTATTGGTATACTATTATGGGAATTTCACTAACAACAACAACAATATGAAGTCTTTTCCAGTTGATTTGATCACCATGGCAAGGAGCTTTCAAGAAGGTATTCGTTACGAAATCAGGTTGCATAAAAAATTATCTTAAAAGTATTGAGGTCATAATGAACCAATCATTCATCAGAGATGGTAATCAGATAGAATCCTTGAGAAAATACCATGTTGTTTTAGCATGGTCAAATAGGACCACTTCTTCAAGTGGAAGAAGTTCCAATATGATAGTTTCAGCAACGGAAAGTATGGGTAGAATAGTCAAGGACATTGACATCTATCTCAGGACTGTGTTCCATTCTAGTGCTATCAATTTGGGTTTTTTGGCCACATGTACCCATAAAGACCATACCTTATAGGCATGTTTCATATTTGTGGATGAATGGATAATCATTGTATGTTTGGTGTGAACATTTAGTAGTTGACTAGTGGTAGGGGATCAATAATGAAATTAGATTTGGGAAAGTGCTTAGCTACGCCTCATTAGGATAGAAGATGTAGTTCCACTAGCCATTCAGGATGAGGTGGGGGATATGGTACCCTAGCACATGAGCATTAGTACCAGATATGGGAA